>JAZKJV010000819.1:986803-1481758 GCA_037367405.1 Ottelia alismoides | reverse complement strand
TCTCGCTTTTTTATTTAATTGCACTTCTGTCAAAAAGTTAACATTCATTTAAGATGAGGATGTAAGACAGCTAACTTGAGGGGTATGAGTGATAATTGTAGAAGAAGTCTGGGATAAAATTAATATTCGAAAATGGAAGGGATATAATTGATATTGTAATATCTAAAGATGGTAAAAACCCTTACAACTATATATGAACATATTCACAACAACAAATAGACCTCTATAAAATCGCGTTTGGATTTCAGTAATACGATGTAGTGATTAATAATATGTTAAAAGATATTGAGATGTTTAATTATGTTCTAATTAACCAATTTTTAATATAATATAATAAAGACAGTGATTAATGCTAAACATTAGAATCACTTCGTAATAAGAAAATCTTGCCAACGGCAACAGTCTACAGACATCTCGATATCGAAGCACACTGTTTCTTCGAACTACAGAGCTCAATCCCACCGCGCTGTTTTGGATTTCAGAGCGAAGCTATAATGGTCAGTTGGGCAATCACCAACGTCGCTCTCCACCTTCCCTGGTGTCACCACTACTTCCCCAGGGATCCCCGTCTTGTTTCTGGACGCAGGAAGAGTAGGCTCGATGAGGTGCGCATTTCGCCATTTTCGATCTGTAGTTGTTTTTTCTGTGAAAATTCGTTGTGTATATGTAGTCCTCGTGAAGTTGGTATTTCACGGAGTCATCAAAGTTCCGTTCTTGATGCTGGATTGGAATCCTGGGGGATTATATTGTTATGCCCGCAAGGTGTTCGATGTTGTGTCTCAGTGATGTATTACTGCAAGTGACCGTAGATTTTCTGAAGAAGGATTCTACCTTGCGTGCAATCGAATTCTTCGAGTTCGATGGGATGTATCATGCATGGCACGGGTGGATTTCATGTTTGGAAGCATGAGGCAGCCAATTCTTGCAATTACCCTGGATGGTTGATAGTATGGATGGTCAATTATGCTGGCTTGTAGGGAACAAGAAAGTAATGTGTTGGAATAGAAGTAGAAGTTGATGCCTGATCCCAATGTGTGAGCGATGCATAGAGATAACGATCGTGCCCGCTAACTATAATTCGAGCCTATTAAAATAGCCTGTCTTCTGATAGATACCTTCTTGTTTCATGCTGATGGAAGAAGTTAACAGACCATGAAGGATGTCTACTTTTGGTTGGTTAACTAACTTAGTAGTAACTATTCTATAGTCGGATTTTCAATATTGGCTCATTTGATAACTTTAGGTGGGGGCGAGGGAACCTCCAAGACTAATAATTATATCATTTTTGTTCCATCCTGCTTTGGTTTCATCTTTACTTTTCTTTGGTTGGTATTGTCAAGAGAAGTTAATATCTATTAGCCACTTCCATTTTTAGCTTTATGTTATTAATAACATTGAATATTGAGTTTTTCAGAAAGGTAATGAATCATTGATAGATCAATATTTTAGAAATTATCTACTGCCAATGCAAGTGTTTGAGGATATATATGGGTTTCTAGGTTTACACTTCATTGCAACTGATACATGACACCTTTTAGAGTAAGTATCTCCATGATCAATCCAAGAAGATTAAATAACTGCTTTGACTAAGACTGAAAGATTGGGAACAATTATGGGAAATGTTCTCTCTTAGCACATAGAAGGTGGTGATAATCATACAAAAAGTTATGTACAATTTATTTTATCTTTTTAGATTTGGAATGAGCTTCAGTATCTAGACTTCAAACTTAACTTGTCTGGGAGGAATATCTCATATCTCAAAGATTTGCCATTTTTACAGAGCAAGAATTCTCTATGTTCTGCTGCTGCCTCAGATGTGATCGAAGTCCGTGACGATGATAATAATGTAAAAGCTGGTGAACACAAATCGACCCCACTGGTTAGTGCCTTAAAAGCAACTGCGAGACGAGACACTGCATGCTTCCATTTTCCAGGACATAATAGAGGAAAAGCTGCACCCTCATCTCTATCCAGACTGATCGGTTTGGAGCCATTCATTCACGATCTGCCCGAGCTTCCAGAATTGGATGATTTATTCTCCCCAAAGGGACCCATATTAGATGCACAGAAACTAGCATCCGAGCTGTTCGGATCACATCAAACGTGGTTTCTTGTAGGAGGAAGCACTTGTGGGATTCAGGCAGCAATTATGGCCACATGCTCTCCTGGCGAGACCCTCATTTTACCAAGGAATTCACACATTTCTGCGATATCTGCCATGATTTTGTCTGGGTCTCTACCCAAGTATATCGTGCCAGAATACAGTTCGGAGTGGGATATTGCGGGAGGTGTGACCCCGTCGCAAGTAGAAGAAGCCATTGCTGAATTGGAAAATGATGGCAAAAATGCCAGTGCAGTGTTGATCACCTCGCCAACATATCATGGTATATGCAGTAATGTGAGGGAGATCGCAAATGTTTGTCATTTGCATGGTATTCCTCTAATAGTTGATGAAGCACATGGTGCCCATTTCAGATTTCATCCACTGTTTCCTTGTTCTGCACTCGACCAGGGTGCTGATATCGCTGTTCAATCCACACACAAAGTTCTCGGTTCTCTTACGCAATCTTCAATGCTACATATAGCTGGAGATTTTGTCGATAAGGATAAAATAAGAAGATGCCTTCAAATGCTTCAAAGTTCCAGTCCCAATTACTTGCTACTTGCCTCGTTGGATGCCGCACGAGCTCAATTAAGTGAAAGCCCGACCACCGTCTTTGACGAGGCCATGAGTTTGTCGTTTAAATGTAAGGATCAAATTATGAGAATCTGTGGTGTAGATCTTCTGAGCCTTTCAAGCTTCATGTCAACTTTTCCTTCTGTAGATCCTTTACGAATAACAGTAGGTGTTTGGAACTTGGGCATCACTGGCTATGAGGCAGATGAAATTCTAGACAAGGAACACGGTATCATCTCCGAACTTGTCGGAAGCCGCTCCATTACATTTGCGGTAAATTTGGGTACTCGTAAAGAAGACATCCGAAACCTTGTAGCTGGAATTCAACATCTATCTTCACTTTCACTTCGAGAGGGTAGAGTGCAACATGGTTCAGGAGGTGGATTTTTGGCTCCTTTTGACAATATTATCGTAAAGCTGAGCCCTCGGGAGGCATTCTTCATGGAAAAGGAGAAGGTGCACGTCACGGAGAGTATAGGAAAAATATGCGGTGAACTGATCTGCCCTTACCCACCTGGGATTCCGGTCCTAATCCCCGGGGAGGTTATTACAGAATCTGCTATATCATACTTGCTGGAAGTCAAGAAAATTGGTGCTATGATAAGTGGAGCAAGTGATCATGATCTGTCTTCCATAGTGGTGTGCCAGTTTTAGTGATCATCACCATTATTGATGGAATGGTGCATCTTTTTTGACATGTAGCAGTCACAAATTGAACAGAATCTTCGGTCCTGTGCATTTTCTGTACCTTGATTACCTCCATTTCTCGTAAGGTGATAATTTCAGCTTGAGAAAGAAAAGAGAACAGCAACATTACTATAGTTGCCACAGAGGATTATCATATCAAAAGAACATTTGACCGAATTTACCAAGAAAGGGGGACATTACTACCAGAGAGCTTTTTGCCATGTCTGCTATAAAAATTATCAATCAAGAAATCCAGTTGATCGAAGACACTGCTGTGTAGAGGGTGTTATGAATGTTCTATTTGTAGTTGTCTGAGTACAGTAGAGGGATTAGTTTGTGGCGTATTTCTTCGTGAAGGATACTTCTATTGTCTGTATTTTCTTGTGTTTAATCCCGCATCATGTACTGAGAGGGAGTTGTATGTATTTCCTTGTGTTTAATCCCACATCACACACATGTAACAATTGGAAAATAAATAGGAAGATGTAACATCCCAGGCTTAGGTCCGTGGTCCGTTATCGAGGAAAACTGGCCCTGACAACTTGTTGGGTTTGGGCCCAGATGGACCCGTTGCAACCACCCAAAATGCTTAAGCCCAAGTTGCCAAGTAGTAATCCCCACCACTTATATACCACACTCACACTTTGTGAGTTTTCCATGTGGTACTATGTTTGGGGTTAGGGTGTTACAACCTCCCCCACTTATATTCGCAACGTCCTCGTTGCAACATGGTCCGTCGCTTATTCCCAGTGATAGTGGTGGCTGCACGCTCCGGGTAGCCATTTCCTCCAACCTCTTTGTAGGGGCGGCTCCACCTCTCGGGTAGCCCTTTCCACTATCAGAGAGAATTTGACTCTGATACCATTTGTAACATCCCAGGCTTAGGTCCATGGTCCGTTATCGAGGAAAACTGGCCCTGACAACTTGTTGGGTTTGGGCCCAGATGGACCCCTTGCAACCACCCAAAATTCTTAAGCCCAAGTTGCCAAGTAGTAATCCCCACCACTTATATACCACACTCACACTTTGTGAGTTTTCCATGTGGTACTATGTTTGGGGTTAGGGTGTTACAGAAGATCAGACCCTCTGTAAGTCTTGTGGAATAGAGCTGTTATTCTGAGACAGTTCCAAACCATGTAAATAAATTTGTTGATGTTGCATTGTTTCCATGCATAAATTCTATCCTATGAGAGATATTGTGGAGAGTTTTGGAGAAGAGACAAGTACATGTCGTATACATTAACCTCATAAAGGATATGTATGATAGGGCTTTATCTTGTGTAAGGATTCCGTCTAGGAAGACTGACTATTTTGACATCAACATTGGTTTACATCAAGGTTCAGCTTTGAGTCCATTTCTTTTTACTTTGATTATGGACGAGTTGACAAGTCACATTCAAGATGAGTTACCTTGGTGTATGTTATTTGTTGATGATATTGTGTTGATTGGCGAGACTAGAGATGGAGTAAATGAGAAGCTTGAGGTCTGGAGATATGCATTGGAGACTAAAGGATTTCGTATAAGTAGGGCTAAGATGGAATATATGGAGTGCACTTTTGATGGAAGCAATGGTGAAGGAATCGAGGCAAAGATTGGTGACAATAATATTCGGAAGAGAGATTCTTTTAGATATCTGGGATCTATTTTGAAATATAATGGGGAAATTGATGGAGATGTTACTAATAGAATAAATGCAGGCTGGCTAGAGTGAGAGGAGCCTCTGTTGTGCTCTGTGATAAGAAAAATTCTTTAAAAATTAAAGGAAAGTTTTACAAAGCAGCCGTGAGAACTGTTATGCTCTATGGATCTGAATGCTGGCATGTGAACCATAGACATGTGCAGAGAATAGTTGTAGCAGAAATGAAAATGCTAAGGTGGATGTGTGGATACACACGTAAAGATCAAATTCGGAATGATGCTATCAAAAAGAAAGTTGGTGTAGCTCCAATCGAGGATAAGATGCGAGAAAACCGCTTAAGATGGTTTGGTCATTTGCAAAGAAGATCAACTGATGCACCAGTTAGGAGATGCGAGTGTTGGGATGTTGAGCCGGCTAAGAGAGGGCGATGACGACCCAATAAATGCTGGAAAGAGACTATACGAAGGAATCTTAGTTTTTTTGGATATAAGCCCGAGACTGACCCAAGATAGATCTGAATGGAGGAGAAGAATCCATGTAGCCGACTGAAAAACGATAAGATGGGAGTCGCTAAATAATGGCCTGACAAATCAGGCTCACTGTCGCTGAGGTGACTACTCGAATCCCCTCGTTATTCAACAATTAACTCACACAAATAATTAAGCAAATAAGAGCAAGAGATAAAATTTATTATACCCTACTAAGAATGTATAATGACAAGAAAGTAGGGGTCGAACACAGGAAGCAAAGGAATAGAGTAGGCAAGATAGAAAACAAAACACCAATTATCACTCAACTACTTAGCCAAGTTGCACTTTTTCATGGGTTTTTTATTTTTAATTTTTTTGTTTTATACTTTTATATTTTGATTTTTAATTTTCTTATTTTATATTTTCTTTTTATATTTTTATCTTTTTTTAAATATCCTTTTTCTTTTAAAATATATAATAAGGTTATATATAGGGATGTCAGCGGGTCGGGTTTGGGGCGGGTATTACTATTCCCAAACCCATACCCATTTATAATATCACTACCCATACCCGCCCATTTATTAAATGGGTAATTTGTAGCGGGTACCCGTATACCCATCGGATACCCGTGTACCCAATGGGTACCCATATCTTCGACATGGTAAATCTTAAGTTGTTTATAAATGTATACAAGATTTTCACAGATAGACGAAATAGAGTTAGATCGTGTAATATGACGATTCATAAAAACATGCAATATATAGAGAATATTAAATATTTATATATGTTAAGTTTTTAACTCTTTTGTGTTGATAGTTTTTATTTATTAAAGATATAAAATGTTAGTTGAATATGAATAAATGGATGGAGAGGAGAAAATTGAGTTGGATATTTATATATGTAGATTGATACATATTAGATATGAAAAGGATTTGGGTCTAGTTTGATTAAAATGCAACATAAACATCTATCTTTATATATATATTTTATTCGGGTTTGGGGCGGGTTCGGGTTCGGGTACCCACAAGGCAATCCCAAACCCATACCCATACCCGCATGGGTAGTCAATTCAAAACCCAAACCCGCCCAAAAATAAATGGGACGGGTTTCGGGTCTTTAAATGGGGCGGGTTCGGGTCGGGTACCCGATGGGTAAACCCAGATTGACATCCCTAGTTATATATAAAGTACATATACAATATAGGTTAGGATAGATATAAATAATAATAATAAGCAAAATAAAGGAAATAAAATGTATTTGGATTTTAAAATATTTTCCACTATTTTTGTGTTTTTAGGATTTTTTGCTAATTTTTATATATACTTAAAGTCAAAAATACCCTAAAACATTGATAAAAGTAATAACATAAAGTAAAATGGAGATGAAAAATATAAAATAGAAAAAAATTCTCTAAATTAATTTTAATATTTAGATAATAATATAGAGAAAAATATAAAATAGAAAATATATTTTTGGGGATTTTTAATAATTTTATATATTTTTATGAAAATTTTAGGTGTTTTTTAATTTTTTATACTTTTCTTTTATATTTTTTAGTGATTTTTGATCTGAAGGTTAAAAACACATAAATAAACAAAATATATTTTTTGGAGAATTTTTAAGAATGTTTTATATTTTTATGGGTTTTCTATTGCAAACAGGGATAAAAAAGGGTAATTCGTGATTTTAATAACCACTAAAAATGTTCCAAATTGCAAAATAAAACTAGAGCGTGAATGTGTATGCAATCAAGAAGCTACATGTATTTTTTGAGATTTTTTCGAATTTAATTGCTATTTAAAATAAATCAAACAACAAAGAGAAAATGCAATACTGGCAAGGGTATAAATGTAAATAAAATAAAGTATAATGACCAAAGTGCAAATTTCACAAAAATAAATAACTGAATTTGAAAGTTCTTGATGCAGATAGGTTCCGGCGTCGACGATAAAATTTAAAATAATATTTTTGGTGGATATTTGGTGGAAGAATAGACGGGTGAGAAGAGAAATTGGAGGGATTGAGAGGAAGAAACTCGCCGGGAATGCGAGAGGTTGGAGGAGAAGACCGCGGAGATCGCGTGGGGGGAGAAGAGAGATAAGAGGGAGATACGAGATAAAATCTCAAATTTCACTTCATAATTGACTGACTTAAACAATGGCCTACCCTCTCTTTATATAGGAGAGAGGGTTTACAAAAATAGTAAATAAATTAAATTAACAACTAATTTAATCCTAATTGACCTCTAACTACCTTAATTGGACTCTAAATTATTTAATTAACCCGAATTACATTTAAACTCTACGAAATAAACGTTGAGATCACAGTCGATCTCAATTATTTAATTAGACCGATACGACCGCTAAAAACGTAAATAAAATTGATAATTATTTAATTAAATAAATGTGGCCCTATAATTTGGGTCCACGCTGCATCAACTCTCCACCGCTTTAAAATTCGGCTCCTGACGAATTGCGTGAACTGCAAGCTTGGAGGATGGATCGGCGGCTTCAACTGTCTTCTGGAAGAACATGTGGGGCGCGATCGGTGGAAACCATGTGCGGGCGAGGAAGGTGCGACCGTGTGGTTGAAGAACATGTGCGGCGCGTACGGCGGCGGCGTCTCGACTGTTGCCTCCTTCCCGTGATGCTCAAAAAATTGATACGGCATGGAGAATATGGACCTTGAATAATCCATAATGAAGCAATGGCACAAGGAGAGGAGAAGGGGAGAGGTGTCTAAAAAGTAGAGCCATGGGGTCCTTATATAGGGAAAACCCAAGGTCCTAGTCCTATTTGAGCAAGGAAAATCCCCATAATTCTGATCTGCAGCCCTTTTCCTGAAATATTTTCGCCACCAGGGGTATGGGTGTATTTTCGTACCCCTTCGTTTTCCTCTCTTTTCATAGGGCTCTGGACCTTTCTGTAAATAGAGAACTTGGGGCCTTTAATTTTGTAATTTTTCCAATTAGTTGTCCCACCCCTTAATCTCAGGGATTTGGCTTGTTGAGAACCCGATAGGGTTTCGTATCTCCTTAGCCAACGGCGGCGGGGTCGGGGCTCCACGCGGCTGCGTCGGCAGGGCTCCTTGTGATCACAGTGGCGGCGCGGCAAGTTGGGCTGCGCGGAATCGGCGGGAAGGGAGGGGAGGCTGTGGCAAGCGCGAGGGGAGGCCGTGGCGAGTGGCGAGAGGAAAGGGAGGGGCAGGTCTGCGGAGTTGGCGACCGTGGGCCTGGAGAGGGGAAAGCACGGCGGGGGTTTGGAGGGAGGAGGGATACGGGTGGGATGGCGCGAGGGGAAGGTGGGGATTACGGGGAGGGGCTGTGCGGTGGGGAAGGGGTCTAGGCGAGGGTGGCGTCGCCGGGAGGCGGCGTCGCCGACTTGCGCGCGGAAGGGTGAGGGTGGGTGGCGGCGTGTTCTGGGGGGGTATCGCCTGGAGAGTGCGCGGGAGGGTGACGGCGGTGGGTGGGGCTGCTGTAGGTGAGCGGGGCTGGCGCACGAGGGGTGGCGGGGCAAGTGGGGTCGGGTGGCAGAGGTCTGGTGGGCGGAGGGTGCACGGGCTGGGGTGGGATTGAAGCCGGGAGGGGGATGCGTAGGCGCGAGGGGGTGGGTGTTGGCGGGCGTTGGAGCCGCAGGTGCTGTGAGGGGTGGCGCGGTTTGCTCCCGGGGTGACTGGGGCGGCGCCGGGGTGGTTGGAGGAGGTAGCGGGGTCGCTTCCGGCGACGGATTTGGTGTTGGGACGTGCTGGACAGCCACCGTTCCGTCGTCTTTTCCTTCTAACACGGTCTGGACAGCGGCGGTTTCTTCGTGGACAGCGAGCACATCATCGTGGTTGACGTTTTTCCCATCCACAACGATCTGGACAGCAACCGTTTGGTCTTCTTCCGCGTCGTTTTCTTCATCAAAATTCGCGGTCGCGGCTTGGGTGGTTGACGGCTTCGTTTGGGCGTCGCGGTAGGCCTCAAGGTAGGCCATTAGGTTCCGAGACATGGATTGGAGGTTGGCCTGCAAATCACGTATCATGTCCCCCGCTTCTTTAAAGGAGGTGTCGATGGTGGAGATGGCTCGTCGCGTTTGTTCGGATGAACGATGGTGTCGGTGCAGGCGTCGGGACGGATCGTTAGATCGTGAGGACGATCTAAAGGCCATGCTCTGATACCAAATGATGCAGATAGGTTCCGGCGTCGACGATAAAATTTAAAATAATATTTTTGGTGGATATTTGGTGGAAGAATAGACGGGTGAGAAGAGAAATTGGAGGGATTGAGAGGAAGAAACTCGCCGGGAATGCGAGAGGTTGGAGGAGAAGACCGCGGAGATCGCGTTGGGGGAGAAGAGAGATAAGAGGGAGATACGAGATAAAATCTCAAATTTCACTTCATAATTGACTGACTTAAACAATGGCCTACCCTCTCTTTATATAGGAGAGAGGGTTTACAAAAATAGTAAATAAATTAAATTAACAACTAATTTAATCCTAATTGACCTCTAACTACCTTAATTGGACTCTAAATTATTTAATTGACCCGAATTACATTTAAACTCTACGAAATAAACGTTGAGATCACAGTCGATCTCAATTATTTAATTAGACCGATACGACCGCTAAAAACGTAAATAAAATTGATAATTATTTAATTAAATAAATGTGGCCCTATAATTTGGGTCCACGCTGCATCAGTTCTTGGGCCAAGTACGAATTTCCAAAACCCGTGACGATCCCGGTGCAAAATTGCCAAGTCCACGTGCGCAGGCACGTGAGGTGATGTGGCCAAGGACCTGAACGTGATTACCAAAAGGTTCGGGGGTTTGGTTGCGAAATTCACAAAATAAATACAAAGCAGAGGAAAGTTTAAGTATTAACTACTAAATATAAAAAACTTGTTGGGATAAAAAATGCAAAATACCCAACAATGGCGCAGATCCTACGGCGGGCATCCGCTCACTTGACACGTGGTGCTACAGGGAAGCTCGATGATGGTTCGGCTTCAAACGGCTACGATTAGATCCTGCAAGAGGATCTGACGGTGAAGGGCGGGCGTGATCTAACGATGGTTGGGCGATCTGGCACGAGGAGGCGATCGGAAGACAAAGAGGGCACCTTGAAGAATGGGGATGAACTCCTATGTCTCTGAGGTTTGATTGATACGAGCTCGGGCCTCTGACCTTCCTTCAAGCCGTTGGGGACGCAAAATGTTCCTGGGCACGCTCTCTAATGGTTGGGAGCTCCAAAATGCTCCGGCAATACCTGGAGCTCGCCTGGGAGGTTGAGGAAGCCAAGAGGCTCCATGTAACTTCGGAGCATCCCGCACTTCATGGGTCTTCTGTCCTGCATAGGAAAATCCAAAATGTCGAGGGCGAAATGCCTCGACGGTTAAAAGGGGGAATGGGTACAAAGTGGGGCGGAGCAAAGGTGTCCCGGCGAGGTGGAGGAGGAGGGACACCCAAATCTTGCTCCAGGAGGAGCCAAGCTGAGCGGAGTGAGGCGGAACGTGGGGAAACGTGAGGAAGCAAGGTGAGAGCGATTGGTGTGTCGGAGAACGGCTAGGGTGATCAGGATGAGATGGTGGAGCCGGTGGCTTCGGCGATCGGGAATTGGATTTCGCGGAGAACGCAGCTAAGTCTCTTGCGATTAAACCCTAGACTATACTATAGTTACCCTAAGGAACAAAAATATGAAGAGAGAACGAAGCTTACCAAACCAAGGTGCCGGAAGCAAAGCTCGCGACGGAGGAAGTGGCGGAGCTCCGGGATCGACCTCAATTCGATGCCAAACTCCTTGACAGTTGGTCAAGGAGGTTCCTGCTGTCACCAGCAAGAAGTCTCAGAACTTAGCCTTAGGGTTGGAGGGTAGAAGAGGGATCAAAACCGGAAAGAAGGTGGAAGAGGATTTAAGTACCAGATGCGGAGGAGGGTTGAAGATAAAATAGGTCCCAAAAATGAATAATAAATGAATAAATAAAATGGATTTTTTTATTGTATTTTGACCCTTATCTCCCCCTACTTTATTCCTTGTCGACCTAGTCATCAAGATGCCTAGGTCTCAAGGTTTAGGGTTATAGAATATCTTCAGTATTTTATTCTTTTTCTTTTCTTTTCTTTATTCTATAATTTGGCATTAAAAACAACATTTTATACACATTTTGTACAATAATGCATGAATGCTAAAATGCATGAATTAAGGGTATTTACACGTATTTACTAGGGTTTTTAAGGTCAAAATGATAAAATAAAGATGTTGAAATAGAGATTCATCACCCCTCTATTTTTGCCTTTGCTAGTCCCTAGCAAACACTTATGCAATAAGTGTAGAAAATAAAAATAAAATAAAAGAAAAAGAAAGAAATTGGATTACGTTAAATATTTAAACTTATCTTCACAAAATCAAAGTTTGGAGCTTATGTCGGACCTTTGGAATTTTAGTGCGGGCAGAACCTTAGTGGGAATCGGATTTGAAATCCAACAGCCTTCGAGAATCCCAAAACTCCGCTCAAGCCTCCTCAATAGCCAGGCCAGAATACTTCAACTCATACACAAACCCTTACGACTATGAATATTACTCGTACAATGTATGTGATAGTGGCTCCCCTCAACTGAAATGACAAAGAGACTGACTTCTCCAGCATGACAACCCAGTGATTTCTCAGTCCAGCAACTCCTTCCTCGAGAAGCGGGGTATTCCCTTCTAAGTTCAAGTGACAATCAACTCAAGAGGAGGGGTGAAGAGAAGAATGGACGGTAGCCAGTGTAGTTACCTATCCTAGGATGCAAGAACAGTGTAGTCAAGTCATTCAGCTGCAGGCTCACATGATACGACTTTGAAGCGCAAGCTTGCTTATTGACTATACAAATATATACACTCCGACAGGTATTTTATTTTCAATCAGGCCTGTCCACTTTTTTGGAGTTTTTTTTGCAATACTGTTTACAACAACATTTACACAAGGAGTTTTTCTTCTTGAGCCAGTAGACTATCCCTCTTTTGAAGCATTATTGCAACCCACACTCTCATGTCTTTAGATATCAGCATCACTGGATGGGTTGGGGTGCACTTCCCTCCCTAGACGAGGACAAATGTTTCCACTTGTGTACGTCTCATACAGGCAAATCTAATCCCCTCACCACTCCAACTGAGTTAAGCCAAGTGAAAGGTGCAGGTATCCAATTTAGGTCATTATCAACAAGAGGCATGCGTGTTCTCTGAAATACTCTACTTAGGCAGTTAAGAATCCACTGAATCAAGTCTTACAATCCTCAAAGAATTAAGTCAACTAGACCTGAAGTACCTCAATTCCAGCTCCTATAAGGTTCCTATTATTATGTAGATTTAAGGTCCAACCAAGCTCCAATCTTCGGATTTTACTTAGACTTGTTCAATTATCAAACTCAATCCGAGAAACACGAATGTTATGCAAATGCTATTTTACTTAGACTTGGTCATAATGGGTGACTTCAACGCCATAATCAAGGCATAGGAAAAACATGGTGGAAGGCGAAGCAAGCCAATGGATTACTCTTACCTCCAGAATTCTGTAATAAGATTGGACTGATGGACCTCGGATTCGCAGGCCCAGCCTACACTTGGAGCAATAAGCAAACGGATTATAGAAACATCAAGGAAAGACTTGACCAGGTATTGATAACTGGGGAATGGGCCTCCCTATTTCCAAAGACATGAGTACTTCACCTACCAACCATACACAGTGATCACACCCTGATACTCCTTAAATTAGAAAGAACAAGAAGGACAAAGCATAAACCTTGGAGATTCGAATTATGGTGGATGGAGGAAAAAGAGTTTCAGTCAAAGTTGGCAGACCTATAGCGACGTCAAGCGCACCAAAATAAACTCAGTATGATAGCAAAAGGTCTCAGCAAGTGGGCCACAACCGAGATTCATAACTGGAAAAAGAGAAAATCCCAAATTGAGCACACGATACAAGAAATAGACTCACAGGCCCATACTATTTCATCCACGAACATAAGGCATGAACTGACGGAAGAATATGCTTCCCTGTTAAAGACAGAAGAAATCTACTGGCATCAGCATTCCAGACACAATTGGATACAATGAGGAGATCGCAATACACACTTTTACCACTTATATGCATTGTCGCAAGCAATGAGGAATGATATTAATTGGATCAGAATGGAAGACGGATCATACACTGGCAACAAAACCAATAGAAGAGTGTTTCCTCCGCCACTTTCCAACAGATTTTGCAACTCCATTAGAATCTGTGAGTGCCCCCTCCTATTCCAGCCACAAGAAATGCTATCAGAGGAAGAGAAACTTAAGGTAAATACTATTCTAGACAAGGAAGAAGTACTTAAAATCATCCTTGCCAAGCAGCCCAGCAAAAGCCTGGGGTTGTACGGTTTTCAGGCAGCCTTCTACCAAAAACATTGGGGCCTCATAGGCGATGAAATCACTGAAAAATACTTTGTCAGAGGCCACATTGATAAAACCATTAACAAGACCTATATAGCCTTGGTCCCCAAGACAGATCATGTAGACTGCCCCAAGCACTATCGGCCTATTAGCCTCACCAATACCATGTACAAGATAGTGGCAAAGCTGATTGCTAAAAGACTAAAGCCTATCCTCTACAGAATTATCTCAACTAATCAAAGTGGCTTCCTTAAAGGAAGGCAAATAACAGACAACACCATTGCAGCACCCGGAATTCTGCATAGTATGCAAATAAGGCAAATAAAGACAAAACATATGGCGATAAAGGTAGACATGGAGAAAGCATTTGATCACATGGAATGGGGATATATTATCAACTTGCTACACCAACTACAATTTCCACCACGATTTGTAGATCTTGTCGACTCATGCATCTCCACATTTACCTTCTCTTTACTAATCAATGGAGAACCATCAAAAACCATTAGCCCCCAAAGAGGCATCAGACAAGGATGCCCACTATCACCTTTCTTATTTGTACTTGGAACTGAGTTGCTATCACGGCTACTGAGCTCAGCAGTCCAACGGCGTGCCATCAATGGATATAAAATGCACAAATCGTTACCTCCCATCATCTAATGTATGCTGATGACATGCATATATTCAGAGAAGCATCCATTCCAGAGGCCAAGGCCATCTCCCGTCTATTGCAGATATATGAAAAATGCTCGAGGCAAGAAGTAAGTTATGACAAATCCAGCATCACATTTAGCAAGAATACCAACGGTACTCTACAAACAGCAATAAGAGAGGAGCTTTGTATCAGACTTGACTTTGATAAAGAAAGGCGCTTAGTCTCCCCAATGCAAGTAAAGTATAAAATCAATGCCCATATAATCCAGAGATTGAAAAGCAAACTAGCATGATGGAAAAGTAAAACCCTCTCACAAGCAGGAAGAATTGTTCTTATACAAGCAACGCTCTCATCAACTCCTATATACCTCATGGGCACTAACCTGCTAAGTGCAAGCACGTGTCAACAAATAGACAAAATAATTAGGGACTTCTGGTGGGGGTTCCTGGATGATAGAAAACATTACTATACCAAAGCATGGAATCATATTTCCTTACCAAAACATGTGGGAGGAGTTAGAATCAGTCAATCTCAACTAATAAACCAAGCCTTTGATACTTAAAATTGCATGGAGACTCACAGAACCCCAGCCAGGACTTTGGAAACAAATTCTACAAGGCAAATATTACAAGTCAACAGACTTCTGGGGAGCACCAGCATCAGCATCAGCCTCCCCCCTATGGAAGGGCATCATTAATTCTAGACCATGCCTCTTTTCAAACTCCATAATGCTAATTGGCAATGGGAAAGCAACAAATATATGGAGGGACAACTGGTTGCCAGACTATTCAAGGCAATTGCATCCCATCTGCATTAAAGGATCCATTCCTAACATGTTATGCGAACTTTTGAACGCTAATGGAAGATGGAACCAATGCCTAGCTAATGGAAGATGGAACCAATGCCTAATTCGGCAGTTCTTCCCGATTGACAGCATTCCCATGTTTTTTCACTCAAGCTTAACGACATAGGAACGATATATTGATATGGAAGCCCCATCCCACCGGAAGCTTCTCCACAAAGACCGCATATCATTAGCTGGTCATGGAAAAAGGCACTACAATACCAGATAACATATTGGACATTAAGAAAATCTGGAACCATAAGGATCTACCTCCTCGAATAAAATTGTTCATGTGGAAACTACTTTCGAAATGTCTACTTACAGGTAGACACCTCAAGCAAACAACACAAGAGATGGAAAGAATATGTGCAATATGCTCTACCGCTACAGAAGATGAGATTCATCTTGTTGGTACATGCCCATGTGCAAGAGCAATATGGCTTGCCTTCTCTTATAAAATATCGCAATCAGAAGACATGGTGGCCACTTCCTGGACATTTCTAAAGGATTGCAAGAAGGAACCCTGGAAATTTATTATGACCTGTACGGTGCTACACCAAATCTGGTCAGATCGATGCATGGCCAAGCTTTCACAGGCAAAGCCAGACCCCAACAAAGCAATCAGCAAAATACGATACTCTTTAGGACATACATATGATCTCAAGATAGGCATCACAAACATCATTAACCATACAAGGGCAAGCATGGATGAAACTGGGAAAGCCATGATACTCGTAGGTGCATCTTTTAAGAATAACATAGCAACAATCGAACGATATGCTACAATCCTAACAAGGAACCACTCCATGCCAAATGCTCTACGCTGGAAGCCGCCTCCCCCTAGAGGCAGAGGCATACGCCTTACAGCTGGGAATCCATCTAGCTAACCCCACTGCAGAGAATCAAGTCATTATAGGCTCAGACATCAAAAATGCAGTGGAAATAATGAACGACGCCAAAAGCCCTCCCTGGAGAATCAAGAGACTTTTTGAGCACATCCTGATGGAAAAGCAAGTGAATCCCCAGGTCCAAATCCTTCATGTAAGCAGAAGCATGGTGGGTCATGCGCATAAGCTAGCAAAAGTATGTCATTATCTGTAACAAGTTTGTCAAAAGTCTTGTACTTAGATATTCCATGATTAATAATACATGAGAATTGTGCAACAAAAAAGTAGTAATATTTTCATAGATGCCACCTAAAAACAGGCATAATTGCATTCTAGCCCATGCGTCACTACCCCTGTTATTTTCACAACTGGAGTTTGACCCACCTTTGCAATTATAACCAATGGGAGAGTTGTAGATATAAATTATTCCGCAGGGTTAGGACCAAAATTTCCACGTTAGTCAGGAAAAACGTGCCAAGCAGAGAAAGGCACATTGGGTGCAGAGGGCGCAGATGGACACACCTGAAAGGTTGCATATAGACCCTATATTCTTTGGTTTCCTTCACAACACTCCCTAAACACTTTCATGCGTAAAATTGCATTTGTGCCCTTTTTCTAATTATTATTGTGCACTGATTTGGTCCCCGACATCTCTCCTCTGTCTCTTGGGCCTGTTTGGTTGCTGGGTTGGACTGGGTTGGGTTGGGCTGGGTTGGGATGGGTGAATAGTAATCTGTGAGGAGGAAGTACCTTTGTGAATAGTAACTAGGGTTGGGCCAACCCTGCCCAACCCTGCAACCAAACAGGCCCTTACTGTGTCGGTCAAAATCAACGGCCCAGATAACGACAGCTGCGGACACATGCGATCCATCTGAGCCGCTGGTTGAGATCAGGAAGGTTAGGTGGAGTTGTGCAGCTGTGATCTCATCTCATGATAAGTTGATGAGGGGTCCGATCTTTGGACACGTGGCTCTTCGCGAAGCTTTTTTTAAACATTTCCCTTTGTGCTCTTTATTTCAGTGGACTAATATGTTCTTGGTTGCGAGTTTTGGAAGCATTGTTCTTTTCTAATTACAACCCTCCATCATCTTGTCTTATAGATTGAACAACAACAACAACAACAAAGTCTTTTCCCATAATTAAGTAGGGTCGGCTACATGGATTCTTCGCCTCCATTCAGATCTATCTTGGGTCAATCTCGGACTTATATCCAAAAAGCTAAGATCCCTTCGTATAGTCTCTTTCCAACACTTCTTGGGCCGTCCTCGCCCTCTCTTAGCCGGCTCAACATCCCAACACTCGCATCTCCTAACCGGTGCATCAGTTGACCTTCTTTGTAAATGACCAAACCATCTTAAGCGGTTTTCTCGCATCTTATCCTCGATCGAAGCTACACCAACTTTCTTTCTAATTGCATCATTCCGAATCCGATCTTTACGTGTATGTCCACACATCCATCTTAGCATTTTCATTTCTGCTACAGCCATTCTCTGCACATGTCTATGGTTCACAGGCCAACATTCAGAACCATAAAGCATAGCAGGTCTCACGGCTGCTTTGTAAAACTTTCCTTTAATTTTTAAAGGAATTTTCTTATCACAAAGAACAACGGAGGCTCCTCTCCACTTTAGCCAGCCTGCATTTATTCTATTAGTAACATCTCCATCAATTTCCCCATCATGTTGCAAAATAGATCCCAGATATCTAAAAGAATCTCTCTTCTGAATGTTATCGTCACCAATCTTCACCTCGATTCCTTCACCATTGCTTCCATCAAAGGTGCATTCCATATATTCTGTCTTAGCCCTACTTATACGAAAGCCTTTAGTCTCCAATGCATGTCTCCAAACCTCAAGCTTCTCATTTACTCCATCTCTAGTCTCGTCAATCAACACAATATCATCAGCAAATAACATACACCAAGGTAACTCATCCTGAATGTGACTTGTCAACTCGTCCATAATCAAAGTAAAAAGAAATGGACTCAAAGCTGAACCTTAATGTAAACCAATGTTGATATCAAAATAGTCAGTCTTCCCCGTCGGGATCCTTAACACAAGATAAAGCCCTATCATACATATCCTTTTTGAGATTAATGTATAGGACAGGTATTTGTTTCTTCTCCAAAACTCTCCATAGTATCTCTCGTGGGACGGGATCATAAGCCTTCTCCAAATCAATAAAGATCATATGGATATTCTTCCTTTTAGCTCTATAAATCTCCATTGTTTTCCTCAGCAAATGGATGGCTTCAATAGTTGAGCGACATGGCATGAATCCGAATTAGTCTCCTTTTACTTGGGAAACTTGCCTCAACCTTCTTTCGATCACACGTTCTCAAATTTTCATAGTGTGACTCATCAGCTTGATACCTCTGTAATTTGAACAATTTTGAATGTCTCCTTTGTTCTTATAAAGAGGCACCACGATACTCCTCCTCCAATCTTCAGGCATTTTCTTGCTTCGCCAAATAACATTGAATAGATTCGTAAGCCAAGTCAAACCACGCTCACCTAAAACTTTCCACACTTCTACAGGGATGTCATCCTGTCCAACACCTTTCCCATGTCTCATAACCTTCGAAGCCTCCTCTACTTCTTTTCTTTGTATTCTTCTATAGCATGCACGATTCAAGTAACTTTCACTACTAGCTAGATCACCCAAGGTGATCTCTCTACTTCCTTCTCCAATGAAAAGTTTATGGAAGTACTGCTCCCATCTAGTCTCTATATCCTTCTGAGTAACAAGCACGTGACCTTCCTCGTCCTTAATGCATCTCACTTGAGAAAGGTCTTTGGTCTTTCTTTCTCTTGCTTTGGCCAACCTGAATATATCCTTCTGGCCCTCCTTAGAGTTGAGATTTTTATACAAAACCTCATAAGCTTTTGACTTAGCTTCGCTTACAGCCTTCTTTGCTTCCTTCTTCGCTATTTTATAGTCTGTGACAGTTTCCTCTGTTGTATCCTTAGACATAGCTTTAAAGCAAGCTATTTTAATTTTTAGCTTCTCTTGCACCCCTTCACTCCACCATCAAGCCTCCTTTTGACCCGGAGCTCCTCCTTTTGACTCGCCTAGCATCTCTTTGGCTACCTTTCGAATACAAGATGCTACTGCCTCCCACATCTCGTTTGCACTACCGCTACAATCCCAAGATAAGTCTTCTAAAACCTTCTCCCTGAAGCTTGATTGCTTCAGCGGAAGATTCCACCACCTAGTTCTAGTGATCTTAGGAACCTTCATTTTCTTTACCGGCCCTTTTATTTGTAAATCCAAGACTAACAAGCGATGTTGGGTTGTCAAACTCTCTCCAGGGATTACTTTGCAATCTTTGCAACACAACCGATCTCTTCTCCTCAACGCAAAGTAATCTATCTGTGTTCTAGTTGAGCCACTCTTATAAGTAATTAAATGCTCCTCCCTCTTCTTGAAAAGAGTGTTTGCTATGAAAAGATCATATGCAGTTACAAAATCCAGAATGACTTTTCCCTCTTCGTTTCTATCCCCAAAACCATGTCCTCCATGCACACTTGCATACCCTGAAACATCTTTTCCCACATGTCCATTAAGATCTCCACCTATGCAAACCATCTCTCTTTGTGGGATTCCTTGTAAAATCTTATCCAGATCCTCCCAAAAAGCTTGTTTAGTCCTTTCATCTAAACCAATTTGCGGTGCATAAACTGAGATGATATTCAGAATTTCTTCTTCAAGCACCAACTTTAGCAAAATAATCCGATCCCCAAATCTTTGCACCTCAACCACACAATCCTTCAAATCTTTATGAACAACCACTCCAACACCGTTTCTGCCCTTATCTTTACCTGAATACCAAAGTTTAAAGCATGTCTTCTCGATCTCCCTTGCTTTCTCTCCAACCCATTTAGTCTCTTGAAGACAAAATATATGAATCTTCCTTCTTTCCATTGTATCCACTATCTCCATCAATTTTCCAGTTAAAGTACCGATATTCCAACTACCAATCCATAACTTCTTCCTTTGCAATCTCTTTTGGACTAACTTCTTTACTCGCATGCGTCCATTATGCGAGAACTCTTGTAAATCTTGGACTGCATCCGGGCGGTGATGCAGCGGAACTAGCTTATTTACCCGCATGCGTTCCTCATGCAAGAACCCTTGTAAATTTTGAACTACATCCAGGCAAAAACTTATGATTGAACAGTTGAGATAAAATATGTCGATATATCTCTCGGAATGAACTGATCTTATGATCTTTTTTTTGAAAGCCAGAAACAGGGGGAGACACTCAGTAGTGCTCGCCCCATTTATTTAACAAAATCAAAGTAAACATGGAGTTTACCAAGGTAATGAGAAAAACGAAACAAGCAAAGCAACTACAACACCCAATCATCAACTAAACGCGCACAGTGCATCCTTGTAAAAGCGTTGTCCCGAAAAAAGAGTTGCGTTTCTGCACAGCCATACTGCCCACAATGTTGCCACAGGCCTAAGGATCGCCCGCCTCTCTCTTCCTCTGTTGGCCACCCTAATCTTTTGATCTTATGCGGATGAAGTCATTGTTGCAATAGTCGCTGACTATTTGGTCGATTAATCACCCGACTATTTGTTGATTGCTGAATTTTTTTATTTTCAAATGAGTTTTCCAATATCACCAAAAATATCAACGCTTCATCCCACTTTATCCAAGATTTCTTTTTTTTCAAAAAAAAAGATTTCAAGTAACGCGATTAAATAGAAATTATGATACGCTACCTCTGCCTTTTGGAATTAAACCTATCAATTTGTCTAAAATTCATTCGTACGTTTATCTTGTTGAGTGATGATCATGTATATAAATATATAAGAATACGTGTATATATTTAGGGAAAAATTGGGCCGCTCCCGCCCCATTTTTCCTCCAATTTTTATTTTTTTTTGGAAAATAAAAATATGCATTTTCATCTTTATATCTCTTTAATATGTCATTCAAATATCGTTAGAAACAAAGACTCATATGCCCTCCATCTAGACATGCAATTTTAATGGTCTTAGAATTATTGTAATCGGCATGTGCTAGATGGAGGACATATGAGTATCTGGTTTTGACGAAATTTGAATGGCATATTAGAGGGATATATCAATAAAAAATCATATTTTTATTTTCTAAAAAATAAGAAAATAGGAGGAAACGAGAATGAGCAACCCGTTAGCTGCTCCCGAGAGCAACCCCATTCTTCTCATATATTTAATATAATTTTCATATTTAAAAGATAATAAAATACATAATCGAATAACTCTGCATAGTCGTCCGAATACCGTTATTGTCTATTCAGTGAGCCTTCCCATGAAGAGAAGAGATGTAGAGGGGATTGCAGCAGAGGTGTTGTAATCTCCTTTAGTTTTTTTTGTGATTTAAATTTCAAAATCCGACCTTATAGATTGAATCTTAGATTAATGTTTTATAAATCCTTCAAATTTCACTCAAATCCGAGATTATGTGCTATTTTATCTTAATGGTCAAACATTCGGTCAAGATCTAAGCAACTTAAACTCCATTTAAAAAAGATCCGAATCTTCAACTATTAAGATAAAATAGCAAATAATCTCAGAATTATGCGAAATTCGGAAGATATGTAGATCATTAATCTAAGTTTCAATCTATAAAGTTGAATTTTGAAATCTAAATCACAAAAAAATTAAAGGGGATTACAGCACCTCTGCTGCAATCCCCTCCTACAGCAGAGGATCCTCTTCCTCCCATGAAATATCGAACACAACTTTTGCAACACTGGACGAAAGACATCAAGAGCTTATACAGAATAACAATTTACAAAGGAGATTGTTATCTCTTTTCAAACCAGATGGTTTCTGGAGATTTTACCAGTACCATGCTACACAGTGCAGCACATTGATGTGTCTTAACAGATGCCCATAGCTGTAAGAAGAAGAATCGATTTCTAAAAGAAGAAGAAGAAGAAGAACAAGAGAGAGAGATATCTAAGATTTCAGCTGACAGGTATGAAAAGATCAAATGGGCGATCATGTGCACTAAACCAGTACTATCTGAAGTGGATTATTTTACTGCAAAGGTGACAGACAGTTCACCTTTCTTTTTGTGGGATTCTGCTGAAGCTTTAGATTTTGCTACTACACATCCCATGCTTTCCAAACCAACAGCATCTGTAATTATGCAGGCAAAAAGATTAGTATAATTGCCATGCAAAGCTCTCTCATTAGCTTTTCTTTTTCTAAAATCTTGGATTATGTGCCAGGCATCTTACTGCATGTGTTCTCTCCCCCTCTTTCCCTATGTATTCAGTATTTTATCACAAAGGGAGAAACAAAAGTAGGGTGACATGTGCTAATGCTTTGATGGAGTTCTTTTACCTCTTTGCTCTGTACTATAGAAGGCGAGAGGATCGTCTGCAGTACTGCAGTCTCTGCAGTAAAATCGTGGATTCTTTATCGAGTGGTTCGCATGAATTCACACTTTTTGTGGATCCGTACCGCACAAATTCATGTGAATTGCTCAATCAAGATCGAACGGCTCCAGCGGTTACTGCAGAGTCTGCAGTCCTGTAGACGATCCACCTCGCTATAGAAGGGGGGTGAAAATCAACCCTATCCATTGTAGAAAGCATAGAAAGTCTTTGTAAAGTCTAAATAATAATTAACCTTTTGGGAATGTTGTCAAAGATTCTAGTTTTATTGATGTACATTCTCTTATGATATTTAATCTAATTAATGTTTTTCAGGGGGAATAGTTGAAAGAAAGATTTCAATTATATAGAAAGTCTTTGTAAAGTCTAAAGTCCAAATGTTTTTAGAAAAAGGAAGTTTTTTTTGTATATGAGGCTTAGGCCCTGTTTGGTAGGAGAATAAGCCCTGGAATAAGGGGTCAATTCTCCTCCTGACACGGTTCCCAGTGGTACGACTATTCCCCATTATTCCATTTTATTTCACTCTTATTCCTATCTTTATTCCACCTTACCTACCTTTATTGCACCTTATTCTCCTTATTCGTATCCTCCAGCCGAACAAAGAATAGACTCTTATTCTCCTTATTCCCCATCCTTATTCCTGCTTATTCCCGAACCGAACGGACCCTTAGGATAGCAAGTCATTTTCTTCGTAGCCTTTTACACCTATAGAATACCTTTTATTCCAGGCTTAGGATAGCAAGTCATTTTTTGTATTTGGTGTTTATTCCAGTATTTTTTTTATCGTTACTATAATAATGAAACTAATGAGGAGGGTGTGGGGGTGGTGGGCAACGAAAAGATGGAGGGGAGAAGAAGTTGTGGGCAGGTTCCCAACTTAGGTAAGGGGTAACCTTTTTTTTCCTCATTTAATTTAGCTGTATTAAACTTCAATCAACATTCTCGAACCAGTATCCATATCCTTCTAAACACCTATACAAATATATCATTATTCATTTGCATAGTGCAATCTTGGCCGTCGGCCGACGATCTGCGCGTCGAGCTCCCTATAAATACACATCAAACCACAGATGATCAAAAACACAATCACACACTCAAAGCTTCAAGGTGCAAGTTCTTGCTCTGTTTCGATTCGCGACGAAGCCATGAGCTCTTGCGCCATCCCCAGCAGCAGCCTTCACCTCCCCATGAGCCATCGCCGCGAACCATACCGAGGTCTGCGGCTTCTTGCTTGCAGCTCCACCGGCATCAACTATGGGGTGAGAACTTATCAGATCTTCTGCTTTCCATTTGTTGAGTACATATGTTTGAGCAACAGAGTACGTACTAGCGAGCAGATCCTCTACAGTACTGCAGAGGACTGCTGTAAAACCGTGGACCACCCGAACCACTCGATCTTGATCGAGCGGTTTGCACAGATTCAATGTTTTTGTGAGCCCTTGCTGTGAAATTAGTGCGAACTGTTCAATCAAGATCGAGCGGCTTGTGTGGTCCACGGTTTTACAGCAAACCTCTGTAGTACTGCAGAGGATTTGCTATCGTTCATACTATGCCGAACCATTATATATCCTTATTGTATTCGTATTTATTTTTTTTCTCTTTTCATTGTTTGTTTGTGATCAAATTTGTTTCCAATCTAATGTAGGCTCATCAACGCTATGCTGCCAAAGAGGTTCAAGACGATCAGAGTAATATAAAAGTGGGTAAAAAAAGGTGTGCACCTCTGGTTGATGCACTGGAAGCTATTGCAAGACGAGACACAGCGTGTTTCCATTTCCCAGCACATAACAGAGGGAGAGCAGCACCTTCTCCTCTCTCTCGCCTCATCGGCATGGAGCCATTCCTGCACGACTCTCCCGAGCTTCCAGAGATGGATGATCTCTTCTTCCCCAAGGGGCCCATTTTGGAAGCTCAAAGATTGGCAGCAGAGCTGTTCGGATCGCGCGAGACGCGCTTCCTCGTCGGAGGAAGCACCTGTGGCGTTCAGGCAGTGATCACCGCTACCTGTTTGCCCGGCGATACGCTCATCCTACCGAGGAACTCGCACATTTCAGCGGTATCCGGCATGATCTTGTCCGGGGCTGTTCCTAAGTACATCCTGCCGGAGTACATCGCTGAATGGGACATCGCGGGCTGCGTTGCTCCGTCGCAAGTTCAAGAAGCGATACAAGAAGCGCGAAAGGATGGCGCGGCGATCGGCGCGGTGCTGATCACCTCGCCGACCTATCATGGCATATGCAGCAACCTGAAAGAGATTGCAGATATCTGCCATTTACATGGTGTCCCTCTAATAGTGGATGAAGCACATGGTGCCCATTTCAAATTCCACCCCCAATTCCCGCGTCCCGCGCTCGAACAAGGCGCGGACATCGTCGTCCAGTCGACGCACAAGGCTCTCGGTTCCCTCACGCAGTCATCCATGCTCCATATCGCCGGGAATTTGGTCGATGTTGACAGGATCAACAGATGCCTCAGGATGCTCCAAAGCTCCAGTCCCAGCTACCTACTTCTTGCTTCCTTGGATGCGGCGCGAGCTCAAATCAGTGAAAACCCAGCTTCTATCTTCAACGAGGCAGTGATCATGTCCCTCGAAGCGAAGGATCGGCTATCACGAATACCTGGGATCACACTTCTCGGCAATTCGGGCTTTCGAGCGATGAATCCCTTTCGAATCACCATAGGTGTATGGAACTTGAGGTTGAGTAGTTTCGAGGCGGACGACATCTTGGACAAGGAGTTCGGCGTTACGTCGGAGCTCGTCGGAAGCCGGTCGATAACGTTCTCGATAAACTTGGGGACCTGTAGAGAAGACATCGACAGCCTCGTAACCGGAATCCGGCATCTGTCGATGATCTCACTTGTGGATGGTAGAGTGCTGCAGCACAATGCAAGAGGGGGAACTCCAGCTCCATACGATGATATCAGAATAAGGATGAGACCAAGAGATGCCTTCTTCGCGAGGAAGGAGAATGTGGAGATCGGAGATAGCATCGGGAGGATCTGTGGGGAATTGATTTGCCCTTACCCACCTGGGATTCCTGTTCTGTTTCCAGGGGAGATCATCACAGAAGCAGCTCTCGAATATTTGCTGGAGTTGAAGAGGATTGGTGCCATGATAAGTGGAGCAGCGGACAGTGAACTGTTGTCCATAGGAGTGTGCAAATTATGAAGCGTTGGCAATTAAATATTTCGGCTTTTAGGGCCTGTTTGGTTGCAGGGTTGGGCAGGATTGGGTTGGGCTGGGTTGGGCTGGGTGAATAGTAATCTGTGAGGAGGAAGTACCCTTGTGAATAGTAACCAGGGTTGGGCCAACCCTGCCCAACCCTGCAACCAAACAGGCCCTTACTGTTGTCCTACTTTGACAATATAATAATACTAGTATGCATGGCACATTCATGGACTCTTCTTCAGGGAGGATCGTCAGCTGTAGCCCTGCTGCAGCAGATTATGTTGTAGGGGATACAGTCGTTCGATCACCTATCTCCCGTCTCGAAATACGAGCCCACTGTCTCCGACTTCTTAGGATGTTCCTCGTGCATTGCAGCCCCCATTGTAAATGCCATTTACAGCGGACGATCGGTTCCCGGCTCTTCTCATGTCCGAGTGGATCCCTTGCAGTAATGCGAGTCTGCTGTAAAATCCAATCACATCGAGTCGCTCGAGCGGTTCACATGTAAGACCTCAAAAAAACTCGGATTTCGCATGAACCGCTCGATCTTGATCGAGCGGCTCGAATGCCATGGGTTTTATAGCATACCTTACTGTAGAGGATCCGCTCTCCTCATGTAACCAAGAAAAGCATGGGTAAAAATACGTATGCAGGGTTGATCATTGGTTTGGATCATCCCAACCCAACACAAAAATTGATCTTTTTAATTGGATGCGGTCGATTTGAAATTGAAATGGAACAGAGCTAGGCTAATATATAAAGTCCATATTTTTTTGGGTCGAGCCCATGCTATGGCTGGTTCAATTCTGGCCCACCCCAAAACCTGATATAATATACAATGTAATACGCAATCTATGCATTTCATGTATTGAAATGATCTTATTAGACTTGTGGTCGTATTTCAATTTCATTTTAGAACAAATCTTATGAATATTCAGTTTCGTCGTTCATTCGGGAAAGTATATAGTTATGTGAACATACTATAGTGTGTTGAATGAGTCTCCGATTTCTAGATATTTTTAGAACATAACTTTAAGCAAAATATATTAAATCAGGATATATTGCAAGGAAACTGTAGGGGGACGGGCAACAAACTGCGCCGTCAATCCCTTTAATAATGAATTTTTTTTAAAAAAAAATAGGTACAAGACTTCCCATCATCATCTCAACAATCGAGAGTCATTAATGTCTTCGTCGATGTAGTAACGGAGCGCAATCATACTCAGGGTTCGCATCCTCTGTTGTAATGAGGATTACATCATATGTGATGTAATCAATGGATGCACACCTGACGGACCGCAAAATAGCCAAGTTAATTATTCGGAATTACGCTATAGTCGGGCAATTCCATATTGATCAAAAATCACTTAAAAATCAATATTAATTAATACAATGGTATTATTATTTGAGGTAAGTCCAAGGTAGAACACATGAAAGTAATTACATGTTTACAATTTAATAAAGAATGCAAGATTTCAGATAATGTTTTTTAAATTTTTTATGCAAATAAATTATCCGATGCAAATCCGGCCAAGTTCAGGAGTTTCAGCAATTTTTCGTCAAATCAATCACAAAATTAATGAAACTTGATCTGCATGATAAAATATATAAAACTAAGCTATTGCAATTTTTTGGATTTTTCTGAGGTAAAATGAATTTCCATGAATTTTTAAACGCAAAACAGAGTGATCTTGAGTAAATTAATTTTAATAAATTTCAGCTCTTAATAATTTCTAAAATTAAAAAGTATCCTAAATATATCTCAATAAAGGAATACATATCAACTTTAAAATCTTAAAAATATTAAATGAGGAATTAATTAAAATCAATTACTCAAACAGCCAAATAATTTATTTAAGAGAAAACATGCATGCACATAAACTGATTTTTGATGTAATTTTTTCAGGAACTTTTGAAGGAGGAAATAATTTAATATGAATTAAAGATCTCAGAGTGGATAAAATATGCAAGTTTCCACCACAATAATTAAAATTAATTAGTTCAATCTTATAATTTCACAAATAAATAACCCCAATGAAGAGAAGTAAGTCTACGACATAATGCAATTTTTGGCTATTGAAATAACAACCATTAATGGTTCAATGGGTGCAACAACAAATAATTAAATAAAATAAAATAAAAATTGCAGGACAAGGGTGTACTGGCGTTTACCCAAAATCATAAGGGTATGTATGCAAATACTCCAGGAACATAGTCTTCTTTGCATAATAAGGAACATGAGAGGGCTTCCCATGCAAAATCATCCTCCACGTGATGCGTGCTTGACTCTTTTTAGACTTAAGTGTGATTTGGGGGCCTCCTAAGGGTCTCCTTACAATTAAACCGGTCACGTGCACAGAACACGTGACTCAGGGACTTATCTTGCAGCTGAGGTGCTCCTTCTTGGGGAATCGGATACTCTCTTGTAAGACAATTACAGTAGAGTCTGTTGTAGTGCCCCGATGCGTGACACGTGTGAGGAAGTCATCTAACGGTTGGGCTACCCCTAAATTACAACCTCCTCACCCAACTCTTCTCCTCACCCGACTCTTCCCTACTCTCAATTTTCCCTAGACCATCCCTAACGACGGCCTCCTCGGTGAGATGAGCATGTGCACACCCTCCCCCGATGCCTCCTCCTCAATGAATTGAGCCCGTGCACACCCTCCTCTAATGCCTCCCTCCTCAGTAAGGCTATCCCACATGCTCCATCCCCTGATGCCTCTATTGGACTTGTAAGCCCTCAACGATCCATTAATGCAATAAAACTTATTATTTTATCATGTCCATTTGAAATGAATGAAGGAATGAATACACTTTACTATTAAGGCCCCTTTGTATAATTAGGATTATGTACCATGGCCATATTGAATACCATGCAGCTAGGAGGACACATCTGACTTCAAACATGTGATATTCAATACATATCTCTGGTCTGAGAAAGAGATGGCAATCTTTTCTAAAGATTGAATTCGAATCGACTTCTTGATGCAGGTCCTCTGCATGGGAATGGATATTCAGAAGTGTTGGAAAAATCAAGTTAAGGAGTTGACTTGATGAGGTCGAGATAAGACATTAATTGTAACGGTCACGATCAGGCACACATCCTTTGACCTGAGACAGATATGCATCTATATGCCTGAGTTTGCAAATTTGACAGATTAATCGGTTGGTGACCTAGCCAAGGTTCAAAAATCAACGTGTTGGTGTGAATAAAAAGTCATATGAGATGCATGATCTCTCGAAGAAATCATACATGTTCATAGTTGATTAATCGGGAGACAGAGCTCACTCATGAGATATTTGGGGGTCAAAATGAAATCCATGCATAGTTGTCTTGTTTATGAAATAAGACATGAATTCGAGATATTAATATATGCTTTTGCAAAGTATATGATTAATATTATCGCCTAATTATCGAATGAGAAATCTATTGATATATTCTGAAGGAGACAGTCAAACCAGGGTTTGAACTTCATTTTTATCCAAGTCTTCCAGTATGAAGGACAAATGAGTATTGGGAGTGCTCATGGTTAAATCTATTATAATATATCATTTACCATGACACTTCCATGCGAAGGGAGTGATGAAACATGATGGATTTTAGTGGCTCAATTTAGCTAGATTATTTTTTATTTAATTGGATCAAATCACAATTCATTTGAATCCGATTTTCAATTCTAATTCCAATGTCCAAATGTTGAAAACAGAAATGATCATGGAAATAGAAATATACAAGTTCCTTGAGCTCATTTATTTGCTCCAAATGGTTTGGACTATGATTAGAAATGGTCAATAAAGTTGGGTTCAGCTCACCGAAACTTTGTCCAACTCATGGAGAGTGTGATGTTTTTCGTTGATCTCACTGAGAATGTAAAGTGTTACAGCTCAAGCTCAACATTCGTAGGTGACGGATTTTTGCAAAAATGGTATAAACCTTGAAATCGGATAGTTATCTATATTTCAAGTCACTATACATGGATAGTATGATCTCCTCAATATTATCTCCAAGTGTCTGCATTTATATCTCATGAGTCTTAGGACTCATACGGTCATACCTATTGATGTTAATATTGTAATAATAATAGTTATTATTGCATTATTTTTGTAAGGGTGATTTTGTGAATAAGATTCATAAATACATCTCATGAATTAGTGTAAATAGCGATTCACATAATTAATATTTATGTGGATATGATTCACATAAATAATTATGTAAATATGATTTACATAATATTTCCATGGCATGAGATTGTCTGAATTTGATTCACATTATTTTTGTAGATGTAAATTGGATTTATATTTATTATTAAGCTCATGAATATGATTCATAAGCTTTGAGGATTAACTCTATAATTCTACAATGTTGATAAAATGATTATCAATTGAATTAATTAATTAATTAAAATTTATAGCAACAGCTTCCATATATGAAAGGTAGTGGGCGTGTATACCATGTATGCATGGTTCACCATGTTGTTGAGTTCTAATTAAAATTAGGACTCTAAAGTTGTTGCTTATTTTATTTTAATTAATCAATATTGATTTGAGATAATAAGGAGATAATCCTTATTGAATTAGAACTTGCTCTTGGCACTTGATTTAAAATCCAAAGACTACCATGGTACATGTTGGACATGTACAACAAGTATAAAAGGAGGGTTGTGTCCTCTCTTTTCAAAACAATTGCAAGAGCAAATTCTCATTTAAATTTCGTTCCCCCATGAGAAAGAAAGTATCGAGTCTTCAACTCTCACAACTCTCTTCTTGTTGCACTGGTCGACGTCTAGGTTCGTGAGAAGCAACGTGATTCATCTCTGCGCCCACGAGAGAGACATCTGCAGATCATACTTGGTTCCGAAGGTTTATTATCTTAGAAAGTCACGCTTCATGATAAATTATGATCTATCTCTATTATTCATTATGAATATCAGAAAATAATTTGGAAATTATTTCCGTATAATTTATACTTTTTGAATGCACAAAATTGTTGTGCTACATTCTCTACTTCATACTATGAACTAACATTGTTCTGGCAAAAATTTTGTTAAATATTCTGTATTTCCGTGATGCATAATAAATAATTTCTATTTACTTCCTTCAGCCTCCTCCTTTGCGAACTGATCCCTACATAGGAGCCCACATAGCTCTTCCACCTCAATATAATTTGGCTATATGTTTTTAAATGTTGTATATAAATTTTGAATGTATCATTCATTAGATTTTATATTAGCGCTATTATATAGGTATCTTCTACATTACATTGATGTTGTTTCCTGATTAAAGTAATGTGTGCATGTTATTTTTATTGTTGTGTGATATTTAAATGATGGAAGATTGATTCAAGGATTGTGAAAATTAAAGTGAATGATGGAAGATTGATTAAAGTGATATATACGTACCAGAACTCATTCTATTATACAAAAGCCATCATATTCCTAGAAAAAGTAACTTATATGCATACATACAAAGGAACATACAAAACTTCTTTGAGATATGCAACAGAGAATGAAATCATATAAGAACTGTCTCTTCATACAAAACTCATTGTACTCCAATAACACTCCTCGTAAACATACATAAGAAGGAACATACAAATTTTCTCTCAAATATGCAATAGAAAATAAAATCATATCAGAACTTACTCTATTATACAAATGTCAATTGTATTCCTACAAAAAGCTCCTCGTATGCATACATAACAAGATGCATACAAAACTTCTTTCAGATATGCAGCTGAAAATGAAACCGTAACAAAATTCACTTTATGATACAGAAATCCTCATATTCCAATAAAAAGCTCCTCATGTGTATACATAAGATGGAATATATAAAAGTTCTCTCAAATACGTAAAAGAGAATGACATCATACAAAACTCCACTTTATTATACAAAAATCATCGTATTCCTACAAAATGCTATTCGTGCACATACATAAGATGGAGCAAACAAAAGTTGGAGCATATAAAAGTTTTGTCGAATATGCGACAGAGAGAAATCCTACAAAAGCGCATTCTATCATACAAAAATCTTTGTATACCTAAAAAGCTACTCGTGCGCATACATAAGGTGCACCATGCAAAAGTTCTCTCAAATATGCAACAGAGAACGAAATCCTATAAAAATATACTCTATTATACAAAAATCTTTGCATTACTATAAAAAGCTACTCGTGCGCATACATAAGATGGAACATACCATAGTTCTCTTAAATATGAAACTGAGAACGAAATCCTACAAAAACTCACTCTGTTATAAAAAAATCATTCTATTCCTACAAAAATCTACTCGTGCGCATACATACGATGGATTATACAAAATTTCTCTCGAATATACAATAGAAAATGAAATCCTACAAAAATGTATTCTATTATACAAAATTTTCTGTATTTATACAAAGCTACTCGTGCACATGCATAAGATGGAATGGAATGAACAAAGTTCTCTCCAATATGTAAAAGAGAATGGGTCCTACAATAACATACTCTATTACACAAAAATCCTCATATTCCTACGAATAGCTTCTTGGGTGCATATATAATATGGAACATACAAAATTTCTCTGAGATATCCAACAAAGAATGAAAACATACTAGAACTCTTTCTATTATACGATACTCATCGTGCTCCTATGAAAAGACTCCTCATGCACATTACATAAGAAGGAACATACAAAACTTCTCTCAAATATGCAACAAAGAGTGAAATCATACCAGAACTAACTCTATTATACAAAAAGTTACTTGTGCGCATGCATAAGAAGGAACATACAAAAGTTCTCTCATATATGCAATCGACAACCATCCACTATGTTGATTAAAAAATGGTATTACAGTCTTTTATTCTTACTTCTAGTAACAAAACAAGTATCATGTGTTCTTACTAGGTATCCATATATCAAATAGATATTGAGGTCCCATTTGGCTTGATGTTCCAAGATAAATATGATGAGTTTTCTAATGACAGTAGTGGGAAAACTCGATGTAATATTTATTTGTTCATTGTAATTATGGATGAGTTGCAGATCAGCCATTACTCTGGCTATAAAACCTATAAGATGTGATTCAAGATAAATGATTAGTCATTCTTCACATATGATTGTTCCAATAAATTTTAAATTTTACCTCCTCGATCTAATTAACCGTTACTCATAGTATCTTTAAATGAACTTACTTGCGCATAAATATGAAGGAAGCACACTACATACAGAATTTATCTCGAATATGCAACAGAGGAGGAAATATTATTAGAACTCACTCTAAAATATAAAAGCATTCACTTCCATACGAAAATCTCTCTTCCACTGAATATATACAAAATAAGAAAGATCCGTGCACACTTTCACTCGGATATGCAATAGAGGAAAAATACCTTAAAAAACTCACTGCAATATAAAAAGCCGTTATTTCTAAAAAAATACCTTCTCCATATTGTATAAAACAGAAGAAAGAGTAGAAGTTATTTTCACTCAAATATATAGCTCTAATCTGCAAAAGAAGAGGAATCCATAAAAGAACCAACTCTAAAATACAAAAAGAACGCATTCCAGACTGAATGTCCACTGGCAACTATGACACCATGTGTATCAACTATTATAAATGCAGTGTTGCCACTGAATGATCTCGCTCCTCTCCATCGGTGAAGGTGTGACCAATGTTATCTCCACGGGTGGCATTACCCACCTTGATGGAGCGGACTTTGACAGCTACCTTGTTGACTGTTGTGCCAAACCATTCTGGAGCAAAGCACAGAGGGGTGGGCCTATGTTGGAACCTGAAATCCCTCATGTGTCTGTGTTTCCTGTGAGCACGCCAAACAGACCCTCTCTTTCACTGTGTAGATGACCATCGACGTGGAGTACATCTACATTGACGAGGACTTCTAGAGCATCGTCTGCTTGACAAGTTCGAGGAGCTCATCATTGGCCTCTTCACCAAGTGCATGTTCCTCATCAACTGGTGCCTCGAAGAAGCCCACGTTGACAAAGTTGTCGCTGGCAATGTCGTCCTCATCGGTGGGTCTACACGCATGCCCAAAGTACGGGAGCTCCTCAAGGACCTGCTACACATCTGCAAGCTTTGTCATGGCATCAACCTCATTGTCGCCATCGCTGTACACGTTGTCCTGCTCGTCGATAGTGACTCGTAGAGATTCTGACGTCGAAGACCTCGTCTTCTCTAACTTAAGTCCTCTCTCGTTGGGTATCAATACCATGAGATGGAATATGAGTGAGAGAAGGATGCGTGGAGAGGCATGACAGAGTGGGATACACACGTCGAGGGAGATATGTGTCGAGGAGAATACGCAACGGAGGGAGGAGGCACGGCAACGAGTCGAATCTGAGCGAATGTCGAACCTGAGAATTTTCTTACAGTCCTAAGCAGCGGATCGTGATCTGTTGTCCACAGCAGTATGCGAATTATGAAGTGTGGTATTCTTGGATGGGTAATTAGATCCTGGCATTTGGTAATTGGGTTTGTCTTACTTTGAGAACAATAATAATAACCGGTATGGCATATTCATGTGCTCTCCTCTTGCAACCCTGAAATCCTACGTAATTGCATTTACACCCCCCCCCCCCCCCCCCGAAATATTATAATTACACGTATGCCCATGAATATTGTACACCAATAGCATATCCAATCTTATGCCACAATAACATTAACACAACAATAAAATGTGTCTATAATGACATATATTTTGCATCCATCGCAATATTCTCTCTTGTCAAAAAAATGGGGATTTTTACACCTTGAACTCTATAAAGTTTGCCTTACCTGCACCCACCCTGTGTTCAATATAATTATCCACGAACCCCTACAAACTTATTACGTTTAACACCACAACTCCTGCCTTCAAGTTAACTCTTATATAGTTAATTTTCTTGAGTTAATCAAACCACATCAAAATCCAAGGGTGGATTTTTGTCCCATCCCTCCTTCCTTCTCCCCTCCCCTTCTTCTTCCTCACCTTGCAACCCAACACAAATGCCCAACATCAACTCCGACACATCAACGCCCTACGATCAGGGGCGGAGCCAGGAATTTCATCAAGGAGGGGCCAAGTATATATCTATCATGTATAATATAAATATATATATATATTCAAATAATATATTTTAAGTAGAGATAACAATTTCAAATGTAATTTTCAAAATTTGATAAACTTAACATTTCAATGTTATTTGAAATTTTCAATAAGATATAAACTATTTTTTCCACCAATGATTTTTTAATAGTTTTAGTTAAAAATTTTCATATTTGAAAGGAAACAACAAAATTTTTTCATTACAAAGAGAATTAGAAATAATGGGAGAGATAAATGAGCACCAATCTCATTTTATATCAAATTATTCTTATAATATTAATATATTAAAAGTGAGTAGGAATAGTTTTTCTAACAAAGAAAGGATGTAATTAATTTTTTAAACAAAAGAAAGGATGGAGAGAGAGAGTAGAGACAATTTTTTAAACAAAAAGTGCACCCATGGAAATCGGATCCGGATTCATTTATTAAAAGACAACAGTTTTTCAATAAGCCACCAAGTACTCTATGATAGTATTCGAAATATTTTATATAACTTCTAACAGGGGCCATATAAAAAATTAACAGCATTCTATAAGTGAAATGTGATAATTAAGGAGGGGTCATGACCCCCCCAAATTATATACTAGTTCCGCCCCTGCCTACGATGCTTGACAACATGCAGTAAAGAAAGCAAAGATGTAGGCAACTGTGGTGGTAACCGAATATTGGGGAGGAGGGCAATGGAGGAGGAGGTTGCGGCCGGCGTGAGGTAAGGAGAGGAGGTCGAGGGGCAACTTCGGACCCAAAAGTGAAGAATGCTTCAAAGAAGCGGAACTCTCTCTAAAACTGATTCTCCCTATTTGTAATCGAACATTCTTCTTCTGCAAAACTAATTTTGAATTATTTTTAACTCAAAAATTAAGAAAAATATCAAGGGGGGAACCTATGATGATGTTGGGGAGATTGGCTGAGCAGAGAAAAAAGAAGAAACAAGGGAGTAAGGCGTCTACCATGGAGGCCCGCGCACCTAGGAGGAGATCTGGAGCTAAGGACTACTGGATTGCACATGAGGGTGTTATAACATCCCTCGCTTATATCCGTAACTTCTTCGTTTTGATATGACCTATTACTTATTCCTAGTAATAGTGTGACGGTTGCACTCTCCGATTAGTATATTCCTCGTGCGTTTTTGCAGGAGTGACTTCACCTCTCAAGTAGTTCCTTCCACTACTAAAGGAAAATTAGCTCCGATATCATTTGTAACGTCTATGGCTTTTGATCTTGGGACAGTTATCGATGAAAAACGACATTTACAACTCGTTGGATTCAGACCTAGTTGGACGCGTTGGCAACCACCTAAAATGCTTAAGTCAAATTGTCAAGTAGTAATTCCCACCACTTATAACTCACTCTCAAACTTCCTAAATTTTCAATGTGGGACTATGTTTAGATTGGAGTGTTACACCAACCAAGTCACGCTAGCTTATTTTTTCTATCAATGCTAGTTGTGATGTCGGAATATGTAATCTTTGTCGATGTTCCGATTTTAATGTGGATTGATTGCAAGCCTAGGTCGACGTTACATACGTAAACGTCCTAATAGAAAATCTTCAAATTGTCAACCTGCCATTGTTGATGCTCCTTTCCTCCATTAAAAACCCCTTGCATTCACTACAACGGTGTAGGCTTACATTGACGGTTGCAGACTGACGACGGGGACCCAAATATACTTTTATTCTTATATTACAATTTATCTACATTTGAAGATTTAAAAATAAATATAATAAAAAATACTATAATTAAGGAACTACTTCAACATTCCTATTAAGAGGAGGAAGATCTCCATCAAGAGGAGTAGAAGGGGGTGTGAAAGAACTATTGGGGAAGTATCTAGTATCTACCCATCTGAGTGGCAAGGAGTTAAGACAACAAATTATTTCTTACTAGGATTTTTATTAAATTGTGCCCCTCTGAGATATTGCAATATTAGTTATGCTCTTTCCTTTTTTGGAATATCAGTTGTACCATCAACTTCTTGTCGTTCTATCACTTGTGACCCTCAGGAGTTGTCGTCACCTGCATCCCAAACGGATGTTATCTTTTGGGATACAAGGGACAGAACATTGAATAAATAGGTCATGAAAGTCCATCTGCATCCATCGCCCCCTCCTCCCCCTCTTCTACACCCCTCCTCCTCCGCTCACTCCTCCTCCTCCGGCCCTCTCCTCCCCATCATCCCTCTCTTCTACTCTTCGTATTCTACAACTACAGCAAGAAGTGGCTGCAGTGGTGGCATGATCTCCAACAGAAGGCACGACTATAGCTTCTGTCATGGTGGTACACCCCCCACATCCTCTCTCTCTCTGATGAATCTTCATTTCATAACCTTTATTTTGACCTTTAAACCTTAGGTAAATGCATGTAAATATCATTATTTTGCATAAATTAACATTCATTGTTTATTGTATAAATACTGTATAAAATACATTATTTAAAGTCAAAATAAAAGAATAAAGAAAATAAAAGAAAAACAAATAAAATATCAGAGGTACTTTATGATCCTAACCTCTCAGACAAGGAATAAAGTAGGGGGAGATAAGGGTCAAAAACTCAATAAAAATCCTAATTTTTATTCTCCAATAACCTATTTTCAGGACCTGTTTTATTCTTGGGTTTTTATCACTTGTACCCCTCTGAGATATCGCAATTTCAGTTATGCCCTTATCTTTTTGGTAATATCAGTTGTGCCCCTCACTTCTTTCTCTGTTATCACTTGTGCCCTTCCGTCAGATTGTCCGTCAATGAGTTGACTTAACCATGGTTTTTTCAAACCTTGGTGCAGTTAAGAGAGGAATTATTGTCCAGACCTCTTCTTCATCTTCTTCCTCCTCCATTTATTCTTCTTCCTTTCTCTTCATAATTTCTCTCTCTTAGTGACACCTTCATGCATCCATCAAATCTCTAAAATTTTTTGTATTTTCACAGATATATCACTCATTGAATCAAATGATGAATTTTATTGAATTTTTTGATGAATTTTTATGAATCAATTAGTCAAAATTTATCTTAATTTAACAAAAACTGAAAGCTCTCCAGTTTCAGCTAGACAGGTAGAGGAGGAGGACGTAAGGGGGAGGCACGGGGGAGGGGGAGGCGTAGGGGGCGGGGGCGACATGGGCGGAGTCGATCGGCACCAAGATCCAGAATAGGTTCACCGACCAGAAGGCCAGATTCAGCAGCGCCAACCTCCGCCCGATGTGCAGCCTCCTCGCGTTGCCGTACTCCTCCTCCTCCGCCTTCACCACCTCGCTCTGCACCCACTTCGAGATCACGATCAGCCTCTTCGCGTTGTAGAACGTCGGCATGAAGGCCCTCACGGGCGGTGAGGAGCCCCCGGCCTCCGCCGCCCCCTCCGCGAACATCTGTCCTATCAGCAGGAACGTGTGCGGGGTCACCGCTTTGATCCCCCCTTGTCCCCCTTCAGGATCCCGTGGAAGATAGTACATGATCGAGGGGAGCAGGCCGACAATGACGCCCGCGGAGGCATACGCAGTGAGGGTGCGGGAATCGGTGAGGTCGGGGTCGGATCCGGAGGGCGGCGGGGGGAAGATGACGCAGGAGAGGAAAAGGACGTAGGCGAGGGAGAAGAGAAAGAAGGAGAGGTCCTCGAGGGTGACCATGCCGCTGGCAGAGAGGACGATGATGACGGCGAGGGAGTTGAGCTGGCGGAGGGAGAAGAGGCGGAGACGGCAGGAGGGGGGAGGAGGAAGATGAACAGTGCATGGACTCTTCAATTCATTTGTTTTCATTTAATTCCTGATGTGTCCCTAAAGTTAACGTCCGTTTGCGTTTGGGATGGACAAAAACTAACTCGAGGGGTACAAGTGATAGAACGACAAAAAGTCAGGGGCACAACTGATATTACCAAAAAGATAGGGGTATAACTGATATTGGAATATCTCAGAGGGGCATAACTGATAAAAACCCTTTATTCTTTATTATTTATACCTCAAATAAAGAAACTTTGTACATGAAAGTTCTATATATAAATACATTAAAAAATATAAAATTCATTTCACACAAAAATAATACAATTTATGCATTTTATACTCAAAACAAAAGCCAAAACACAAACTTACCAGACCCATATCTTCTCCATATGAACTCAAAATGCACCAAAATTTAATTATACATAATTTTTTATTAGCTATTTAATGTAGATGGTTTCATTTAATTTCGAGTAAAGACGCAAAAGTTAGGTTTTGAGCCCCTATTGTACAATATACTTAAATAAAATATTCATTTTATTTATTCCTTATATTTTTCATTATTTTATATTTTTATAACTTCATAAATATTATTTATAACTTATGTACATATTTATAATAAAATAAAACCATAAAATTACAATAAATAATATACAAAAATACATAGATGAATATACTATACTTGTACTTATATAATAAATATATATTTATTTAAGTGTACAAAATACATCAGAAAAATACACTAAAAAATATTTATGTATATTTAAATACGTTACAATTATATAAATTATGGAGATAAAATAATAAAATATAAAATACAAAATGATAATAAAATACATAAAAATATACCTATAAATGAACCCTCAAAAAGTAACTTGCAATAAACGAATCCATAAAAATAAATAAAATCATATTAAAATACTATATAAAATAATAAACATTTTTTATACTTTAACCAAAAATTAAATAAATTAATTACTAATTTATTTTGAATTTCAAATCTAGTTTGTCTTTTTGCGGGTGACATGGCCCAATCAAGGCCCGTCACCCGTTGATTTGGGTCAACTTCTCTGACCCAAGTCATAGCCCTGTCAGACCTCATAGGATCCTGATTTTTTTAGCTCAAGGCTTGCATTTTTTAGGTCTACTCCTTCACGACATATGCCCCTCAATCCTCCACCTTTCACGTGCCATTGATTCCTCGATTTTTGCATCATGGCATCGAGTGTTCTTCCCAATCTCCTTCCTCCATGTATATAAGCCCTCCACCTCCTTCTTTGACTTTTTGGTTCCACTTTTTGCTTCCTCAGACCCCTCGGAGTGCCTTGACGGCTAGAGCTTGGTGACATGAATCTCGCCTTGTGCTTTGCAGCAAGGAAAGAGGAGCAGGATGGCGGTTCCTACTCATCTCTATCGCTCGTCGGCGTGAGGTTCCATCTCGCGGCTTCAGCTGCTTGAGGTTTGCTTTTCTTCTGTTTTAGGTTTCATTTTATGCTTTTATTTTGTGCGTTAATCCTTTGCTTAGCTAAGGATTTAGATCTATGCTTCGTCGGAGCCGTCAAGCTCCGGCCATCATTTCTCATTGTTACAGACTATTCCATCCCCCGACGACCATTCCACTTCCATAACCTTCACTTCTCCACCAGACACGCCTCACCTTCCACCAAGATCTCCTCAGATCTGGTCACCCAAGGTCCAACTTCATCACCTTCGTCAGACCTCGATCGCCCCTTCCATTTCACCCCGATCTACCACCAATAATAGCCAGAGACCTCCCTAGAGCATCCCATTCTTTCTATTTTTCTTGCAGGCCCTGAAGAGCTCGTCTGAGGGATGTTTGATTCCAGAAGAAGCCCCAGGTCCTTCGCCGAAGACATCAACCTCCAGGGCTCGCTCCTTGAGATCTGGACCTTCTTGAAGCATCGAGGAGATGCACGGTGGCGGTAGGAGCCTTTAGAGATCATAGGAGCACTCCCAGGTGGCTAGAAGCACGCGTTGCACTAGATCAAAGCTCGCCAAGGGTGAGATCTTCCTCGTTCTTCCAGCATCCTCGAGCGTCATTCGATCAAGCATCGCCTCCCAGATTCAACAGTTGTTGTCCGATCAGAGGAGCCACGACCGTCGGATCCTTCCCAAAGATCTAGTTCAGACCGTAGCTGCAAAGCACCATCGCGCAACCACATAGCATCACACGTCAAATCAATCATCCTCACTCGCTCGATCATCCACCGTAGGGGTAATTTGTATTTTATACCCTCGCTTTTGTTACATTTTTTATTTAGTCATGTAACTTATTTCAATAGTGTACACTTTTTATAAATTTGCTAAAGGGACCTCAAGCTTTTATCTATTTACATTTTAATCCAGTCCACTCATCTCATGTGTCATCCTACATGAGCTGGGCATTTTACGTATAACCCCTTGCGGGTTTTCGTATTTCACTTTAGTATTTAAAGTTTAAATATTAGTTGTAATATTTTTGGTAATTTTCATTATAGCCCTGACTTATATTTTAATTTCAAATATACCATTGATATTTCAACAATTTTTGTGCTTGTTTTTTAGTTTCTATAAATATCATTCGTGCTTCAAAAATTATGAAAAAATAGGTCTAAGTGACAGCTTGTATGTTTTTAGTTTTGCATTTTAAGTACTTTTCTTATTTATTTAAAATTAAAATAGCATGGTTTTATCCGTGTTTGAATTAAAAATTCCAAAAAAATATAAACTTGTATTTAAAAATTCCAAAAAAATAGTTTTTGTTAATTATTGTATTTTTATCTTCAGATCAAAAATCCATAAAAATAGAAAAATAAAATCATTAAAAATTAAAAAGCTCCAAAATACTTATAAAAATTATAAAAAATCTTTTTAAATCCAAAAATACGTATTTCTATCTTTAAATTTTTTATTATATATTGTTAATTAAAAATAGTTTTGGAAATTTTTGAATTAATTTCATATTTTTAATTTCTAGAACAATTCAACCTATTTACTTAATCCCTAATTTGGGATATTTTGGATTTTATAATTACCTAAAAATTAGCAAATTTTCTTTAAAAATCACACAAATAGTAGAAAAAATATAAAACACAAAAAATTAATTATGTTATTTTTGTTTATTTTTATTGTATTTATATTTATATAACCCTATTATATATATAAGTAAATGTATAATTATACTATTTATTAGAAAGAAAAAGAAATTAAAATCGGAAAATTATAAAGATAAATAAAAAATATAAAATTAAAAAACAAATAAAAAATATATTTAAAAATAAAATCTATAGAAAATATATAATTAAAAACCCACACAAAAAAAGAACATAAAAAGACAAGAGAAGGACAATTTTTTCATTCACTTGCACATTCTATCATGTTTGCTTCATGTGTTCGACACACTACATACTTGTACCTATATAAAATTTTATATAGTTATAATAAATTTTAACTTCACATTTATTTTTTATTGCTTGATCTATATTGTGGGTTAAATGTTGAATTAGTAGGTTTCTTGCAGGTCGCCACAGCAACTTTGTCTTCGCCTTGTGAGGACATATTAGACCCCGAAAAATACTCCTTTTCACCCCCCCCCCACTTCTTCCCCTGACCAATGTTTCCTCCACACTTCATATAGCTCCAGATGGATGAACATAGTGGAATATGTGTTGTATTAAAAATTTGTATATAGGTTTTAATTGGAAAACCTATGTAATTACAATTGGAATTAATTTAGTTTCAATTGTGAAACCAAATGGTTTGGAGAGAAAGTTGGGAATTCCCAAATTTGAAACATGGATGAGTTTGGGTTGAAGTTTAGTACCATACCTTAGAGATCTAAACTTTTGGTGGACTTATATATGAGTCCGCACCCCAAGCTCTTGTAGCAATAGTAGAGAGGAGGAATGCAGGACCACACACGCGCACGCGCGCTCGCTCCGCTCCGTCTCCGGCTCCGGCACCGGCACCGGCTCGGGCTCGGGCTCGGGAGAATCAATTCGAATCTCGGATCTCGATACTTTTGTTGCGGTTTTCATTTGGTTGTTCGATTAAATTAATCAGACAGATTAATTTGATTTCGATCACATTGGGAATCGGACTTGATCCAAACGGCTCGACTTAGCCGCGGTTTTGGAATTCGAAAGGACACGCCCGTTGAGGGGTGTTTTCGGAAACCGACGGGATCGCGTGCTAGGGCACGCGAGCTCCTCTTTTTATACTCCTCACCCGATGCCGCTTTTCTTCACTCGCAAGAAAACTCCACTCGCCATCCCTCTTGTCTCTCTCTCTCTCTCGCGACTGCGACTCTGTTTCTTCTCGACTGTAAGTTCTCGGATGTGCTTTCGAGGACGGTCTCGTCGGTGTGCGCGGACGACGACGTGAACCTTCGTATCCTGGGAGTGGATCGCCAGTACCCCACGCACCGGTATTGTGGGGGTGAAATCCTCTCTAAGGACAGTCCATTTCATGGACGCTTCGGTGATCTCTAATCTAATTTTTCTTATCTATTGTTTGCCATAATTGATTTATTGCTTACCCGTTTCTGGATCTCTCTATGTTGTTTGTTTCTGTATGGTTAATCAGTTCATACTTGCATTTCGTAATCGGATAATGGATTGGGAATATATGTCGTTAATGATATTAATCTGTAATACGTTTACTTCCGTTCATTTGGATCCGAATATTTACTGTTTATTATATGCATGGTTGATCATGTTTACAACAATCTTAGAGAGGATTTCGGGAACTGATTATAAAATAATGTCGGAAACTGTCGCGACCCCATTTCTCGGGCCATCGGATCCTCCCATATCTGGATCTGGTTACTCATCAATAATTTATTCAGCAATCACAACTAACATTCAGAAATAAACTGCAAATAAAAATACTCACAAGAAAGCATTTCAACACTTTTCCATTCACAAAATAAAGTTCAGATGATACACTGTCCCACTATAGCTATTTACATGTACATCAGCTTGAAAGAAAAATATACAAAAGATTACTAATTACCTTAAAGAGTAAAGCTACTGTGTCTGGCTGGATGTCAAGTATGTAAGCTGGATGTATTTTTAAAGTCCTTGAGATGGCTCACCGATACCTATTGGGTTTTCCATAAATCATAGGATAAAAATTAGCGAATGCTAAGTAACAAAGAAGAGAAAAGCAAACAAATTGTGTAATTTTTCAAAACTTGATATCACAAAAAAAGTTCCATTCCTTCTCATTAACTTAAGTCTTATTCCTTTCTATTCCACATCAGGGATTAGTCCAGGGGGAACCACATCAACAATACTTAGTATATACTCATATATATTATTCATATGCATATATACTCATATTTATGCCTATTTTAACTCTCAAACCCTAACTTTTAAAGTCACCGCATCGATTTGATACTTAAACCTTATTTTAGTAGGAATGACAAAACAACTTTTCAGACTTTTTCAAAAATAGCCAAAATTAGGGTTATTTATAGCACATAACATAAAATCATTATTTTAATAATCTTGTTTGAAAACCCAACAGCAAAAGAAAGGATTTCGTTACCTAATCGAGCTATGTCTCATTTATGCAAGGTTTTATCATTTTCGTTTTTAAAAGGCTATTTTAAGGCTCCTGAAAGATCGAATTTAATTTTCTTATCAAAACGCTAAGAACATGTCAAGAACGCGAAGAACGGACGAAGATTACGAAGAACGCGAACAAAATGAAGAACGTGAAGAGCATATTTTCTATTAAAATTTCGGCAGAGTTTCCCCTTATATCGGGACATAATTCTCGGAAAATTTCGGCAGAGTTTCCCCTTATATCGGGACATATTTCAAAATAAAAATGAAAAGAGTTTCCTTTATAAAATCAATCAAGAGGAAAATAACAACGAAACTGAAAGAATATACTCAATAACAAGAGATGAAGAACCGGTAGACACCATACATTTTAGGTGAGTGAACGTGTGACGAATCACAGGGTCACTGACGTGCATAGCCGCCCGTACCAAGTAGGGTATTACACAGATTTCTCCATCAAAATAACTATAAAAGCATAATACGAAGAATAAAAACATAAACGATGGAGAATCGGTAGACACCACGCGTCTGATAACAGGTTGTTCGCGAGGGTCTCCATGAATAAAAAATGTGTCGCTGAGGCGACCGCTCACAAATCATCCAGTCAACCAGCAATTAACCCACAATCCAAAGAATACAACAATCAAGCTCAAAACAAATGTGAATTAATCTTTATTTACTCTACCATAAAATGTATAATGACAAGTATGTAGAGGTCGAACCACAGAGAGCAACACAAAATGCGATAGCCTACATGTCAATCACAGTCATCCTTGTGTGGGTTTTTATTATTATTATTATTATTTTATTTTATTTTATATTTTTTATTATTATTAAAATATAATAATTAAGTATTACATATATATAAATGTATATAATACAGATATATTAATTATATATATCCATAGAGGGTAAGTATATATCTTATAATACATGTAATAGATATATATATAGGTGTACATAATAAAATAAGTATATATATATATTTCTTTTTTTTTCTTTTTTTTTATATTATATTAAGATTAATGAGAATACATATAACTAATTACATATATATAATATATTTTTTTCTCTTTTTTTTGGATATATATATATACATAAAGGGGGTATTATAATATTCACAAAAATACTCAAAATAGTCAAAAATTCAGGAAAAGGGTCTTTTTGGAATTTTCATGGTTTTTTACTGTTTTTATGATTTTTGGGTATTTTTGCAAACATTTTTAGTATTTTAAAATAGCTAAATAATAGCAAACAGTGGATTAGGTACTGGCTGTCACAAAAATAGAGATTAAAAATAGCTAACAGCCTCAAAAATTTTCCACCCTAATTTTCTAATAACGATATAAAAAATATAGCATAAATAAGGCCTGAGTTTATATTTTTTGATTTTTCTTTGATTTTTTATATTTTTTTGAAGTTTTTGGGTATTTTTGAATTTTTAAGGTTTTCTTTTTGAGATTTTTAGGGATTTTTGGACTGACACTAATATAGATCAAAATACACCATAGGTAATTTTTTTGGAATTTTTCGAGGCATTTTCATATTTTTTGGGATTTTATAAGTTAGACAGGGAATAAAAGACATGTTTTTGATTTTTAATAAATGCAAAAATGCAACAAAATGCAAAACTAAAAATATGGCATTCAAGCATGACCAAACAGGAGCTTAAGTCTATTTTTGCAAGATTTTTCGATTTAATATGAAGCATAAAAGAAATAGACAAAGCCTTCAAAAATTAAATGGGCCTGGCAGGGGTGTTTTTGCAAATAAAATAAGTCACAGGGGCATACATGCAAAAATTACAACAAAAATACACTTTAACTTTTATTTTCAGGACCATTTAATAAATACAGGAACCCGGCAGGGTTTAGGTGCAAATTTTCACGCGCCTCACGTGGGTGCTGCACGTGAGGTGCGGAAGGACTAAAAAGTAAATAACCAAACATGAGGGGGTGTTCTGCAATTTTTACAACTTATTTACAACTAAAACTTTTATTTTGGGGATTAAACTCTAAATACAAAAAGCGGGGGTGAGATGTGAAATTTACCCCCAAATAAGGTGTGTCATCCAACGGCGCAGGAGGCGCCACTTATCCACGCGTCATGCATCCGACGGTGGATACCGGTTCGGCGATGAAGGGCCTGGATTAGATGATCAGGGTTGATCTGACGGTTGGCACGTGGCTTCATCGAACGGTCGGCGTTCAATCTGGGCCGCCCCTCTCGATCCAACGGTGCTGGAGGCATCTGGAAGAACGGGGAAGAAGCTCGCCCCTGGCGAGCTTCGATCGGGTAGCTCGGGCTCCTCCGGGCGCCTCCCGCGCATCTGAAGCTCTCTGATCGTAGCTGGGAGGCTTCCGCGTCGTCTGACGGTTCTTTGATGGCTCCTGGAGGTCCAAGTCGATGGAGCGAGGTCGGAGAAGAAGAGGGACCCCCAGGAACCTCTTCCTGGGTCAAAGCAAGCCCAGGAGGGCACGATTCCTCGATGTACCTGCACAGGAAGAACCGCGGGCGAGAGAGCTATCTCCTCGACCCGGGGTTATGAAGCTGCGATGCAAGATGGAGGTGGGCGGAGAGGCTCCGGCGAACGGCGGAGGTGGAGCCCCGATTCGCCAAGACCAAGGGTCCTGGGTTGATCTGATGGGTGCGATAGATGGAGAAGGCGACGAGGAACGAGATGGGATTATCGGGGCGGTCGGATACAGTGGGGTTTACGGTGAAGAAGTCGCCGGAGCGGAGCTCCGGCGAACTTCGAATTTTGATTTTTACGCTAGGGTGATTAACTAACAACTAATCTAACTACTGGAATGAAATGCTAACATTAAATGCTAACTAAAAATGCATAAAAGGGCAGCTCTTATACCTGGGGGCCTCCAGGGAGCAGGGCGGACGCCGGAGCTCCGCCGCGACTAAATCCTCCTCTCTCCGGCCGATTCGAGGCACCAGCTCACTCCCCCTGTCACGAGGAATGTCCTAGGACTAGAGTTAAGGCTTGAGATTGGATAAAAAGTGGCCTAATTCGAGGAAGGAGGCGGAGCTTTTTATTTATAAACATTGGCAAGGGGCCTTATTACCCGGCGATTATTGGCTGATCCAATAAACATCTCGTTGATCTTTGATTTCGGCGGGCATCATGGAAGATTAGGGAACAATTCTTGCGAAGGAAGCGTTGTCGATTGATGGATGGTGTGCCCGGGAAAAAGGCATGAAATCGGGGGAGTAGACAGTTCAGAGACGCCAGGCGAGGGATGGGACAGTTGACCTGGGAGTCAACGTTGGCCGGCGCCTCATTGGGCCACGTAAGCCGCTACGAGACAAAATAGCAAGTCTGAAGGAAGATTGATTTATTTGACGTCCTAAATGATTTTATCAATTTTTTCTTAAAAAATAAAAAATGTGTATTATTTCATCTAGTATTTATTTATGATTTTTATTGATTTTTTCGAGGTGTTTTGTTATAGTTTTATTTGGATAATATGTATATGTATGTATTTACATGTATTTTCATGTATTTTATTTTTAATTTATTTATTTTCTTTTATTATTTTCTTGGCTTATTTTATAAATTTATGATTTATTTTTGTGAGTATAAAGATATTTTTGTTTGATTTTTATAAGTTTATTTGCATTTTTAAATAAATAGGTCTATGTATATGTAAGTATTCTTATAGGTACTTTACCTATATATTATATACATTGTATTTATTTAATGGATTTTATTTGTTTTTATTTTAGCTTGGTATTTTTAATAATATATATATGATATATACATTATTATAAAAATATAAAAGAATGACATAATTAAAGAATGCTTTTCTCTTTTTATTTATGTACATCCTTCTCATAGGTATTTTGCCTATATAGAGTTATTTTATTCTACAAATTCTTGTTGGTTTTATTCTAAGGCTAATATATGTATATGAATTATATACATTATTTACAAGATTCTAAAAATAGTAATTTATAAAAATAATGAATAGTGAATATAATGAATATTTTAATCAGGTATTATATACAAGAAGGGCCAAAAACCTAACTTCTGCATATGGACCCCAAAAATTATGAAACCAATTTTATAAAATAGTTTATGAAATGCTATATACAATTAAAGGTGAGTTTGGGTGATTTGGAGTTTTTATTTGCAAGATATGGGTCTGTGAAGTTGAGATTTTGGCTTTTTATTTTGTGCATAAAATGTTCACTGTGTATTATTTTTACACAAACTCAATTTTGTATTTTTATTTACATTATTATATACAACTTTTATGAACAAAGTTTCTTTATTTGATGAATAAATAATTATATACAAAATAGGTGCCAAAAATGCATAAATGGATGAATAAATAAATGAGGTATTTATTGTATATCGGCCCTTATCTCCCCCTACTTTATTCCTTGTCGACCAATTCCATGCTGGCCTTGGTATCGGGGTTAGGGTCATAAAATATTTGCAATATTTTATTCCTTTTTCCTTTCTTCTCTTTATTCTATAATTTTGGCATTAAAAACCTTATTTAATGTACAATAAATACAAACAACAATGAATGCTATTATATATAAATTAATGTTATTTACATGCATTTGCTGGGGTTTTTGAGGCCAAAATGATAGAATAAAGGTGATGAAATGGAGATTCATCACCCCCCTATACTTGCCTTTGCTAGTCCCTAGCAAACACTTATGCAATAAGTGCAAAAAGAATAAAGAAAAGAAAAAGGAAAATGCACGAAAGATAGAGTGAATGGGGATGCTTTCAGTGCAATGCATGTCCTTTCAAAATCTGAATTTGGAGCTCCTGTCAGACCTTGGGTGTGAAGGTGTGTGGAACCTAGTCAGGAACCAGCTCTAAAATACAACAGCCTTCGATAGTCACAGAACTCGGTTCAACCCACCTCAATAGCCGGGTCAGAACTAGTCTACATCATACGCAAACTCTTATAACTATGAAGCTGACTTGTACGGTGTAAGTGATAGTGGCTCTCCCCAACTGAAATGATAAAGGAACTGACTTCTCCAGAATGACAACCCAATGATTCCCCAATCCAGCAGCTCTTTCCTCGAGGAGCAGGGTATTCCCTTCTAAGTTCAAGTGGCAACCAGCTCAAGAGGAGGGGGTGAAGAGAAGAATGGACGGTAGCCAGTGTAGCTACCTATCCCGGGATGCAAGACCAGTGTAGTCAAGTCATCCAGCTGCAGGCTTACATATTTGACTTTGGAGCTCAAGCTTGCTTATTGACTTTGTACATACTTTGCAGGCATTTTATTTTTGTACAGGCCTGACCATCATCATTTTTTTTTCAACATACTATTCACAGCAGCATTTACATAAGGAGTTTTTCCTCTTGAGCTAGTAGACTATCCCTCTTTTGAAGCTTTATCGCAACCCACAATCTCATGTCTTTAGACCTCATTGCTATTGGATCCGGTTGGGGTGCACTTCCCTCCCTAGACGAGGACGAATGTTTCCACCCGTGTGCGTCTCAGACTGGCAAATCCAACCCCCTCACCACTCCAACTGAGTTGAGCCAAGTGAAAGGTGCAGGTGTCCAAGTTAGGTCACGGTCGGCAAGAGTCATACGTGTGTCTCGAAAAGTTCTAGTTAGTCCACTGAGGTGACTTGAACCCAGCCCTGATTTCTCAAAGAATTAAGTCTGTATAGACCTGAGGTACCTTAAACCTAGTTCCCATAAGGTTCCAGTGCAATTAGGTGCGGTAAGGTCTAACCGAGCTCCAATTTGAGACTTTCTTAGACTGATTCAATCATCAAGCTTCACTCAAAAAGAGTATGAATGGTATGCTTATGCTATGCACAATGAATGATGCAATTCTTCACAAAAATTTGAAAGGATCAAAGAATGTTTTTACAAAAAGAATTTCTGTACAGGAAGTACGAACTGAAAATATTCAAAAAGTATATACACTTATTTACACGGGCGTGCTGCTTTATTTTCAACATTTAGGAATTTTTAGCAACTTTACAGGTGTGAATGAAATAGTTTATTTAAGTATGTACAGAAAGAATTGTATGTGTCTTGTTTCTGATTTACTAGTATCTGCAATGGTGTTCTTATTAGCTTTTTGAAAATAATTTTACAAACTATAGTACACGATAATTTTTGCAATCCTTTACACACATTTGAAAACTATTTTTGCAAAGATTTTTCGCACTATATATATATATACAATTTTCACAATAATTTTGACAAGCATTTTTCACGACATTTGCACATAGGTTTTTGAAATCCTTTCTTTCACACAAAGAAAAGTTTTGCAATCAACACAGTTTCACACATTTGAAATCATTTCACATCAAATTTTTCAAAACTGGTCACACTATTTTTCAAATCATACTGTATAGGTATCTGATTTATTAATCAGTAGATACAAAAGAAGAAAAATTGTATTTGATGTACAATATGGTTTTAGTTATAAACTTTATTTGGCTTATTCCTTATTTACAAATGAGAGATTTTTGTTCAGATTCCTCAGACTTACTCGAGAATCATTTTCACAAGGGTTTTTGAAAACTCTAGTCCAAAATAATTTTGCAACATGTACACACATTTGAAAATCCTTTTACAAATGTTTTACACAATATAGATAGATTTTTCAAAACAGTTTTTGACAATCAAATTTTCACAATCATTTGCACACTAATTTTTACAAAGTTTTTGCTTTCACTCAAAGAAAATAGGTTTTACACACAAACTAATTTTTCAAACGTTGAATACTTATTCATGCTATTTTCAAACAAATTTCACAAGATTTTTTAAAGGAAAATGTTTCGTACAAAACACTTTTCTGACTTACTAGTCAGTACAATTACAATGAGTCTGAGGAACTTACAATCATCTTTCATTATTGTAAAGCTACTTTTTACATTTTATTTGTAGTGATATTTTATTTTTCAGTATGAGTTATGGCTTTTAGTATATACATGGTATATACGACCCCCCTATACTTAGCTTGAGCTATGTCCTCATAGATCGAAAGGAAAAAGCAAAGACATAACTCGTACTGAGTATAGACAGATCTAAAGAATAAATATGAATGAAATGAATGAATGGGAAGTTGACCGTCCCCCCTATACTTAGGATCAAATAATCCTAAGTATAGCGGACTGTACAAAAAGCGGGGAGGGTTAAGGGTGGGAATATACTGATCGTGCTCAGATTGTCTCCCCCTATACTTAGGGTAAGATACTCCTAAGTATAGACAAGAAGAGGAGACAATGGAGAAGATCGAACTGAAATCAAAAAAAACTGTAGGTGCACATCCCCGTATACTTAGGACAAAGTACGTCCTAAGTATAGAAAACTGTCTACAAAGGCGGCACCTTTTAGATAGAAAAAGAAAATAGAAAAGGAAAAGAAGAAAAGAAGAAAAGAAGAAAAGAAGAAAATCAGAGAAATAATGGTTGGAGTACATCGTCTGAATCTTTTGGTGTTGCAGGTGCTGTGGAGATGTCATTGTGGTGCACTAGTTGAATAGAGTCAACAATGGCCAAGAATGCATCACGTTCCAAGTAAGGCTTCAGTAGTTGGCCGTTGACGACGAAGGGTTGTGCGTCAGGGGACAATTCTGATATCGCAATGCTTCCGTTGTCACGCACTTCACATACTCGGAATGGCCCTGTCCACTTACTTTTTAATTTACCTGGGAATATCCGCAACTTTGCATCAAACAACCACACTTTCTGCCCAACGTCGAAGGTCTTTCGTCTGATGTGCCGGTCATGCCAGCGTTTCACCTTCTCCTTGTACATCAAGGTATTATCGTATGCGCAGTCTCGGAATTCCAAGAGCCTGTTCAGATCGTCTTTTCTCTTCTGACCACCTTTTTGTGAGTCCAAGTTACAATTACTAATTGCCCAAAGAGATTTGTGAATTAATTCAACGGGCAGATGGCATGGTTTTCCATATACAAGACGGTAGGGCGACATGCCCAAGGGAGACTTGTAGGTCGTACGGTAAGCCCAAAGAGCTGAGTCCAAGAGTTGAGACCAGTCTTTTCTGTTTGGCCTAACAAGTTTCTGCAATATGGTCTTGATTTCTCTATTGGATAACTCCGCCATGCCATTGGTCTGCGGATGATAAGGAGACGCGACACGGTGATCGATGCCGTACTCCTTCGTTAACTTCTTGACCTCTTTGTTGATGAAATGGCTACCCCCGTCTGAGATGAGAATCTTTGGTATCCCAAACCGCGAAATGATGTTCTTCTTCAGAAATTGGCAAACTGTTTTGCTGTCGGTGGCTCGGGCGGGGATAGCTTCAACCCAACGGCTCACGTAATCTACGGCAAGAAGGATGTGCTCAAAACCTTGACTGTTAGGGAAAGGTCCCATGAAGTCAATGCCCCATGCATCGAAAATATCTGCTATCTGAATGATTTTCAGAGGCATTGAGTCTTTGGCAGTGAGTGTCCCTTTCAGTCGCTGGCAGTCAATACATCTTTTAACAAATTCTGATGCATCCTTAAATAAAGTGGGCCACCAGAGGCCACACTGCAATACTTTTGCTGTCGTACGATCTCCAGAATGGTGCCCACCAGATTCGAACGAATGACAATGCTCGAGGACACTAGATTGCTCCGTCTGAGGAATGCACCTGCGCCAAATACAATCTGCCCCTTCTCTGAATAGGAGAGGATCTTCCCACTGGTAGAAGCGGATGGTCGACATGAATTTGTTCTTCTTATTCTTCGTCCAATCCGAAGGTATTACCCCCGAGGCGAGGTAATTGACAATGTCAGCATACCAAGGGAGAGCAGCCACGGCTAAGATAGCTTCGTCAGGGAAGGTTTCTGTGATAGGTGCATTACTCAGAGGAGACTCATGTTGCTCAATTCTGGAGAGGTGATCTGCTACCACATTCTGAACTCCTGGTTTGTCCTTAATTTCCAGATCGAATTCCTGGAGGAGAAGGATCCAACGAATCAGTCTGAGCTTGGCATCCTTCTTCTGCTGTAGGTACCGGATAGCAGAGTGGTCTGTGAAAATTGTGACTTTTGACCCTAACAGATAGGATCTGAACTTCTTTAAGGCGAAAACCACAGCCAGCAGTTCTTTTTCTGTCACTGTGTAATTTCTTTGAGCTTCATCTAATGTTCTGCTGGCATAGTGAATGGCATAGGGCGCCTTATCTTTCCTCTGTCCAAGAACAGCTCCGACTGCAAAATCTGACGCATCGGTCATTATCTCAAATGGAAGAGTCCAGTCGGGAGGTTGTAAGATTGGAGCCTGAGTGATAAGCTCCTTCAATTGATTGAAAGCAAGGAGAACCGACTGATCAACAATGAACTCTGTCTCCTTGCACAAGAGTTCTGTCAGCGGTCGGGCAATGCGGATGAAATCTTTGATAAATCGTCTGTAAAATCCCACATGCCCCAGGAATGACCTCACATTCTTTACTGACTGAGGTGGCTGAAGGTTTGAAATGACATCCACCTTGGCTGGGTCGACTTCCATGCCACGTTTGGAAACGACATGGCCCAGCACAATACCCTCTGTGACCATAAAGTGGCTCTTTTCCCATGAGAGCACTAAATTGACTTCCCGGCATTTCTGAAGCACTCTGTCTAGGTGCTCGAGGCAAGAATCAAAACTATCACCATAGACAGAGAAATCATCCATGAACACCTCGAGAAAACTGCCTACCATCTCGGCGAATACAACTAGCATGCATCTTTGGAAGGTTGCGGGTGCATTGCATAATCCAAAGGGCATCCTCTTGAAGGCGTAGGTACCGAACGGGCAAGTGAAGGTAGTTTTCTCTTGATCCTCAGGGGCGATCGCCACTTGGTTGTACCCGGAGTACCCATCCAGAAAGCAGAAGAACTCCTTGCCTGCTAATCTCTCCAATACTTGGTCAATAAATGGCAAGGGAAAGTGGTCCTTCTTGGTTGCTGCGTTAAGACGGCGGTAGTCAACACACACCCGCCAGGAGGTTGGTACCTGATGACACCAAGAATACCTCAAGACCCGGGTGAAGGTAATGAAACAAGGGTCGTTGCGACCCGGATCTCAGAGGATAGGTGTATCAAGAAAAACAACCACTCAGAATAGATCAAATCAATCAAAACAAAGAAGAGCGGTCTTAGCTATGTGATTAACCCGGTATAGCTCCCAGGGTCGAACACAAGGAGCACGGATTGGCCTAGGGCCTACGAAGTAGTAAAAACAATATAAAAATAAAAGGAAATGTTTTTTAGTGGTTTTTGATAATTTTTATATTTTTTTGGATTTTTAAAAGATAAAGAAAATAAAAGAAAACAAATATCAACACACTTGGGCAAATTATTTAACACACCAAAAATCAAGCAAAAATTAAGGAAAAATTGTTTTTATGTTTTTTAGGTTTTTAAGTGTTTTTGGTGAATTTTTGGTATTTTTCTAATGGGTAAATTATTTTCTAAAAATCAAACAGTGCTAAAAATCCTAGGTACTGTCCAGCAAGGCCTAAAACTCAAAAATAAAATACTTAAGAGTCTCAACAAGCCCTGGAGGTAATTTTCCTGTAATCTAGAAAGAATAAGGAAAATTTAGGCCCCCGAATTATTGTTTTTGGATTTTTATATTATTTATTATAATTTTTATGAGTTTTTAGGGGTTTTTCAATTTTTAGGGTTTTTAAGCAATGACAAATAGCCAAAATTGGCTAGAAAATCAAACAACAAGCAAGAAACAGTAGCTAATTTTTTTTAGAATTTTTAGAGGTGATTTTATATTTTTTTGGTATTTTTAAACCTAGACAGTAGCTAAAAAGGAGGTTTTTGAATTTTTAAAAATACTAAATCAAATCAAAAATGTCCTCAAAAATTCTCAAAAATCCTACAACATGGCAGGAGCCATGTGTCAAATTTTCATCGAATTTGGAGGTGGTTTGATATTTATTCAAAAATCAAAGAGGGGGCACTGTGCACAGGGACGTAAGTGCAAATACCCAAAAGTCTGAGGGCCAAGGTGCAAAAATCCCAGCAAGTCACGCGCGTGGCGCGTGCCTGGGGCACTCAGGGGCCTTTTGGTAATAAAAACCAAGTTTCTGGACTTTTTGGTAACTCGTACCAAAAGTCCAGGGGCTTGGATGCAAAAATCCCACTAAAATCCGCACATGCGCATAAACAACACTCACAGGGGCATAAATGCAATTACCAAAAAGTATTCATTCATTTCATAACCCAACAGAACTACAGGATGAAAAATGTAAATAGCCCAGCTAGACACGTGACGAAGCACGTGGACTCATACACACAAGGGCATACATGCAAATACAAACAAGCACAGGGTCCACAATGCAATTTACCCTACGTAAATAAAGTTACTAAAATATTTACAGGACTAAAAATAAAAAGACAAACTAAGAGGGGGCCCTAAGCAAATTACCCCTTTATTCGTCGACGGCTGGATTCGCGCCACGTGGAAGATCGGGCGGCTCTGGATGGTGGCGCTCTCCTTCTTTGTCTCTTGGGCCAAATCGACGCTCCAGAGGGAGCCACGTGGAGGATCGGACGGGTCAGGTCTCAGGTGGCTCTCTCTCTGCTGCTCGGACGGTTCAGATCAGGCCCTCGATCTGATCAACGGCTGCTGCTCCTCGAGAAATGGATGGTGGCGATGCAAACTGGGAGCGGGGGCTGATCGGACGGTGCTGGAGGATGGTGGAAGAACACTCCACCGGCGAACTTCGCCGGCCTCGTGCGTGAGCTGCAGTCCTCCTCAGCTGCTCCTGGTGATCGGGGAAGATGGGCGACGGCGTCCCGCAGCTGCTGGTACTGTCCGATGGCCCACCCGAGCCCTGGAGGGGCTCCGGCGAGCTCGGCGGCGGTGGGCTCCTGGACCTGATGTGAGGGGGGCTCAGATGCCCTCCTTCTGACCTGCAAAACACGCCAGGAGCTTCGCGGGTCGAGGGCAAAGTGCCTCGACCCAAAGAAGCGGGGTGACGGTGGCTGGTGGGTCGGTGCGAATGAGCTCCGGCGAGCTGGGGATGGAGGAGCTCGACTCCCAGCTCCGGGGCGAGCTGGGTTGAACGAGTGGGCGTAGAACGTGCGCGAGGGAGTGGCGAGGGTGATGGTGTGCTCCGATGATCGAAATAGTACGCGAGATGGTCGGAATCAGAGGAACACGGCGAGGGGTCGATTTGGGCGAAACATGAAATTACACTAAATAGATGCGCTAAATGGATACCTGGGCGATGCGAAAGACTGGGCTGGAGCTTGGCTAGCTCCTGGTCGTCGCCTCGAAGGTCGTCACTGCCTGAGGCTCGAGCTCCAGCTAGGTGGCGGAGCACGGCGGCGCGCGGCTGCCGGATCGATGGTCCAAGCACCTCCTCCTCGCTGCAACAAGGGCCAACGCGAGCTGTCACCTCGGTGGTTACAATGGAGGTCACGGGAGTGAAGGTGGAGAGCCAAAGATGGAATGAGGAGGCGGCTGAGCTCGAGTTTTATATGGGTGCAGGTCCGGGAAGGATCGATCGGGTAGGGCGAGCTGAAGCGCGGATCCCAAGGAAGAATGTCGGGCGAGATTCCCGGATGCACGGGGGATGATTAGGACCTTAGATTAGGCGAAATGGGGATCGGGTCTGGTAGAGATAATTGGGCGAAGTCGGGTCCGCGAACAGGACCCGGGCTCTGGTGGTCCTGAGGGAGGTGTTGACCGGGGGTCAACAATCCCCCGTGGACCAATCAGAGCCCGCCAAGGGTTGAATTCTTATTTGATTTTTTTGGGGCCTTAAATGGCCGAATTTTCAAAGACTCAAAACACAAAATATTTTTGTTTTAATTTTTTCTATTTTTTTGTGATTTTTAATTAATTTTTGGAAATAAAAATAAGGTCTATACATAGTAGCTATACATAGGTATATATACACTATATTGATTTTTGATTTTTGATTTTTAATTAGTTCTTTTTATACAGTTTTATTCCTATTTTATATTTTATTTATTTATAGGATAAAAGGAGGAATAAAAGGCTATTTTTATTTTATTTTTATTATTATTATACATAGGTTAAATAATTAGTGATATACATATATGTACATGGTATATGTACAAGGTATTTTTGTATTTTAATTTTGTAATTTTTATTTGAATTTTTTTTTGTTTTGTTTCTTTTTATTCATTTTATGTACAATATATACATAGAATATTTACAAAAAGTTTTGGGAAATAAATAACTTTATTTACAAGGTGAAACAAATAAGGATGATGGTCTATATACAAGGTGTAGGGTTCTTTTTGAATTTTTGATTTTTATCTTTTTGTTTTGTTTTTATACTTCATAAATATTTACAAATATTTACAACATATTTTTGGGTGAGGAAAATATATAATTTATTTATTTACAAATATATACAGGTGTGAGCCCCTATCTCCCTCTACTTGGCTTTTATGCGGTCAGGCCCATGCTGAGCCCTCCCTTGGGTTAGGTTGCTCAATATTTATTCTAAATATTTCCCTCTTTTTCTTTTTCATCTTTATTCTTTTATTTTTGCACAAAAACATGCTAATTATCTATATTTACAAACATGCATGCTTTTGCTAACTTTTCCTATTTACACATATCTACATGCATTTGCATAGGTTTTTGTAGCTAAAATATAAGAATAAAGAGTGATGAATGTGTATTCATCAGTACCCGAGTTGAAATTTCCTCTCCTTTTTCATTTATGACCACGGTAAGCCTGGATTTCTTGGGAACTACATGCAAGGGGCTTACCCATTTTGAATCGGAGATGGGATAAATGAAGCCTGCATCACACCACTTTGTGATTTCTTTCATGACCACGTCCCGAAGGTTAGGGTTCAGCATTCTCTGAAATTCGCGGGACGGCTTGGCATCGTCTTCTAGATAGATATGGTGTGAGCACAGAGCTGGATTTATCCCTCGGAGGTCTGATACGCTCCAACCAAGTGCCTTGCGGTTCTTTTCTAAAACCTCGAAAAGTCGAGATTCTTGATCCGGATTCAGCCTGCTACTGATGATGACCGGATACATGTGTTTTTCACCCGCAAGGAAAGCATACTTCAGGCCTGCAGGAAGTGGCTTGAGTTCTGGTTTTGTTCGATCCACTTTATCTGTCACTTCAGATACCATGCTGGTGGTGGGATGTACCTTGAGACTGTTACCATCCTCAACATCCTGTTGAGATCCCAGTGATGTACCGAACGGTTCTGCAGTGCGCTGATCATGTTCGGTCTGGAGTGAATGCTCACGAAGATGCTCCTGCATCTGAGAATTTGTCTCCCACAAATCATCGGAGCATATGCTGACTGTGCTTTCCAAGTCCTCCTCAAGAGTGAGGATTTCTCGGGTCCATGGATCGTCCAGCGACAACTCTGAATCTCTGATTTCTGCAATAAAATCACAGTCTACTTCTGATGCTGCTTGACTCTCATCAGTTGTGGCATTCTGCTCCTTGTTCATATTGATTGTGATTTGCTGGGTGTTCGAGCTGAAAGTGATCTTTCCAAACCCGTAATCAACCACGGCACCTGAAGTACGGAGAAATGGTCTGCCAAGGATGATAGGAGTCTGGAGCAGTGGTGCAGGCGAGTCCATATCAAGGACTACAAAGTCAGCTGGGAATTTCATCTCCTGCACGGTAACTATCACGTCTTCCAACAAACCTCGGGGTCGCTTAATGGATCGGTCAGCGAACTGAAGGATCATTCGTGTCTGCTTGAGCGGTCCCAGCCCGAATTCTTGCATTATGGACGAGGGCAGAAGGTTGATGGAAGAACCACTGTCAAGAAGAGTACGCTCGAAGACCTGATCGAAAATCACACAACTGATCAGAGGTGCTCCTGTATCTTGCTTTTTCTGGGGGAGGTTGGTGATAGCTGCAACTGTGGCCATGGATAGAACGTGCTTTTCTACTTCTCGGCGTCTGTTGTCTTGCGCTGGGCGACGCCTGTTAGTACGTGCCTCTTTCAGTCCTTTCTTCACAGCTGGCATGTATTCCACGGCCTTCAACAAGGGAATCTCCATAGTCAATTTATCCAAAATGTCCACGACACCTGGATCAGACAATGCAGTTTTTCTTTTTGCAATTTTTTTGGATTTTTGTATTGCATGCGGAAAAGGAATATTCACATTACTGGCAGGAAAATTAGAGTTCTTATTTACATCAAAATCATCGCCCCCAGAATGTTGTACATCCGGACTACAAAAAGGAGTACAAGCTGGATCTGAATATGCTGGTGCTGTTGGGCGATCAAAAAGGGTAGCATCGGCTCCATCGGCTGGCAAGGGATCGGCTGCTGCTGGCGGCTCCTCCAAGGCTGGCGCGGCTTCACTTCTGCTACATGCTTCTTTTTGTTGTTTTTGTTTTTGCTGATTTTTTTGTGTTTTTGGCTGAGGCTGATGACATGGCACGATGGCTGGACTGGCTTCTCCTTCCTCTTCCTCCTCACCCGCCCCTGGAGCTGGCACGGCTGATGCGGAAGATGACGATCCACCTGTTTCTTTATTCACCCCACATCTAGTAGCAGGCGGAGGCAAGGCCCTACCGCTCCTGAGAGTAACAGCATTAGAATAAACAGTAATATCATTATCACACGCGGACTGGACATCACATTCTACCTGCTCCTTCTTCTTGAAATTGTTGGGGTTGGCTTCGACCTACGCCGGAATGGTAGTGCGAGTGGCGGTCAGGTCATCAAGCCGCTTGGTCATCTCCGCTAGCCCTTGAACAAGCTGGGCTAGACACTCCATGGTGGGATTAGCTGGGGGGACATCAGAAGATGCAGCGTGCAGACCACGCTGCTGTTGGTTAGATGAGTGGGGAGGCTGCTGGTGATGTTGCTGTGGTTGAGCAGGAAGTTGAAGTTGCTGGTAGGACGGAGGTGGATACTGCTGGTATGGTTGAGGCTGAGCAGCCGCATACTGGTGATACGGATGTGGATGGCGGTACTGCGGCTGTTGGTAAGGAAAGTTCTGCCTCCATTGGTGTGCGAACTGAGGAGGCTGCTGGTGTTGTTGGTGAGGTTGAGAGGTTTGGCCAAAACGACCACCCTGAGGTTGGTGGTACTGCCGGTTGGCAAATTGCTGACCCTGGAGTTGTCCCTGAGGACGGGTCGGCTGTGCATCATTCGTCCATACCCCGTTAACTTCTTGGATCAGGGGTGGTGGTGGGAAAACTGGATCAGGCATGGAAAGGAACTCTGGCTGGTAGACGACCATCTGCTGCTGCGGCGGGCCCTGGTCGGGCGCCTGCACGTAGTACACGTGCTGGACTGCCGGTGGCTGCTGGCTCGGCTGAGGCTGATGCTGCGGTTGCGGCTCGTCCTTCCTCTCAGCGAGAGCGTCTCATGGTGTAGCCGACTGGACAGAGTTGATCGTACCGACCAACAGCTCTAGGTTCTTGTTGATCTGATCGAGTTTATCCAGGTTCTGGGTCCTCTTCTCGATCACAGCGAGTTTCTCAAGGTCCTGTGATCGCCTTTCAATGATATCAACCTTAAAGAGATGGCCCCCAATGATGCTGAGGTTGGAGCTCTCATCTCTCTCTGCTTCTTTTGATGCAGCCATGTGAACTTGTTTCTGGAGGATCTGGGGCTGCTTCTGGTACGCCTTGGATGAGGAGAGGGCGGCCTCTCCTTCGGCCATTTCCTCGAAAATCTGCCATACAACATCTTCATCCTTGTTGAAATGGGAGCCCCCACATGCTGCGTCCACGAGCCTTTGACTTTCAATATTGAGTCCCCCAAAGAAATGCTGGACCAGGCTGGTCTTAGGGATCTCGTGGTGGGGACACTTCTCCTGCAAATCAGTGAATCTCTCCCAAGCCTCATGTACGGACTCATGTACTCCTTGGGAGAAATTGCTAATACGAGCTCGCATTTGGTTGAGCCGACCGAGAGGGTAGTACTTGTGCAGGAAGGCAGACTTCAACTCCTCCCAGGTCGTCACAACCTTTCCCATGTGATTGACCCAATAGAGGGCCTTATCCTGTAGGCTGAAGGGGAAAGCCGTCATCTTGACAATGTCCAGGGGGACATTCGGATAGTGGGTGGTGCGGCAAATGCGGGAGAATTGCTGCAGGTGAATGTATGGCTCTTCATTGGTGTTGCCATGGAATGCAGGGAGAAGGGCTATGAATTGGGGCTTCAGCTCAAAGTGAGCGTGTACCGGTGGAATGAGAATCCACTCGGTCATATGGCTGTCTCCCGGATTGTATGTTTCTTTAAGTGTCGGCTTTGGCGGAGGTGGGAATTCGGGATCATCATTGGGGTCATCACCACCTTCTCCACCTCCACCTCCGCCTCCCCTGCCTCCTCTGCCTCGGCCTCCTCCTCCGTCGTTGCGGTTTATCACATCATTCAACATATCCTGGAAAGCAGTATGTGTAAGGGCCTGCTCAGTCAGCTGCTGCTGTATGGCCTGGATAGATGCCAGCAACTGTGCATTGACTTGGTTCTGATCTGGCACCTGTCCCTCTGGTATGGGTGGCTGCTGACCCTTGCCCTTTCCTCCTGGAGCCATGTCAGGGTCTGAGTCGGACGAGATGAACTCCGTAGTAGACTCCAGGGCTCGCACTGTCTTCTATCTGCATAATGAGATGGTCTGAATCAGATCACTTGCAATTAATGCTCAGCTGCCGTGATGAAGCTGGAATTCAGGTCAACCCCAGCATGTTGTGAATGGAAAAATGATGTAGACTGTAATCGACTCCCATTCGCAACGACGATAGCGGGACAAAAGTGATCCCAGTTTATTGGGTGGCCAAGAGAAAGGTAGAAAACGAGGAGTCTGGAGATCGATCCGCAAAGTCCGGATCGGGTTCTCGGGAATCGCCTCGAAATTATTGACGAGGTTGAGTCCATGGAATCGATGTAGGTGTCGGCATGGTCCCGACGAAACCATCCATGGATCAACTTCGCGGAGCACAAGAGAATGTCGGATTCTGGAAGAATGATACGATGGTCAACGAGGAACAAAAGGAGTGTAAAACAGTAGAAAGGCTCGGTTGAGCGGGATGGTCAAAGGAAGACATAACAAAATTTGCGCAAAGGCGCGGGACTTTGATCTTTGAACCTTAATCTAGATCCATACAAACACAAGACAAAATTGGGTTCACCAACTCACGCCATGTGAAGCCGTGAAATCTCGGCTATTTATTATCTTTTCATTTTTAGAGTTGTGATTTTTCAGGCATTTCTTATAACAAGTCCTTAGTACGCTACCCTATAAGAAAGAGAGTACCGCCAGAAGAGTATCCCGTACTTGTCCTCCTCCTGTGTAACCTGTAGTCTGTACTTTTTGGAGTCCTTGTAACCCTTCCTGGATTCCTACTCAGCCAAAGAAAAGAGAGAGGAAGCCGATAGGCAAAACCAATACTTCGGTTCTCGCACGCAACGGAATCACCCGTGAGCGCGCAAGAACCTACTCGGACGCAGGACGATGAGACAGACACCCCCGTGAAGGCGCGGCCTATGCTCAATACTTCGGACAGGGTCGATGCTCTCACAACAGAGAGTCACCATTGGTGACCAAGTCCTACTCGCCTACGTACGATAGAAGCGCCATTACTTCGGAAATCCAGGCGATACACAAGGCAGTTGCAGACTGGGTTTTGGGCTTTCTATCCTTAGGGGTCGCACTTGCTCAAGGGAGTAGGGTTTTGGTCCCCCTCTAAGGTACCTGAAAACAATGAGGGCTTTATGAACCCGGTACAATGATAGTCCATTACAGATTTTAATTAAGGTCAAAGTTTATTTAGCAGTCCCCTGGTTTTAATTTTTTTTTGTTTTCACTTTTTTTTTGGATCTGTTTTCATACCAGCGCCTAACGTTTTTCTAGATTTTTCATTTAAGTCCTAGGTGCTCAAAATCAGAGGGAGATAGCGGAAAAGCCGTGCAAATGGTTCCATGATGGAAATCTCATCATTGAACCGAATGATGCATGTTGAGTTAGAAGACTTACAGTGCATCCCAGCTCTCTCCATGTGGTATGCAAAACAGAATTTTTAAACCTATCTACATGTCGGTATGCAAGGCACAAAATCGTCCTAAACATAAGCTGCTATTAGCGTGAAGAACCATAAGTTGCTTATTTGTCTCTAGCCCAAGAGAGTCCGGTCTTGGCTCACCCCTCCTCTGCTCAACAAATTGAGGGTAGGAGAAAGCGCTTTACAGGGTTCGCTACGGCACAGAGGGCTAAGAGACAAATTTACAACTTGTTTGAGTTTGACTAGATCCAATCGAAGTAGACTATAGGAACATGCATTCTTATTAATGTTTGGACCTAGCTACCGAGTCAAGCAACCTATATCTAGGGGCTCCAAGCACACAAAACAAAGTAAAAGAAAGGCGGAAAGCTCAAAACTGCGGGAAACAAAATAAAAGAAGGCGATGAAAACTCGAAAAAGCCGCGATGAGGCCCCCAGGTGAACAATCACCTGGGCACTGGACCTCATTGTGAAGAGTAGAGTCCTGTTTAATTACATGCCAAATAGTCTCTCTCTCACCATGAATTACAAAAATAGTTCTAAACAACTAGCCTATCTAATGCCCCTCTCTTTGCTTCTTTGGTGCACTCTCCAGATGGTCATGAGAAGAGAAGACCATCCTCCTCCAAGCTCGGCTGCCTTGGCCTCCTAGGAAGCCATCCTAGCGTGGCGGTCCCTCGCATCAAAGTTACAAAAAAATGGCATTAGCATACTCAGTTAATCAAATAGAGCAGATAAATTAATCACAATAAATAAAGAAATGAAGCATGGTGACTAATGGCAATAAAACAATAGTTGCTCACACAAAAATGAATCATGAATCAAAATTTTTATACAAGGATGACAAAAATCAATTTGGCTATGCTCATTGCTCCCCGGCAACGGCGCCATCTGATAACAGGTTGTTCGCGAGGGTCTCCATGAATAAAAAATGTGTCGCTGAGGCGACCGCTCACAAATCATCCAGTCAACCAGCAATTAACCCACAATCCAAAGAATACAACAATCAAGCTCAAAACAAATGTGAATTAATCTTTATTTACTCTACCATAAAATGTATAATGACAAGTATGTAGAGGTCGAACCACAGAGAGCAACACAAAATGCGATAGCCTACATGTCAATCACAGTCATCCTTGTGTGGGTTATTATTATTATTATTATTATTATTATTATTTTATTTTTTTTATTATTATTAAAATATAATAATTAAGTATTACATATATATATAAATGTATATAATACAGATATATTAATTATATATATCCATAGAGGGTAAGTATATAGCTTATAATACATGTAATAGATATATATATAGGTGTATAAAATAAAATAAGTATATATATATATATTCCTTTTTTTCTTTTTTTTATATTATATTAAGATTAATGAGATACATATAACTAATTACATATATATAATATATTTTTTTCTCTTTTTTTTGGATATATATACATAAAGGGGGTATTATAATATTCACAAAAATACTCAAAAATAGTCAAAAATTCAGGAAAAGGGTCTTTTTGGAATTTTCATGGTTTTTTACTGTTTTTATGATTTTTGGGTATTTTTGCAAACATTTTTAGTATTTTAAAATAGCTAAATAATAGCAAACAGTGGATTAGGTACTGGCTGTCACAAAAATAGAGATTAAAAATAGCTAACAGCCTCAAAAATTTTCCACCCTAATTTTCTAATAACGATAATAAAATATAGCATAAATAGGGCCTGAGTTTATATTTTTCTGATTTTTCTTTGATTTTTTATATTTTTTTGAAGTTTTTGGGTATTTTTGAATTTTTAAGGTTTTCTTTTTGAGATATTTAGGGATTTTTGGACTGCCACTAATATAGGTCAAAATACACCATAGGTAATTTTTTTGGAATTTTTCGAGGCATTTTCATATTTTTTTGGGATTTTATAAGTTAGACAGGGATAAAAAGACATGTTTTTTTATTTTTAATAAATGCAAAAATGCAACAAAATGCAAAACTAAAAATATGGCGTTCAAGCATGACCAAACAGGAGCTTAAGTCTATTTTTGCAAGATTTTTCGATTTAATATGAAGCATAAAAGAAATAGACAAAGCCTTCAAAAATTAAATGGCCTGGCAGGGGTGTTTTTGCACATAAAATAAGTTGCAGGGGCATACATGCAAAAATTACAACAAAAATACACTTTAACTTTTATTTTCAGGACCATTTAATAAATATAGGAACCCGGTAGGGTTTAGGTGCAAATTTTCACGCGCCTCACGTGGGTGCTGCACGTGAGGTGCAGAAGGACTAAAAAGTAAATAACCAAACATGAGGGGGTGTTCTGCAATTTTTACAACTTATTTACAACTAAAACTTTTATTTTGGGGATTAAACTCTAAATACAAAAAGCGGGGGGTGAGATGTGAAATTTACCCCCAAATAAGGCGTGTCATCCAACGGCGCAGGAGGCGCCACTTATCCACGCGTCACGCATCCGACGGTGGATACCGGTTCGGCGATGAAGGGCCCGGATTAGACGATCCAGGCTGATCTGACGTTTGGCACGTGGCTTCATCGAACGGTCGGCGTTCAATCTGGGCCGCCCCTCTCGATCCAACGGTGCTGGAGGCATCTGGAAGAACGGGGAAGAAGCTCGCCCCCGGCGAGCTTCGATCGGGTAGCTCGGGCTCCTCCGGGCGCCTCCTGCGCATCTGAAGCTCTCTGATCGTAGCTGGGAGGCTTCCGCGTCGTCTGACGGTTCTTTGATGGCTCCTGGAGGTCCAAGTCGATGGAGCGAGGTCGGAGAAGAAGAGGACCCCCAGGAACCTCTTCCTGGGTCAAAGCAAGCCCAGGAGGGCTCGATTCCTCGATGTACCTGCACAGGAAGAACCGCGGGCGAGAGAGCTATCTCCTCGACCCGGGGTTATGAAGCTGCGATGCAAGATGGAGGTGGGCGGAGAGGCTCCGGCGAACGGCGGAGGTGGAGCCCCGATTCGCCAAGACCAAGGGTCCTGGGTTGATCTGATGGGTGCGATAGATGGAGAAGGCGACGAGGAACGAGATGGGATTCTCGGGGCGGTCGGATACAGTGGGGTTTACGGTGAAGAAGTCGCCGGAGCGGAGCTCCGGCGAACTTCGAATTTTGATTTTTACGCTAGGGTGATTAACTAACAACTAATCTAACTACTGGAATGAAATGCTAACATTAAAGGCTAACTAAAAACGCATAAAAGGGCAGCTCTTATACCTGGGGACCTCCAGGGAGCAGGGCGGACGCCGGAGCTCCGCCGCGACAAAATCCTCCTCTCTCCGGCCGATTCGAGGCACCAACTCACTCCCCATGTCACGAGGAATGTCCTAGGACTAGAGTTAAGGCTTGAGATTGGATAAAAAGTGGCCAAATTCGAGGAAGGAGGCGGAGCTTTTTATTTATAAACATTGGCAAGGGACCTTATTACCCGGCGATTATTGGCTGATCCAATGAACATCTCGTTGATCTTTGATTTCGGCGGGCATCATGGAAGATTAGGGAACAATTCTTGCGAAGGAAGCGTTGTCGATTGATGGATGGTGTGCCCAGGAAAAAGGCATGAAATCGGGGGAGTAGACAGTTCAGAGACGCCAGGCGAGGGATGGGACAGTTGACCTGGGAGTCAACGTTGGCCGGTGCCTCATTGGGCCACGTAAGCCGCTACGAGACAAAATAGCAAGTCTGAAGGAAGATTGATTTATTTGACGTCCTAAATGATTTTATCAATTTTTTCTTAAAAAATAAAAAATGTGTATTATTTCATCTAGTATTTATTTATGATTTTTATTGATTTTTTCGAGGTGTTTTGTTATAGTTTTATTTGGATAATATGTATATGTATGTATTTACATGTATTTTCATGTATTTTATTTTTAATTTATTTATTTTCTTTTATTATTTTCTTGGCTTATTTTATAAATTTATGATTTATTTTTGTGAGTATAAAGATATTTTTGTTTGATTTTTATAAGTTTATTTGCATTTTTAAATAAATAGGTCTATGTATATGTAAGTATTCTTATAGGTACTTTACCTATATATTATATACATTGTATTTATTTAATGGATTTTATTTGTTTTTATTTTAGCTTGGTATTTTTAATAATATATATATGATATATACATTATTATAAAAATATAAAAGAATGACATAATTAAAGAATGCTTTTCTCTTTTTATTTATGTACATCCTTCTCATAGGTATTTTGCCTATATAGAGTTATTTTATTCTACAAATTCTTGTTGGTTTTATTCTAAGGCTAATATATGTATATGAATTATATACATTATTTACAAGATTCTAAAAATAGTAATTTATAAAAATAATGAATAGTGAATATAATGAATATTTTAATCAGGTATTATATACAAGAAGGGCCAAAAACCTAACTTCTGCATATGGACCCCAAAAATTATGAAACCAATTTTATAAAATAGTTTATGAAATTCTATATACAATTAAAGGTGAGTTTGGGTGATTTGGAGTTTTTATTTGCAAGATATGGGTCTGTGAAGTTGAGTTTTTGGCTTTTTATTTTGTGCATAAAATGTTCACTGTGTATTATTTTTACACAAACTTAATTTTGTATTTTTATTTACATTATTATATACAACTTTTATGAACAAAGTTTCTTTATTTGATGAATAAATAATTATGTACAAAATAGGTGCCAAAAATGCATAAATGGATGAATAAATAAATGAGGTATTTATTGTATATCGGCCCTTATCTCCCCCTACTTTATTCCTTGTCGACCAATTCCATGCTGGCCTTGGTCTCGAGGTTAGGGTCATAAAATATTTGCAATATTTTATTCCTTTTTCCTTTCTTCTCTTTATTCTATAATTTTGGCATTAAAAACCTTATTTAATGTACAATAAATACAAGCAACAATGAATGCTATTATATATAAATTAATGTTATTTACATGCATTTGCTGGGGTTTTTGAGGCCAAAATGATAGAATAAAGGTGATGAAATGGAGATTCATCAGCATCTTAAATGAGTGAACGTGTGACGAATCACAGGGTCACTGACGTGCATAGCCACCTGCACCTAAGTAGGGTGTTACACATATTTCTCCTCGAACCACAACAGGAAAATGAATTGGAAAGAAAGATGAATCGAGAACAAAACTTGGAAGAACAAAAGTATGAATTGAAAGCTTAGCTTACGAAGCAAACTAAGAGAGGATCATACCTTTCTCCTCCTCGTTCTCCCGGCATCGCTTTGCTAGCGCTCCTTCCTCGCCTCCTACTCCTCCTCCTGACCTCTCGACCCTAGCCCTTGGGGTGGTGGTGGTGGTAGTGGAAGTCGTAAAGAATTAATGGGTAGGAGGGGTCTATTTATAGGCCCCAGAAAACCACTAACTATGGTTAGAAAACCATGGTTTAGACTTTAACCATGGTTTAGCGGCCCATGGTTTTGGCAAATGTTTTTAGCCAAAACTTATCCCAAACTTGGGGCTTAAGTTAGAACATTTTAGAGGATTCTAGATTCGCTAATAACGCTTAATTAACACTAATCGTGATTAACTTTCACTAATCGCGATTTAACTTTCACGTCTTACGCTTATATTTTGCTAACTATTGATTAGTGTTTGCTAATGATTATTAGCGGTTTTTAATCGATCATTAGTTTATTTAATCATGTTTAATTAGTCTTAATAACAGTCATTATGGGTTAATGACATCTTAGCCTTTGTTCTCCTTCTTCCGAAATTCATAACAAATCGAAACGGAGTCCGATTCATACGAAACAAATTCCTTTGGTTTCCTCTTGACGACCCGGATCTTATTATATGGAATTCGAGATATGCCAAGTTTAAGACTTTACAGAAACCATGTTTAAATCGAGGGTTGATATAACGGGTATACCTGAAAAATCGGTAGACAGAACTTTAAGCGTTGGCAACAACGCATGAAGATTTGGTTAACCACCATTGGATTAATATCGATGCTTCAAACCGATTGTCCAACGGTAGAAAAAGAAAACCCCTCACCCGATAGGCAGAAGGCGCAATCTACGTGGAAGGAACGTGACCGTATATGTCATGGTTGCATCTTGTTGGCTCTGTCCAACACGTTATTTGATATATATTGTTCGTCCACGCAGACTGCGAAGGGGCTTTGGGAAGACATGTACCGGAAGTATAATACCGAAGACCTCGGTATTGAGAAATACTCTTTGGCCAAGTTTTTGAAGTTTTCCATGACCGAAGGAAAATCAGTTTCTGAACAGGCACACGAGTTTTTACTCATGCTCCATGGTTTAGAGGATGCTGAAATTAAACTTCTAGAGAAGTTTCAGGTAATGTATATTATAGAAAAATTCCCAATGTCGTGGGAAGACTTCAATATGACCCTGAAACACATAAAGGGGAAGATTTTTATGTATGACTTGACGGTGGCAATTGCCATAGAGGAGGAACACAGGAAACAAAAACATGAGCTTCCTATTGATATTCAGGCTAAGGTCAATTTCATGAGCTTGAAGGGAAAGGATAAGAAGGGAAAGGGTCCTAATAACAATAAAATGAAACCAAATAGCAAGATCTAGAAAAAGGCAAAGAATAATCTCTGCTGGCACTGTAATTAGGTTGGCCATTGGAAGAAGGATTATCCGTCCTTGAAAGCTCAACCTAAGGTTGCAGACGGGAGTCACAAGTGAATATTATCACTATGCGACTTGGGGCTAGCGAGGGGTATGTCTCTGTAAAACCTGAACTATACTATATCCATGATCCAAATGAGTGCCTCGTGGATACGGGAGCCAATGTAAATATTTGTTCTGACAGAACGTTATTTTCTTCTTATCGGACATGCAGCGGTGGGACTGTGAAGATGGGGAACGATTCTTCAGCTAGGGTGCTAGGGTCGGGACAAGTCAGCTTGAGGTTTTCCTCTGGACGTGTTTGGACGTTGCAAAGGGTGCTTCATATTCCTGACATCAAGAAGAATGTGTTATCTGGCTTTATCTTAGTTAGAAATGATTTTGAATTAAACTTTAAATATAATAAAGTTGTAATTCAGAGACATGGCATTTTTTATGGAAAGGATATTTGGCTGATTTTGATTTGTTGTTTAGAATTAGATGTGATTCAGTAAACATTAATGAAATGAATGTTTTGAGTTCTGAATGTTCTAGTTCTGTGTCTCATGTTGTGAATAATCTAGAATCTTGTGATCTTTGACATGCTAGATTGGGACATGTAAACTTAAATTCAATTAAAAGAATGATGAATTTAGAGTTTATCCCTAAAAACACTATTGATAAAACTCAAAAATGTGAAATCTGTGTGTAAGCTAAGACACATAGGAAGTCTTTTCAGTCTGTCTCTAGAGATAGTGAGATCTTGGATCTAGTGCACACGGATATTTGTGAGTTTAATGGTGTGTTGACTCGAGACAATAAAAATACTTTATCACCTTTATAGATGATGGCAGTAGATACTGCTATGTATATCTAATGAAAATCAAGGATGAAGCCTTAGAGAAATTTCTTATATTTAAGAATGAGGCCGAGACACAAACAAGAAAAGTGCTTAAACGCCTTAGGTCAGATAGAGGAGGTGAATGTACCTCTAACTTATTTGATGAACAATGTAAATCGTTTGGCATAGTTCATGAAGTTACGACCCCATATTCACCGCAATCAAATGGATAGTAGAACAGAAAAATAGAACCTTAACTGACATGATCAATGCTCTCTTACAAAGTTCTGTACTTCCAACCTATATGTTGGGAGAAGCCTTGAATACGGCTTGCCATATTCTGAATAGGATTCCTCCAAGACATATGGAAAAGTGTCCCTTTGAACTTTGGAGAAATAGAAAACCGAGTTTAAGATATCTCAAAGTGTGGGGTTGTCTCGCTAAGTCTGTAGTCCCAGAACACAAGAGAAAGAAACTTGGTCTTAAAACTGTTGATGCAGTCTTCTTAGGTTACCTAGAAAATAGATATGTATATAGGTTCTTGGTAATTCGGTCCGAGATACCAGGTATAGAAGTCAACACCATTGTTGAACTCCGTGATGCTACTTTATTTGAGGATGTCTTCCCATTGAAGACTGTGATTCCTCATAATCTGACCATTGAGGGCGCCTCTACATCATGATCTATTTCAGATCAAGTGGAAAAGATAACAAATATGGGGGTTGAGACTCAACCTAAATCCAATGATCTTTCTGGAGAGATTGAGCCAAGGAGGAGTAAAAGACCTCGGATAGCAAAGGATCTGGGTAGTGACTTTGTTGTCTACCAGATTGAGGGTGATCCACACAGTTACAAGGAAGTTATGGCTTCATCTGAAGCAAAACAATGGAAGGAAGCCATCAAATCTGAGATGGATTCCATTATGGCTAATGGAACTTGGAAGTTGGTTGATTTACCCAAAGGGTGCTCTACCATTGGGTGCAAGTGGATGTTTAAGAGAAAACTTAGATCTGACGGATTAATTGAAAAGTATAAAGCCATATTAGTTGCCAAGGACTTTAGAAAAAAGGAAGGTATCGATTATTTTGATACATATTCCCCTGTGACTAGGATGACCATAATCCGGATGCTCATAGCATTGGCATCTGTATATGATATCTCCATCCACCAGATGAATATGAAGACCGCCTTCTTGCATGGCGATCTTGAGGAAGAAATCTATATGGATCAGCCTGATGGGCTTGTGACTCCTGGGAATGAGGGAAAGGTTTGCAAGCTTGTCAAATCTCTTTACGGATTGAAACAAGCACCAAAGCAGTGGCATAAAAAATTTGACAAGACTATTTTGTCATGTGGCTTTAAGGTTCATGAATCTGATAAGTGTGTCTATTCCAAGGAGAAAGGTAATGAGTGTATTGTCTTGTGCCTATATGTTGATGACATATTATTGTTTGGATCACACATAAGGATTATTAATGAGACTAAGGCATTCTTGAGTAGCAAGTTTGAGATGAAGGACATGGGTGTTGCTGATGTGATCTTGGGTCTCAAACTGACAAGGTCAGTTGATGGGATTTAATTTCTCAATCTCACTATGTTGAGAAGGTACTTGAGAAATTTGGATATCAAGATTGTAAAGCTGTAAGCACTCCTTTTGATTCATCCAAAACGTTGTTTAAGAATAAAAGTGGAGTACATGTAGCTCAGCTAAGGTATTCGCAAGTGATAGGAAGTTTAATGTATCTTGCAAATTGCACGAGACCTGATATCTCATTCTCGGTTGCAAAGCTGAGTAGATACACTAGCTGTCCTGACCGTACTCACTGGGAGGCTCTCGATCGACTACTGAAGTACTTAAAGGGAATTATTTCCCTTAGTTTGCATTATGGTAGACATCCTTCTATACTAGAAGGATAAAGTGATGCAAGCTGGATAGGGAAAATAGAGAAGTCTGGGAGTAATGGTGTAACAGGGTATGTATTTACCCTTGTAGGCGGTACAGTCTCCTGAAGGTCTGTGAAGCAGACCATTCTAGCTCGATTCACTTTTGAGGCCGAGCTGTGTGCTTTGGACACAATTGGAATTGAGGCTAAATAGCTAAGGGAACTTCTATCGGAAATTCCCATGGTAGGTTAGCTTATTCCTGCGATCTCAGTACATTGTGATAATATGACCACAATTGCCAAGATCAAGAGTTCAAAGTTCAATCAGAAAACAAGGAGACATATACAAATCAGACTTAAGACGTTAAGGGATTTGGTGTCTCGAGGAGTGTTGGCTGTAGATTTTGTCGGATTCAAAGACAACACGGCAGATCCATTGACTAAGGGACTTGATAGATCTTTAGTCCTAAAGTCTAGGCTTAGGACAGGACTGAGACCCATTGGGAGTTCCTCTACAGTGGCACCCAACCTATCTGAGTGGAGATCCCACAAAGTATGTTCAATGTGGTAATAACTAACTTTTTGGAGAACTGGTTGGCACTCTAATCTTAATGCGTAAGCATGAGTGTCTTATCCCTGGAAGCCTGAGTGTCATTTAAGCTGCAAGTTTAGGAAGAGCGTAGGCTCTGAATGGGTTCAAGCCTTTGGGCAGGATGTTAGCAGTGCATACTTGGAGAACGCCACCTACGTTAGTGTTACTGTGGGCCATAGTTAAAGGAAGAGGGTCTTTCCTGAACACACTAATGAAATGGGATAAGGGTGCATGACCTTTAAGAGCATCAACCCTGAAGATTACACCAAGAATAACGCTTTATTGTTTCTACCGTATACTTTAACACTAAGGTCTGATGTTCAAGACGTAGTTCACTTCGTTCATGTTAATGTAAAAGTAATAAACTCAGCTAAAGGTTCAAACCAGAAGGTACCTTTACTGAAAGCAAAGTGGGGGCAGCTGAAAGAAGTCTCTTAAATCCTTTTGAATCTCTTTTTCAAATTGGTGAATTCGTGGGGGAATTGTTGTATTAGAAAATTGTATATAGGTTTTAATTGGAAAACCTATGTAATTATAATTGGAATTAATTTGGTTTTAGTTGGGAAACCAAATGGTTTGGAGGGAAAGTTGGGAATTCCCAAATTTGAAACATGGATGAGTTTGGGTTGAAGTTTAATACCATACCTTAGAGATCTAAACTTTTGATGGACTTATATATGAATCCACACCCGAAGCTCTTATAGCAATAGTAGAGAGGAGGAATGGAGGACCACACACGCACGCGTGCGCGCTCGCTTCGCTCCGTCTTCAGCTCGGGCTTGGGCTCGGGAGAGTCAATTCGGATCTCGGAAATCGATACTTTTGTTGCGGGTTTCATTTGACTGTTATATTAAATTAATCAGACGGATTAATTTGATTTCGATCACATTGGGAACCGGACTTGATCCAAACGAATCGACTTAGTTGTAGTTTTGGAATTCGAAAGGACACGCCCGTTGAGGGGCGTTTTCGGAAACCGACAGGACCGCACGATAGGGCACGCAAGCTCCTCTTTTTATACCCCTCACCCGACGCTGCTTTTCTTCACTCGCAAGAAAACTCCACTCGCCGTCCTTCTTGTCTCTCTCTCGCGCGCGCGCGACTGCGACTATGTTTTTTCTCGGCTGCAAGTTCTCGGAGGTGCTTTCGAGGACGGTCTCGTCAGTGTGCGTGGACGACGACCGTGAACTGTCGTATCCTGGGAGTGGATCGCCAGTACCCTACGCACCGGTATTGTAGGGGCGAAATCCTCTCTAAGGACAGTCCATTTCATGGACGTTTCGGTGATCTCTAATCTAATTTTTCTTATCTATTGTTGGCCGCAATTGATTTATTGTTTACCCGTTTCTGGATCTCGCTCGGTTGTTTGTTTCCGTATGGTTAATCGGCTCCTACTTGCATTTCGTAATCGGATTATGGATTGGGAATATATGTCGTTAATGATATTAATCTGTAATATGTTTATTTCCGTTCATTTGGATCCGAATATTTATTATTTATTATATGCATGGTTAATCCTGTTTACAACAATAAAGACGAAGCACCTCCTTCGTGGCTTCCAAAGTGTCATCGTCGAACCCAGCAACCATCTCCTTTTCTTTGGGTGATTGCGGCTGGATTCTCGTGGTGGGGGTTTGCCGAGGGTTCTGGTGTGCGAGGAAGGGTGTTGTTGTGGAGAGCTTGCGTGAGAGAAGGTCTCACTGCATTTCTTCCTCGTGGATGGCTTATATTGGCAAAGAAATTGTGTTCGATGGCACTGGAAGCCTGCTATGTTTGCTCAGAGTTAGAACCTTCGATGAAACCAAGACAAGGTGTCTCGTTGTACCCCTGACGAGAATCCAACAAACTCACGTCCGTCCAAAGGGGTTCAAGGAGGTGTTCGGTCGGAAGCTTCAGCTACTACAGGTGCTTGGATGTTGGGTTCCGAGATGCTCACGCAAGAGGGTTGCTGATGTTCTGAGAATTTTGTTGTTCTCAGGTTCCCGATCTCCGTTCGATCAAGTTTAGTGGGTGTTCGTCGATGAAGCATGCAATAAAATTCTGAAACTTGAAGCTGATGTGAACCTGATAATAGAGCTTCAGATTTGAACGTCCTTCTAAAGTAGTGGTTTCCGGCAAGAGCACGAATGAAAGGGGTTCTCCTTGATGCTAACTCTGATGCGATGATATTTACGCAATGATCTGAAATGGAGCTCTAAGAAAGTATGTGAGGAAACTCCGGTACATGAATGGTGGATCGAGCTTCTTGTCTCTCTTCGATCTGAATAGAGAGGGAATGTTTTTATTTTGGAAGATGGATGTAAGAAAGGAAGGGTGAGGGGGAGTATTTGGATAGTTATGCCCCTCGTAACCACATCATGGTCTAGAAAAATCATGGTTAAATTCAACTCGTTGACGGTTAAAATAACGGAAGGGACCAAATGATAGAACGATAAGAAGTCGGAGGTACAACTGATATTTCAAAAAAAGAAGAGGCATACAATATCTCGTATGGGCACAACTGATTAAAAATCCTTCTTATTAAGTATCTTAGTATTTAGTTGGATTTTTGCCTTTCCTCAATTAGTTTTGAGTCGCCACCAAGTCTTCCCTTAACCAATCATTATCTTAAGTGGTCATTTCTCCCGTTTACCTCCATACCAATTAGTTGGTGGTATTAGTGGCAACACCACCACAACGAATTTGAGGATTCTCTTTATGATATGCTTAGGGTGGAGCATGGGCTGGGCTCGGGTTGGGCCCAACCTAGCCCAGTCCAGGCCCATTTAGGAAACCGGGCCTACGGGCCAGGGCCAGGCTCGCTCATTTTTAGCAACTGGGTCCAAGTCCGAGCCAAGTCCGACTCATGATGGGTTGGGCCTGGGTCAGGACGGCCCGTAAATTCGTGGGGAGGGAGGGATCAAGAGGGAGGCGGTGGAAGGACGGGAGGGAGAGGGAGGAGGCGTCACGTCGGCGGCTGTCGGTTGGGGTGGAGAAGGAAGGGAGGGAGATGGAACACGAGGTGGTGCTGGCCCGCTGGGTGGTGAGTGAAGGAGGGAGAGGAGGACGGGGTGGCGATGGGCGACACTTGGTGGGGAGGGAGGGAGAAGGCAGTGCGACCCGAGGCACGACGCGAGGTGGAGGGAGGCCACAGCCCGCAGGGGAACCTCGGGAGGGAGGAGGTGGCGCGAGGTTTGACAGGGGCGACAGGCGGCACTCGGGAGGATCGACTAGAGGACTCAACACTTGGACAAACTTGATTGGATTACCAAGCAACTGGATCTATTGGTAAGTACAATCAGCTCCTACAACTTTGTGTATTCATAGGCCGCCACTCTCGCTCAAACAAAGGAACTAGCATCGTCACAATCTCCTCAGTAGAGTTAGCCCCAACCAGCAGTTCAACACGTTTATTACGTGCAAGCCCCAGAGCCATCATCACCCCAGCAGCCACATCAACATGTGTTTGTGTACCAACCAAACTCCAGACCTTTTCAGATCAATGCTTTCCTCCACCACCTCTCATTCAGGTCGGGGTCAGGGTTTGACTAGGAATCAAGCATAAATCGGGCCGGCCCGTGGGCTTCGAGTTCGGGCTCGTGCAAACCCGAGCTCGGCCCGATTAGCTAGATGGGCCAAATATACGGCCCAGGCCCGCCCATTAAGACAGTGGGCTCGAACTTGGGTCGGGCTTGAGCGGGCCGAGCAGCGGGTTGGGTCGGGTTGGCCCTAGCCCATGCTCCACCCTAGATATGCTATGAAAAAGGTATCCTTTGGTGTAATAGAAGTCAGAGTTGTGGTATCGTTACACGACTGCATATGTTGCCACCATGGAATCGTCTTCTGTTTCGGTGTAAACTTTTCTTGGATTTAAATACATAAACTTTTGTTTTAAAATTTATAGAATGAAAAATAATCATGTTAAAACACGTGTTTTGAAAATCATTAAGTTTATACCACTGGACTCCGATTGATCATTCACTATTGCAACCTCTGTGGTAGCCAAGTCCATCATCTCCTCCTCCTTATCATCATGACTAACATTGAAACATGTCCTCGTTATTATCTGAATAATTAATGCAACAATTATTTGATAAAATATCAGATAACATAAATAAAAGACAACAAATATAAAAAAAATGATATATACTAATTTAAAATAGGAAGTTCCCTCTGCCGATCAGAACTAACGTGATAAGCACCATCCTCATCTGGTTGAAGGGAATTATCTTCTTTGATATAATAACATCCACGTAGATACATATTTGACTAAAGGAATTAGCACATCAATGTGGAGACCATGGTTTCAACCATGTCATGCGATGCAAATTGTGGGTGGACTAGCAATGGATTTGGATCTATCGAATTTCAATGGCGTATTGATATGAAGTAAGCAATCCTTCTTCTTCATTTAAAGACATGACTTGACTTATATGGTTTATACTTTCCAATTCCTTGAGCTTGTGCTTGAGGCTCTGCTCTCACAAGAGCTTGTCGATGTACCATCGATGTACTTCTTTTGCACATCTATTAATGCATATACTCACAAGCTTAGTCTCACTTTGCTTTCACTTGTAAACATTCAATCTAATAGGGAAACTAAGGGAACCACATATGAGCCAAAAAGCTTCACTTATGGAGAATGTTATGAACCACGTATAATTAACATATACCCTTCTATGTCACCGATGGAAACTGAGGGAACCACGCATGCGGAGGAGGAGAAGGAGGTGGCAGTGGGCTTTTCGAGAGAAGGAAGAATAGGAAGTACAACATATACCCTAGTTATTCAATCTAATTATGTGTCCCAAAAAGTTAACATCCACTTGAGACGTGGATGGATGATAACTAACCTAAGAGGCACAAGTGATAATGGTACAAAAAGTCAGGGGTATAGCTCATACCCAAAAAAAGAAAGAGTCATAACTAATAGTGTAATATCTAAGAGGAGCACAAGTGATATAAACCTTTATTTATTTATTTTCAGGCTCACATGCCTTGTCGAGTAAGTGGGTGATTCAGAATAGAATCCCTCGACAAAAGAAGCTAACCCTAAACATGCTACCCAAAAACAAACATTGATAGTAGATCAAATTGTAGAATTTTAAAAACAAAAGCATACTACCTACAATACAAGAATAGTACACCGGTGAAGAGGGCTCTACTTAGTGTTTTCCAGTGTAGTGTAGGCAACACAAAGTGACAATCTTAACTCTCAAGCATGTGTCCCATGTAGTGCCCACATCCTCGAGGGGAATTTAGGAAAGGGATATTTACACCCATAACCCTGAATAGTTCGTAATTACCCCGGAAACCCTCTATAATCACGAATTACACTCAAGACCTTGAATAACTGTTCCGCTTTACACTTATAACCTTCCGTTAGTCTAGTACATTAACTTGACCAGATGGTGGAGTTAATCTAACCTAATCGATAATCTAACAGTTGAGATTAATAAAAAAAGAGGAGAGAGGATGTTGGGTTCGAGCTGGACGAGGAATGTGAGGTACTGGGCTTGCAGGCGAGGCCGGGGAGGGGAATGTGGGGCGGCGGCTCGACCTAAGCCTTCAAGAGGATACACGGGGCGACGGCTTGACCTAGGCTTTCAGGCGGACATGCAGGCGCAGGCAGGGGCTCCGACCTGAGCCAGACTTGCGGGCAGGGGTGTGAGTTTGCAGGGTGGAGGCACGAGCGGGGAGGGGGCTTTGACCTGAGCCGCCTTGCGTTAGGGGGGGGGGGGTTGCGGAGTGGCGGCTCGACCTTGCATGCGGAGGTGCAGGCAACGAGTGGGGGTTTGCAGGGTGGAGGCGCGGACGGAGCTCCGACCTGAGCTGGATTTGCGGGCGCCGAGGGGGGGTGCACAGCCAGCAGGCGGAGGCGCGGGCGGGGAGGGGGTTGCGGCTCGACCGTGCAGGCGAAGGCACGAGCGGGGAGGGGAGGGGGTTGCGGCTTGACCTTGCAGGCGGAGGCACGAGCGGGGAGGGGGCTTCGACCTGAGCCAGCTTGCGTGGGGGGGGGGGAGTGTTGCGGAGTGGCGGCTCGACCTTGCAGGCGGAGGTGCAGGCAGGTGCGAGCAGCGGGTAAGGGTTTGCAGGGTGGAGGCGCGAGTGGAGCTCCGACCTGAGCTGGATTTGCAGGCGCCGAGAGGGGGGGTGCACGACCAGCAGGGGAGGCGCGGGCGGGAGGGGGTTGCGGCTCGGACCTTGCAGGCGGAGGCACGAGCAGGGAGGGGGTTGAGGCTCGACCTTGGGGCTCAACCCGGGGTTGCAACCGGAGGAGGGGTTGGGGGCGGGCGGGGGAGACGGGGCGGCCGACGGGCTGGGGGAGGTGGGGCAGCAGTTCGGGGGTGTTGCTTGGATGACGAAGGGGGAAGGAGTATGGCATCATATTATAAATATTGTGTGTTTCCAAGGGTCAAATGGTCAACATAAAACCTTTTCCCGTCAAAGTTAACGGATAATCAAGAAGGAATTTGATACAGGTTATGTCATGTAAAGGTTAAGGATTATTCAAGGTCTTGGGTGTAATTCGTGATTATAGAGGGTTTTTGGGGTAAATACGAAACTACTCAGGTTATGAGTGTAAATATCCATTTAGGAAACCACTTGTCATTGTGCTACATGCTACATACTTGGAACGTGTTAGCTATTGTCAAAGAAGCACTAAAAATCGAAAGGTGACTACTTACCAAAGCGCCATGAGAAGCTTGCCACTAACATCCAATCGTAGAGAAAGGTGCATTCCCCTCCTCTATTGTATTTCACGGTACCCATGAAACATTTTTCTTTAGTTTGTCTAATTAAGATATCAAGAATCATGATTTATAAGAAATCCAGATTCCCTTTAGGGTATCAACCCATATTAACACTCCAAGATTTCATGGACCACATTTATATTCAATGTCAACAAATTAAACATTTGTCAATATATATAATGTTGCGAGTAGCAAAAGCAAACACAACGAACACAATCAAACAAGAAAACACGAAAACACGTGGATTTACAAGGTTCACCCGTAATTGGGATGCGTCGTTGGACGGTGGTGATCAGTTTCACTATTTATGGAGAAGAAAATACATAGGATACAAAGAACCATAATCCTATTGAGTTTTTGTACTTCTTCTAGTACAAATGGATCAAGAATGCAGACAGATTCAGCGAGACCTATGTACTGATAAGGTATGGTGGCAATAAGGGGCATCAGACGGTTCTTCAACTAGGTTCAGTAGAACATATGGTTAAGATTCAATGCATATCAATGGATAACCTCGCAATGATAAATTCAAAGTTCATCACATCAATTCTCGCCTTTGATTGGACATGGTCCTCATGACAAATTCCTTGCTATAAACCTACACTTGATAGATAACTACTATCACCTCTATTTGACTACCATCGAGTCACATAATATGTAATTGATAGCATCTCATCATGCTAGTAGATTATATGTTTAAGATAAGAACAACTTATTCATTTAATAGGAGTGTCCTAACCTCACTTCTTTGACTATTCAATCTAATCACATAATTACTTTCATTATTGGATAGCTTGTCATTCTCACATCTCAATACACCTTCTCAAGTCACTCATGGTTGATGTGTAAATAGATACGTACCATTTTAAGGAAATGTTCCACACCTTTGATTTCTTAATATTCATGGAAAATAGTGGGCCAATATGATCGATCATCTTATCTTAGATTTACCAATAACACATGTTCACAAGTGTGATGCAAGGATAATAATTTATTGATCAACTTAAATGAGGTGATCGATCTAATTTATTTCCAATTTCATATTATTTATTCAAACTCAAAAATCCATGCAAAAATTTGTTTATATGTAACATATAATCAAACATATATTGGTATTATCCTAAATACTCAAAGAAAGCACTAAATACTCAAAAATACCACTTTTACCCACATGTTATCGATCATTATGGATAACTAGTTGATCTTAAATGGCCTTCTGATATGTTTGATGTACTTTTCTTAGGTGTGAGTTTGTTTCAAGATTTGTCCAACAATATGTAACAACCCACCATGTTTAGTAGAAAAGGCTTGGATAAAAATATTTAAAACATGCACATATTACATTAGATGACTTTTTTTTATCTAAATTGTACCTTAAAAGGATTACTCTTTGTACACGCCCCCACAAACACACATAAACATATAGATTCTTGTAGCTTTACATGCAAGAACCACTTTGTTCTTGTCCTCAAGAGATTCAAGAGAATTTACAAACATTTTACAAGGTTCAATCTACTTTTCTTATACATGACCTAACAATGCATCATATGGTATTTTTTGGGAGTTTGATATAATCCCAAACCTCCCAAGCCTAAAGTTGTATATATCGCATGATATCTCATCTCTATTTCCATTATATTTCTATCTTGCACATTTAGATTTCTGACAATCCTAAGACATACATATTAATAGAAAGACAACCATAAAGCTTGTGAAGGTTTCGACATCAACAAGAAGGGATTTCGATGACATAAAAATCCATAGTATGTGTAATAATGCATCTCCATGAAAGCCATGGCAAAATCACAATCACAAATCAAAATAAAAGAAAAAGGAAACGACTATGTTACCTTAACACATAGAAACTTGATGCGATGATTTATTACGATCTAAAGCTTCTCCTCGACGATCCGAACAAAAGGATCATCTTCAAGTCATATGCTTGTCGTTTTGGTATAAGATGACACTAGATCATTTCAAAAAGATAAGTTAAGATAAAAACATAACTTCAAACTCAAAACCAAAGTGTTATGTGTGTTCTGCGTGCTCTCCTTGTGAAAATAACACCAGCTTCGGTCTCTGATGACTTCCAACGAGTTCCCCAGCGGCCATGGTGGTGGTGATGGAGGTGGAGAAGGTTGAAATGAAGAATTTGAAGGAGATGACCTTAAGTAGTTGTCCAAACTAGGGTTGCTAATCGAACCAAACTGTAATGAACGAACCCATGTTCAAGTTCGATTCGATAAGGAAGTTTGAGTTCGGTTCAATAAATGTTCGATATGATATGTTCAAATTCATTTAGAAACAAAAGTTCGAGTTCGATTCGATAATAGTTCGTTAACAATTTAACTTAACCAAAACTTGCTTATATGAACAAGTTCGAAACTGGAGTTCGATAATAAGGTTCGATAAGCAGTAAAAATATGAAATTGTTCAAATTAAAATGGTACAAAGCCCAATAAATACCACAATTTCTTTAGCCTCAAAATTCATCATGTGTAAAAAAGAATTTATATACACAAATACACACATATATAAATATATCGAGCTCGAACTTTTATCGAACGAACATATGTTATGTTCATGTTCGGTTCATTAAGCTATCGAACTAAAATTTGAAGTTCATGTTCAATTCGTTTAGAAACGAACGAACATTTTTCAAACTATTATCAAACGAACTCTAATCTAACACAAACATGTTCAGTTTGATTAGCAGCTCTAGTCCAATCCCTCTCTTAAAGAGGTAAATACAGTTAACTTCTGAGATATGTTGTAATTGGTGCCCAAAATTATGAGTCGGGTGCCCCTTCACTAAAAAATGATCATATCTCCATTGTTCCATGTAGGAATCGAGAATTTTTGATTGAATTAGATTCCTAACAATGAAACGCTTCCAATTAGTCCTATATTGCATAAATTTAGATAGATTAAATTTTTGGATCATGTAGATCTTCGAGTCAAAAAGTTGGGAATTTACAAACCCTATAATCTTTGTCAATTACCTCTACGACCTTTGAAACATCGATATTCCTCCCTCGACCCTGTAAACTTGCTCCGTCTTACCCACAAACCCTACCGTTAATTTGGCACATCTAGAGTTATTTTCCTTGGGTTAAAACGAGTTAATCTAACCAATCCGCAATCGGACGGCTAGAATTAATCAAGATAAGAAAGAAATCCTCCTTCCTTGCAGCGGGGCTCGACCTGGAGGAGGTTGGCGGGGGGCGGGGCGTGGGGCTCGTCCTCGACAGGGGTGGAGGGGAGGAGGTTGGCGAGGCATGAACTCCTCGGCGGTGGGCCGTTGCTCGATCTGGCAGACGTTGGCAGGGCTGGGGGTGGGGAGACAGGGGGCTTTGAAGGAGGATGGGGGCGGGGGCTTCGAGCGGCGGCCCGATGGTGGAGGGGAGGAGGTTGGCAGGGTGCGTCCTTGACAGCGGCACTCGACCTGGAGGGGGGGTTTCGAGCGGGGGAGTATGGGGCTGCAGAGGAGTGGGCGGGGCCGCGATGGTCGGGGAGTGCGGGGCTTCGAGTGACGGCCCGATGGTGGAGGGGAGGAGGTTGGCGGGGCTCGACCTCGATGGCGACGCTCGACCTGGACAATGTTGGCGAGGGTGGGGGACTTCGAGCAGGGGAGTCCGGGGCTGCAGGGGAGTGGGCGGGGGATCCGCGGCGGTCAGGGAGGGTGGGGCTTCGAGCAGTGGTTGGGGAAGGGGGGCCTCGAGCAGGAGCATGGGGCCGCAGGGGAGTGGGCGGGGGGTCTTCGCGGCGGTCGGGGAGGGCGGGGCTTCGAGCAGCGGCCGGGGAAGGGGGGCCTCGAGCAGGAGCAGGGGGGCTGCAGGGGAGTGTGCGGGGTCTTCACGGCGGTCGGGGAGGGCAGGGCTTCGAGCAGCGGCTGGGGAAGGGGGGCCTCGAGCAGGAGCAGGGGGCTGCAGGGGAGTGTGCAGGGGATCTTCGCGGCGGTCGGGGAGGGCGGGGCTTCGCGCAGCAATCGGGGAAGGAGGGGCTCGAGCAGGAGCAGGGGGGCGGGGGGGACGAAATCTGGTCAGTTTTAACGGAAAAATGGGCGGGGGTTAACCACGAGGTTTGTGGGGTAAGGGTTAGTAAGTTTACGGGGTTGAGGGAGGAATATCGATGTTTGAAAGGTCGTAGAGGTAATTGGCAAAGATTATAGGGTCTGCCGGTAAAAATCTTAAAAAAATATGATTCGCTTTATCCTTCTTCTCATTCATTTTATGTTCGCCCATATTGCACAAAGGTTTTGTTGGGGGCTTTGAACGGAGGAAGTTGGTTTCACCATTTCACTTATAGAGGGTCACAAAGGTTAATTAAGATGGTTTGAAGGGGCCCTTCATGTTATTGTGAAAAAAAGAGAAGGAGCGACTGTTATAAACAAAGTTGAGAGGGGCACGCTCATAAAAACTCCATCTTTTTAATAGAAAAGTCAAGCTTAGAGGTCGGCTGAGCCAAGGAACTAACCCAGCCGGAACCAAAATCCAATTGGATTTTTACACGGCAGATCTTATAAACTTTGCCAATTACCTCCACGACTTTTGAAACAACATAATTCCCCTCTTGATCTCGTAAACTTGCCAACTCTTACCACATGAACCCTGCGGTTACTCTGTTCGAAGGTCGTGAAGGTTCTTGGGATAATTTATATGATCGATGGGGTAATTACGTTATGTAAAAAGTTGTAAATGTAATTGGCAAAGTTTACAGGATCTGCCGTGTAAAAATCCCAAATCCAATCGTAGTGGTCCGACACCCATAACTAACGTCCCCGCCATCCAGACGAGAACGCGCGTGGGGGAACATGGAGGTGCCGATCTCGGACCCGGAGCCCCTCCGCGAGCCCCTCCCGCAATTCGAGTGCGGGCTCTGCGACCGCGAGGTGGTCCACAAGATGGCGCAGATCCTCCTCCTCGGCCTCGCCACCGCCTGCGTCGACGCCACCACCGGCGATCTCTTCCGCTCCCCCATCTCCGTCGCCGTCGACATCCGCCGCGAGCTCGTCGACTACCTCACCCTCCGCTCCGAGACCTTCGTCTCCGACACCCTCCTCCGCGACGACGACGGCGCCGACCCGGAACCCCCATCCGACCACCCCACCGACATCGTCGCCGACCTCGCCGAGGACTTCGCCGCCTCCAAGCGCAACCTCCTCGGCCGCGTCTCCGGCTGGCTCCTCAGCGAGAGCCGCGAGGACAAGATCGACGACTTCGTCCAGGAGCTCGAGACCAACGCCTTCTGGTTCGTCGCCCGCCGCGAGGCCGTCGCCGAGACCCTCCTCCGCAACGTCGACTTCCGCAACGAGTTCCGATGCGTCGCGCGTTTCGACGACGAGCAGGCGCTGGCGGATCACCGCGCGAGCTGCCCCTTCCGCCTCGTCGCGTGCTCCAACGACGGCTGCAAGGTGAGCTGCTGCGCCTCGCACGCTGCCAGGCACGACGAGGAGTGCCCCTACAAGGTGCTGGGGTGCGAGCAGGGGTGCGGGGAGATTGTCGTCAGGAGGGAGATGGACAGGCATTGCATCACCGTGTGCTCGATGAAGCTTGTGAATTGCACGTTCCACCCCGTCGGATGCCGGACCACCGTCCCGCGCTGCGGGATCGCGAAGCACTGCGGGGAGAATCTGCATTCCCATGTGGTCTATGTGCTGCAGAAGATGCGGAAGGTGGAGGAAGCGACGGAGGAGATGAAGGATTATGCTATGCTTCTGGAGAAGGTAGTTGATCTCTTGTTCTTGTTGTTACTCAGCAGCAATCTCATAATTTTCTCTTTCTATTTTGCGTAGAATTTTTGTAGATGCCGTGTGTTTTCTTGGCTAGAACTGCAAGAACACATAGGAAACAAATTATATTGCAACATTTTATTTTGTCTCCGGATGCATACCATGCAAGACAAAACTTAGTTTTGAAACACAGCTTTTGGAAAATCATGTTCGACGATCTGCTTAAAGTTATGTTGTTACTACTAATTTATGGCATTTCTTGTACTAATGAAAACCAATTTATTACATAACATAAAAAGGGGGAATGGTATTCCAATGCTTGAGGTTTTTTTACTACTAACTTATGGCAATTCGTGTATCAATGAAAACCAATTTATTACATGACATAAAAAAGGGGAATGGTATTGCCATTTTATTGGTTTAACAGACATTGAACTGTTATCCTCAAGTTGTCCTAAACAATATTTTCTAGCCTCTAGCATTTTTGTTGTTGTAGATTACCCAACTAAAGCTTTTGGAATATCTATGTTGTACAATGTTCAACTAAATGAGGCCTTATCCTTCAACAGTAATCAGACCCCCTTTTTCGATTAGTCACTCAGTGTCCTATGTCATTTCGATTCACTTTTTCACAATGGGTTCGGATTTCATGAAATTGTAGATAATTAGAATCGGAGATCAAAAGATGATGGGCAGTCATACTTCCTTTCATCCGCAACTAACTGTTCTAAAGTAGCACAATGACAATCAAGTACCATGTGTTTTTAAATGTTACATGGGGTAGGCTATGTGGATTAGTCGCATCAACAATAGTGCATTTAACCTTTTAATTTTTTTGAGATCTCTATGTTGTTATTTCTTTAAAAAATTGTTTCCACACATGCTATTAAGCTGTAGGATTCTTGCATATGACTGATGTTTTAATTTCGAATGAAAATGGAACTATATAGCACTTTGACAGAAAAAACTGTCGGGAAACATGCTTTGATCAAATACACTGGTAGAGTGGACATCAAGGTTCTTATGGTGTCTTTAACAAACCGTCACATTTTCTTTGTGTGCAGTCATGAGGAAAATACATGAAGGCATCACCATAATGTAATAGTGGTGCCTCGGTTAATCGCTATTTATAATCCAAATAATGTGTGGAATATTAATTTCTATCTACTTAAGTAAAGGTCCTTCAATCTCAATGCTCATGTCTTTTACAGTTTATGTGAGAATCGAATATCAATCTTTGTTTTCTTGTGGCAGTATCAATCTGACAATGAGTTGTCTGAAGCTTTGGATGTGAGATCCCTAACCACAACAATTAAGAGGCTAGAACCTAAAGTCAAGAAACTAAAGGATGAAAGAAAACAAGCTGAGCAGATTGAAGGTCGCCTTCAAGAGAAGAAATCAGAAGGTGGTCAGGGTGAAGATCACCTTCAGGAAAAGAAAACAGAAAATGATCACGGTGATAGTCGTCTTCAAGAAAAGGAACCAGAAGGTGATCATGTTGAAGGTCTTCTTCAAGCAAATAAAACAGAAGGTGATCAGGATGGAGGTCCCCTTCTAGAGAAGAAACTAGAGGGTGATCAAGGTGAACACTTTCCAACTAAGAAACAGGAAGGTGGTCAGGGAAGAGGCCACTCTCAAGAAAAGGAACTGGAAGGCGATCACGACTATGACCACCTTCAAGAAAAGACTATTGAACGTAATGACGACCAAGGGCACTCTGAAGAAAAGAAGCCCTTAATTGGTCACGGCGACGGTTCTTCCGAAGAAGACTAGAATGGAATCGTGCTAAACGTGTAGAGATTTTTAAAGAGCGCGACAGATTTATCAAAGTTAGTATAATTTTATCCTTTTTCGTCGTGATTTTGTTTATATTTTCATTGAACCGTTTCAATCCGAGTACTTCGGCTTGTCACAATATAGTCGCCGAAAGTCATTTAAATCTTCCTGTTTTTGTTAGGATATGTTCTGTTTTTGTTTTGTTTTGTGCTTTTCTTTCTGAATAAAGAGTTCTCTGTACAAGAAAACAACATAATATCTGTGATTTTATATAGAATTTGCAATAAAATGCAGTTTTTTTGAATCAAATTGATCTGGATGCAACTTCTATCCTGGCATCTAGATTTTGCACTGAATATTATTGTTGGTTTGCCTTTCTAAGATCTGTTCTTTTACCTCTGGACATCTCTATCTAAAAGAGAACTCTCGTGAGGGCGAGTATCCATCTGTGAATGGCTTCTGGCTTATAGTAGAATTGTAGAAATCTGTTGCAAATTCCAGATGTGGTTCTGAATGTCTTTATTGGCAGATGAGTATATATCAATCTGATGCAGTCCGTGTCGCACATCTGCATCGTCAAACTCTACAGATTCAGAATGCATGAGAAAGGCTGAGATCGTCGTGGTGACTTGGACGGATGCCTTTCTTGAAACACCTCCCAAACACAAACGGATCCGATTGCAAGGACTGTATTGAAAACATCAGGTAGACTTCTCTGCTTACGAGTACATTATTTGCGATTTGGCGATTGTCTGTGCTCGTTCAGAGAATGAAGCGCTATAGATGATAGGAGTTGTTTCAGTTTATCAGTCTGATTGCGAAGCTGTAAGATTTGTCGTAATGATCCCTTGAGCGACATGAGGGACCATGTCTTCAGAGATGCATGAGAAATAATCAGATGTAAGGTGTTCACTGGGTCCATTTGATTGTTACTCGTCCCAACTCACATTTGATTGTTACTCGTCCCAACTCGTCATTATTGGATCATGGATTGATCTGACCTGTTTCAACATGTATACACCAATACCTGGTTTATTTCAATGGCTAATAGGTACCCATGAGTACTAGTGGAAGTATCACTTCTATTAAAAGGATATTAATTATATATTAGATAAATGACTGGTAAAAGCACAACATTTTTCATGAAGTTTATTTATCAACTTTGCTTCGCATCATGTTTTTGACGTCTCTCTTTCATGGATCAGTTTATTCGGACATTAGATGGATCGATTGATTTAGCATTGTCACATAATTTTATCACAAGTTTAATTAGTATGCTAATAAATGAGTATTCAGATGAAAACTTGTTTACAGATCATACAAGAAAGGTATTTATGCCCATGGTCGTGTGCAAGTCTTGTTTACAAATTGTTTACAAGTTTTGAATACATATGCAAAGGATATGCAAATATATTAGTATTTGATTCATTGCTGGTATTCATTTATCCATATTTTGGCATCGGTATTTAGATCCAATTTAAATTGGATATGGCTGCGGATAGGGATGTACAAGGATCGGATAAAATCTATAATCTGATCCAATCTGATGATATTGGATTGGTTGGGTTTTATTGTAATTCAAAGGGATTGGAGTGAAAATTTTCAAATCCGTTAAACTATGGATTCGATTGGATCGTCATCAAAATTCGATATGATCCGATCCGTTAATCCATTGATATGCAAATATATAGATATACAAACACATATCCATTTGCAACCAAACCCATATGTACATTAAGAAATAACGTTCATCTCCCTTTTCATATCAACGATGGATATACCACCTATTGTCTACACTATCTCAAGTTAAATGGCAAATCCCTAAAATGTTATTGTACAGAACTCTATTAGGTCGCTTCCTGCATCATATACTACTTCCTAGACCCCTCTCACTCTCATTTCATTTTAAAGCGGCTATCTTTCCAATTCCCAAACACCACCACTGATACTCCTTGTAACATCACCATACATGTCTTTCGAGTCGTGATGTCATTGCCCCTCCCTCATGTGAGCTGTACTACCAACACCCCTCTCTTGCAAGTCATGACACTGCCACTTTTTCTCCGCACGAGTCGCGCCACTACTACCTCGTGTGAGTCATGCCACCGGTGTACCTCTCTCACGAGTCATGACAATGCAGCTCCTCCGCAGCACGAGTCACTGATGAATCCATGATTTATCTCATTTATTCTTTCATTTTGGCTAATATCCTTGATAAAATATATGTAAATATTCACTAATTCTCACTAATTAACATTCTAACCTTATTTGTTAATATTTCATATTTAATACTTATTTTAAAGAGAAAAATAAAAATAAAAGAAGAAGGATGTAGATATGTAAATATGTACAGACTGATAACCTCGAGATTATGTCGATATTAACTTGGTCGATAAAATAAATAAGTAGGCTGAGATAAGGATCATAACCTATAAAAATATTGTAAAATAAAAATCATCAATGTACATAAATATATTTTTCACCATGTACATATGTTCACCTATTTTATTTATCATTCAGATAATTTCAAATTAAAATATTGTCTTCAAAAGTTGTTTATAATAATATAAAATAATTTCTACAAACATCATAAAAATTATTTATTGTAAAAAAATAAATAATTATAATGAACCGAAAAAGCCGCTTAAGCCGACTTTCGAGTTCATAACTATTTATAGAAAACTCCAAATTGATCAAACTTACTTTTAAACTTCATTTTCTAGTTAATAATATTTATTAAAAATACTAAAAAAATTGTAGAATAAATCGTATGAGTTTTGACATTTGGACCCCTATATATATGTACTATATGTATATAAATCTTCTTCATTTTTTATAAAAACCATACTAACCTCTATGAATTTAATTATTTTTATAATTTATTTATAAAAATCAATGAAAATACAAAAATATAACTTAAAATTAATTAATAATAAATACCAATAAATCTGAAAACCAAAAAGTTGTAAAACCGAACTTCCGAACGTCATAACTCGTCCATATGAACTCCAAATTGGGTATACTCACTTTTAAAGTTCATTTTATAAAATGAGGATTGTGAGCTTGCACCAAGGTGCATGTAACTTTACATGCACCGGCGCTTATATCTTCCATATTTTTTTACTTTTTTGAAAAATACCACCATGTTATTCATCAATATATCCCTCCAATATGTCATTCGAATTTCGTCAGAAACGGAGACTCCTATGACCTCCATCCAGAACAGGTAATTTTAACGGTCTTAAAATTGATGTAATCGACCTGTTCTGGATGGAGGTCATAGGAGTCTCTGTTTCTGACGAAATTCGAATGACATATTGGAGGGATATATTGATGAATAACATGGTGGTATTTTTCAAAAAAGTAAAAAAATATGGAAGATATAAGCGCCGGTGCATGTAAAGTTACATGCACCTTGGTGCAAGCTCCCCATCCTCTTAATATAATTGCACAATGAATCTTAATTTCATTCTATTTAATTTTTGTAATTTATTGTATTTTGTACTTTATTAATGTTATATTATTAATATAAAATAATAATAAATTTTATTTAAAAAATTAAATAACTAAAAATAACAAATTATATTAAACATATAGGTATAATATACTTGTATTACTTATATATCTAGTTATTTAACTAATTAAATAATATTATTTATATAATTAAATTATTTATAATTTGTATTTATTTATTTATTTTATTTTATGAATTAATTATTAATTATTAACTAATTATTATTTTCATATCCTAGGTTTGACTGGTCAAATCAAGGTTTTATCAGTCAAACCTCTTCTCTTTCCTCCTTCCTTCTTCACTCTCTCCTTCTTCCTTCCCCTTCTTCCTCTTCTAGACATCCAACTGCCCAACGGCCTGGCTGTTAGGCTGTTACACCTCGCCACCTCCTTCCAACCACTGTCAACCCTCTTCTTCCCTCTCTTATTTAAAGACCTCAACTCCTTCAAGCTTCATATCATCCCTCATTTTCTATCTTTCCCAATGAGCTCTAATCAAAGAGAGGAGGGTGATAGTTTCCGCTCCGTGTCCGCTGAGCAAGGAGAGAGCAAGGAGGTGGTGTGATCACCATCGACGTCGAGGATCATCTCCATCGCGCACGGCCTCCGTGAACTATCGCGCATCGAGAAAACAACCCCTGGAGCTCAAGCTCCAGATCCATGGGCACATCATCCAGTTCCTCCATTCCAGGTTAGGTTCCTTAGATCTACCTTTTCTCTTCCTCCTCTCCAATTTCTCTTCTTAATCCCTCTCATATGCATACTCTGATTCCCTCCTCTCTTTCCTATTCAAATCCTATCAATTTGATTCCAAAATCTCCAAATCCATCTTTGAACCATCTCCACTTTCGAATCTCTCCCATTCCTATTCTACCTCACATATCAATCCACCTCCGATCACATATGATGATCGAAGTTTGAGAACTGATCCTCCATTTACGCAGGTGTTTTCACTCATCCCTTCCTGTTTGCATTTGGATCGAGGCATCGACCTCGAGTCAGTGAACAACTTGTTGGTTTCTGATATTTGGAGCATCAGGAACCCCAAAGCCACAATCAGCGGTGTTCAAGAATCATTATTTGAGCAAGGAGGACAGATCTGCACCGAACCGCACCTAATCTGGAGATCTGATCTTAGACACCTTCTGCAGATCCATCCTCACATCATAGATCTGATTCCGTAGAGCTTCAAGCACACGGATCCAGATCCATCCTGCTACCGCCACCGCTTAAGCTCCATCCCCTCACGTGCCAATCACATGAGGTGGAGATATTTGTGGACAATGTGTTGTTCATCCCCCGAACTCTTGGATATTCTCAAATAGATCCTGCATCTGCTGACTCATGTGAACACACACGTGATTCTAGGATTTTTGCATGAACGCCATGCTACTTTCTGCTAATTTCACACGTGCCCATATATTATCTAGTATATTGAATAAATAGCATATAAAATATGTATAAAACCAAATACAAAATAATAACATATAATAAAGATAAATAAAAATACCTAGTATTATAATATATACAATATAAAATTGGTTTGAAAAATAAAATACTTTTTATTTTTAATGATTCAAAAACAAAATACAAAAAATATATAAATTTAAAAATATAAAAAATATAAAAACACCTCTAAAATCTATAAAATTCTATATAATATATTTTACTGTATTTTACACAGAAAACCAAAAATATAATAAAAATTAATGTTAAAATAAATGAAAATAAAAATAAATAAAAACTTCAAAAATTCATAACTAATTCCATAAAAGTAATATAATACCTTGTTGGAAAGGTATGTTTATATACTATACAGTAAATAAAATAAAATATTTTCCTGTTATTTTCTATTTTTTAAAAAAATAATCCCTTATTTTTAACAAAAACTTAATTTTTTACCTGAAAAATACTTCAAAAACTGTAAAAATTCTAAAAATCACTCAAAAATATATAAAAACAGTAAAACAATAATAAAACATAAAAATATAAAAAATTTAAAATTCAAGTATAAAATATAAAATCAATGCCTATGTTACTTTACTTATATGCATATAAAACACATAAAATAATATAAAATTCACAAAATCAAATAAAAATGTCTTAAAAATTATAAAAATAGAAAATCATTTATATTTAGATACTCTACTATATTACCATAGTTCGCACAGTTTGCCTCCCAAAGTTCGACACTCCTGTACTTAGTGCTATACACATTAGTTTATGAGTATAAACAATAAAAAACTTTTCCTGGTAATTCACTTGATTGTTCTCTATCTTTTTAGATAACTATATCAGGTGAACATTTTAAATGATAAAAATATCTAAATGAATCTGAAAATATATGCTCCTGAGGTGCAAACTGCGTGCGATAAGCCGTTGTGGTGCCACCCCCACCCACATGACACAGCCTATTGCTTCCCTGAGTGTGCCACCACTCGACGAGTGCCATCACTTCTCACTTACATTGGTATACAAGTTTTCCTCCTATGTTGAATAACTTGACATGTTTTTATTTGAAAAATGTTATTAATTTTTTAAAATACATGTTTTTTTTCTTGAGAAAAGGTAGCGATCTTTCCTCCATAGTGAGGAAGATATGCCTTTAGGACTTTGGAGATAATGCAATGTTGTTGGATTTACGTCCTTCCAAGAAAGGCATAATAGTGATTCTTTTTTTTTGTAGGATTTCATTTACCATCTTTTGGTTACACGTCTGTGTACTAATTATGCAGCTAACATCACTTGCCTCTGTCCCCTTGTGTTTGTCATCATTTGATTTTTTTGAAATTAACTAAAGAACCATTTGTTGGAAACCATTTAAAATCATGCTAATGGAGTAATGGATCATTTTTAAAATACTTATATTCCAAATTCTATAAAGCTTTTATGATCACGTGGTCTTCAACTTTTTACTCCTTCCATAGTCTTTAAATGCTAATCATTTGATTATATTGTGGTTCTTAAAATTGGGTAGATGGTCATGAATAATTTGCATTTTGATGTTATTCTATGTACAATCTTTTAACTACATTTGTATATATTGTGCATTACTTAGAATTTTAGCTACTGAAGATATTGTTGGAAATAATCGACCTACATTACAAAGTATACCAAGTGGAGTATGTAAACATAAAAAATCCTATCAAATCCATAATCTAATGGCTTGGACAGGAATTAAATATTTTATGGATTGAATTAGATTGAATATTTGATGGATTTAAATCCATTAAGGTTGGATTGGACACAGAATAAGCTAATCGATCATGTGCACCACTAGCTACGGATATCATATTGTGTGAGAAATCCATTCACAAGTTTAAGTGACATAAATTTGTTTCTAAAAGTGTTTTATCAACCCTTTTCCATTTATATTTATATTCATGTAAAATCAAATTTGCAACGAACTGGCTCAAGCTCAGTTGCATTAGATATTTAATGTAGATTCGGCGTCTCATTAGTTCCTTAGTTGCCTCAAAGTGAGATTAAAAGCATATAGGAGGCTCGTCAATGCTCTCTCTTCTTTCCCTGAGAAAGCATTATCTATGAAATTAGGAGATCAGAATATATACATGTAAAATTAAGCTAATCTATACAATATTTCTACTGTTATACTAATTTGATCCAAATCAATTATTTACTTGTATCCGTTTTTAAGAATTTTGGTGACACATTTTTCATTTTTCACCCATACATACATATACACATATATGGGTAAAATATGGCTGCCCCTTGGGGGAGTTAACTTGGCTCCTTCCGCTCTATTTTCCTCATTTTCTTATTTTTTTAAAAATGATTCCGTGGATTTTCATCGTTATATCCTCATATTATGTCGTTCAAATTTCATGCGAAACAAAGACTCCTACAGCCTCCATTCAAACGAGGTCGATTTCAATAATTCTGCAACCGTTAAAAAATGAATGTTTAGATGGGGGAGTATGAGTCTCGATTTCTCACAAAACTTGAATGACATGTTATAGGGATATAGTGATGAATTTCATGGATTCATTTCTCAAAAAAAAATGGAGAAAATGATGCAGGGGAAGCCAAGTTAGCTCCCCATGGTGGCAACCCCATTTTACCCTACATATATATGGGAGAAACGGGGTTGCCCCTCGGGGGGCTAACTCGGCTCCCCGACATATTTTTCTATTTTTTATTTTTTATTTTTTTTGGAAAATACTTCCGTGGATTTTCATCAATGTATCTATGTATTATGCCATTTAAGTTCCGTGTGAAACAGTGACTCCTACGACCCCCATCTAAATGAGGTTGATTTCAACAATCCTGTCGCCGTTAAAAAGTGATTGTCTAGATGGAGGAAGTAGGAGTCTCTATTTCACACGAAATTTAATGACATAATATGAGTATAGTGATGAATTTCCACGGATTCATTTTTCAAAAAAATGAAAAAAAAATAAGGTGAGGGAACCAAGTTAGCTCGCTCCAAAATGCAGCTCCATTTTACTCTATATATCCGGTAGTATTTATATTAAAATATATAAGAATAAGTTAACACCATTGTATGTATCCTTATCTAACCATTTACGTTATTTCGAACCAACGAGAGTTCCCTCTCTTGCATTGTGCAGCTGCACTCTACCATCTAGATGCCGGATTCCGATTACGAGGTTGTTGACATCTTCTCTGTGAGTCCCCAAGTTTATCGAGAACGTTATCGATCGGCTTCCGATGAGCTCCGGCGTCACACCAAATTCCTTGTCCAAGATGCCGTCCACGTCGAAGCTACTTGTTGATGGTCATGTATGAAGGATATGGTTTAATCCTCAAGCGCATCACGGAAGCGTGAGCGTCGCATCGAATACGACGTGGAGCAACTAGTCGGACTAGTTGCTCGATGCAGCGGAATTTAAAAAATTTTATTACGACAAAACCACATGATCCAAGAACACTTCTCGGATCGTTTCGTCTAAACCACAAACAAGAAATAGGATTACCTCTTGAAGCGTGGTTGCGATTGAGTCTCTAAACGAAGAGACCTCCTGTCTCAAGTCCGATCCGACGGAGGAGACGCTTGCGAGCGCGGGGATGAACCGCGTGCTTCTCGCAATCCATGTTGATGATCCAAGCGGCGGATCTCCTGATCTCGACACACGAGATCCGACGTCTTCTTCACGAGCGAGGCGCACCGAAGGAGACGGAGATCCACGAGCAGAAGAACGGGCAGCATAACGACGATGCCGCGGCGATGGAGAACCTCTCCATGGCATCCATGATGGACGGCCATGAGAGGGAGAGAGAGGGCTGACCTCTAGAGAGAAAGAGAGAGAGAGAGAGAGAGAGATGCTTCTCAAGCATTGTGTGTGTGTAAAGAGAGAGCATGGGTATGCCTCTCTATTTATAGGGTTTTGGGATCCATGGATCTCAATCCATGTGTCAAGATTGATTTATGACAATCCAATGGTCAAGATTGTTGTTGGTAAAAGCCAACAACTTGTGATTTAGTTTTGATTAAATATATTTGATAAATCAAATATATATTAATACCAAATTAAACCAACTAAATAAGGAGTGAAAAAACAAATGAGAGCCTCCTTCCCTATTGGGAGGAGTGGACGGCCACCAATTCCATAAAGGAATTGGTGCCGCCCCCCTCTTCCCATATGGGGAGGGCAATCCCATGGATTCCCATGGGATTGCATATCTCCTTGTTTTTCTCTCAACTTATTTTCCAACAATTATTCACCAAAAAATAATTCTCAATTAATTTTGGGAATATTGCAATCTTGACATTGGAATATTGTGAATCACATTCACAACCCAAAACAAAATGTAATTTACATTTTCAATTAATTAAACAATGTGTATCCAATACACATTAATAATTAATCTACTAATATAAATTATATTTAACTCTCTCTAATACATTATAAATCACATTTATAATATATTATGAATAATTGGATATTACTATCCACATTATTCTTATCCATAATAATTAAATCATATTTAACTATATTGGATAACTTATTCTCTTGTGCTTCAAATAATATGAATCACATTCACATTATTTACATCTTTGATAATCAAATCACATTTAATTATCTAAGACAACTCTCCTTATAATATGAATCAAATTCATATTATTCATGATAATTAAATCACATTTAATTATCCATTTTCTCAATGCTCGGATACATATATCAACAATAGAATTATCCATGAACTTTTTCAAGGACAATGCGCTTTCTCTGCGAATACTTGGAGATAAGGACAGGGCGATTGTATTGTTCCACGTATAGTGACATGGATATTGAGATCACATCTCAAATCCAGATCTCGGGCCTCCCATAGATGCTTGATTAAATCAGGACCGCAAATCTAATCTTCTCATTGAATCTGAATCACATTCAGATCAATGTCCAATTTGGACTAAGATCAGATTACTTCTCTACTGAGAGGAGTCACTAAAATCCAGACCCGTTTCATCACTCCCTAGGAATGGAAGCGTCATGGTTATACAATCGTTTATGATCACATCACCCTCAGGTATTCCTAATACATGTACATCCTGCATACTGGAAGACTCAGAATAAACCCGAAGTATTAGATCAACTTTACACTGTCTACTTCAGGGTTTTTATCAGTAAGTTTCTCATTCGATCATTGGGAGTCGGTATCGATCATATACTTTCCAAAAGCATATATCATACCTAGGTCTTGATCATATACTTTCCAAAAGTATATATCAAACCAACAAATTCAGTCAAGCTTCCAAAGCGAGACGACCGTGCGCACGGAATTTGATTCTTCCCGATATCTCATGAGTGAGCTCATGTCTTCCGGTTCAGTAGTGAACCTGTATGATCCCTTTGAGAGATCGTATTACTCATATGCCCTTATATGCACACCAGCGCGCCGGTGTATAGACCTTGATTAGGCCATCAACCTATTGGTCTGCCAAATGTACATACTCAGACATATAGTAACACATCTGTCTCCGGTCAGAGGATGTGTGCCTGTATCGTGACAGCATACGATATAGGACTTTGGTTATCTCGATCTCGTTAAGTCAACTCTTTGACCTAACTCATCCGACACCTCCGAATCTCTATTCCTATGCAGAGGACCTGCATCAAAAGGTCGATCAGATATCAACCTGAATGAGATAGGATTGCCATCTCCTACTCAGGCTGGAGATCATCTCTTAATAATCATTTGACGGTGCTTGATGAGTCCTCAATCTAACTCATTAGATATTCATCTAAGCACCAGCCTCTATGGTTCAATAATTGAATCAACAGCTGTATGATTATTAAGATGGCCATGGTACATAACCCTAATTGCACTAAGGGACCTATTATGCAAATTATGTATTCTTCATTTCAGATCAAGGAGTGAATTGCAACAACATTTATTGCATAATGGCTCGTCGTGGGCTCGCATTTCCAACAATCTCCCACTAGCCCAAAGAGCTATTAATGGGCTAATCATTTAAACCTACACTCATGTGACAATCATAGGCTATTTAGAAAATAGCTAGGTAAGCTGATCAGTCACTCTGTTCTCAAGAGACTACGCCAAGTCCTTTTACGGCACTTGCATATCTCCTAGTAACAGTGATCGCATCCAATGCGAACGTTGCATCCTATGCAACCGATACTCAATTTTGTTGGTTATAGTGTCCTTGACACTACATCTTATTAATTATCATAACCGGTATTCCCATAATCCTTATTAGAATACCTTCATTCCTGGAGATCTCTATCTCCTAAGGTATCTACAGTCAAGACCCTCATAGATCACTATCTACAAGGTCTTAAACCTTTGAAGATAAGACTTTGAGATCACTATCTCTAAGTTTCATCATCTTTGAAGATATTGTTATTACTGCAATCAAGTGTTTTATCTCCATAGTTGGATTAGTAACAGTTTACTACTCCCACTGCATGGCAGACATCTGGCTCTTGTACACATCTAGCATATACCGAGCTTCTCATAACTGATGCACAAGTGCAAGCAGCTCTAGCATTCACTTCCTCAACTCTTTGAGGTGCTATCCCTTTAGACAGGTCACTACCACATCTTAAGGGAAGGAAGCCTTTCTTGGAATTTTTCAAAATTGGAATAAGTCCAAGGTGTATTACTAATGTGACGGTCCTAATACCCTCTTCTCTTTTCTTCTGAACGACTTCAGAATTAAGATCTAAGAGGTATCCTTGAGATCGTATCTCAAGGTATGGAACAACCAAATTATAAAACACTTATTATTTATTCTTATATCATTCCAAATGATTAGAATAATATCTACGTTTAGCACGATGAACACAATGTCACTCCCACTAAGCTTCGCATGGTTCATCAAGATTTTATCTGAAATCACAACATTTATAATTTCATCAAATCTTATGTTCCAACTACAAGAAATTTATTGGAGTCCAAAGATGGAGTTCTTTAGCTAGCACACCTTGCTTTCCTCAACCATGAAGCCCTGGGGCTACTTCATATGAATATCCTTAGAGAGGTATTCATAGAGGAATGCAATCTTGACTCACATCATAAAGATGTCATAGACAAGTTGTGCAGCTATAGTTAGCAATATTCTGATGGGTTAAAGCAAGGTCACTGGAGAGCAAGTCTGATCGCAAGCGATGTCTTCTCTTCGGTGTGTAGCTCATGGCTACGAACCGTGCTTTTGAAGGTCTCTACCTTCTCATCAGGTTCCCTCTTTCTCTTGAAGATCCATTTACACCTTAATGGGTCTGACCCATATAGGTGGATCCTCGAGGGTCCATATACAACACTTGTATATGAAGTCTACATTAGACTTTTATTGCTAACATCCATCTTTCCATGTCATGATCCTCAGGATCTTCATCACATGAAGTCCGATCATTTTTAGATTTAACTAACACATGGAATCCATCCTCAAACTTATTTGAAGAGGTATTAGTGTTTCATCTTTAATTGTCCTTTCAGTTTCCAATATCAGGAGCCTCATTATCTTTTCAAGATTAAATGAGTTCCTTCACTTCATTTTCATCTTGATTCTCAAGAGAGTCATCCTGTAAGAATCATATTCTCAAAGATTAGATCTTTTAAGAATCTCAAGGTCATAAAGTAGGTATCCAATACCATCCTTTATTTTCCTAATGAAGTAGCACTCTCTAGTGCCAGATTCCAGCTTAATCACATGGAACCTTATTAAGGATATATAATGCAGTTTCTACCACATATATATACCTGGAAACTAAGAGATAATTATGCTATGATTGATCATTGATCAAATCATGTCACACATGATCAATTTGTATCTCCCTACAACTCTATTGAGTTAAGGTTCATTAGGAGGATTGAGATAGGAATGATATTCATATCTCCATAAGGTATTTCTTGAATTCATCTAATAGGTACAGGCTACCTTGGTTAGATCAAATTCATTTCATCTTCCCTCAAACTTTGGTTCTAAACCAAAATTACGAAATCTTTGAACATTTCAAAGGTTTCTTAGGTGAAGAGAAGAAATCTCATATCATACATAATCATTAACAGATATCACATATCCATAATGTTTACTATGATATAGATGATCTGCATACATCAATATGTATGAGATCCTTAATACCTTGACATCTTACACCTTTCCCAAGGAAGGGTGTATTGGACATTTTTACTTTGAATACAATATTCACAAGTATGTGAGATTTGAATCTTTAGACAATCTAAAGTTTCATGTCTTACCAGTCCATTGATTTCATCAACAGACATATGTCCAAAATTTGATGCCAGATCATTGTCAAATGATCTTTATCTTCCTATTGATCTTTTAAAGGTTTAATTTTCAGTATTAGAAATCTTAATGAACCATTCAATAATTTTCTAATTTAATAGAGTCCTCTAGATTTTAGATTACTATCTGAAATATTTCCATCATAACTCTTTATGATAGATTTATTACAGAATTCATGTTCATATCCAACAATTAGAAATAAACAATGAGTGTATTCTAATATCTAGGTCATAGAGACATTCTCTAAGACTAAGGGCTCCCACTGAAAATATGAAGTCTATTGATCTCATGGAAATTGTTGCAACACTTGCATCACTATCAACATGGATGACCAATAAACCTTAAGATCAAATTTCTAATACATATGCAACCAATTGCAAGTGTCATTAGAAAATTTGAGATACAATTATTAGACTTTATCTTATCAAATAAGTAAGTCAATATCAATGATTATATGTAGATTATACTGATGCTCCATCCGAGTCCTTTTCTGAGGATTCTAGACAGACTTGATAGTCATACTATCAACACATCAACTTATTGCAGTATTGGCATTCATCCAACTCTTTGGATGTCATATGGAAGTCACAGAAGTACAGTCAACTCTTTGACTATACCTCTTACTTGGGTCCAACCCATGCTTCCACTGCGCTCCCTTTGTCTATAAGCAACCTTTGCTCAAGACCAAGGATCTCTTATGTTAAAATCAAAAATTTCAATATAAGAGTATTTCAACATTTATACAAGCTTCATTTAAGTTCATATAATATGAATATTATGAAGCTTCATGAATGACTAGAGTATAGACAGTAGAATGATGACACTCATCATCTACATCCATCTAAACTCTTTGAAGCATCGGTTCAGGTAGGTATTCAAACAATTTGAATACATTATCTCTAATAGAGCTACCATTCTACATGATGTAGAGAACCATGTCATTCATGATTAAATGTCAAGAGCACATATATATGCCAGAATATCTTTATTGATTTTATAAGGATTAATTTGATAATTACGATCATCATCGACATGTCACTTCAAAAGTACATTCGATAAGATCAAGACTTATAGAGACATACAAACCCTAGGGTTTTAGTCCTATTGTCTTATTTAATTATCACTTCTCATTATTATGAGGAATCTTGCACATTGCAACCACATACATTATGTGTCCAATCGCAAGTACAATATCTGGATCAAGGGTCCAATCCATGATATTCTACTGGTTATTAATGAGTATAACATTGAGTGGGTTTAATGAAGGATTATCTGAAATAAGTAATTTGCATAAGGGTATATATTTATATATATACACATATTATACTTTGATTTAGGAGTTTTTATATCAAAGTTGTCTTGCCATGTCAACAATGAAAGTTCATTCCCTTAATCACTTTCAATGTAAGAGATATACTTACCATTATATCTCAGCAAGATCTGGGATCTCCTCTTTATCTTTGTTACATCCCAATAATATGAGAAACTGCAACTCCAATAAAGAGAAGCGGGAACACATTCCGCCTTACAAGTCCAACTTGCATTTCCCAATTCGGTCTTTAACACCCAGGCCCACCACCCCTAAGGTGATGTTGACCCGTCGTTAATTGAACCAACCGTCAACAGGAATAGAACTCGCTATGCGCAATCCAATATCGCCCCAATAATATGAGGATCCGATATTGGGGTCACTACGCATACGGCCTTACTCTTTCGAGAAGCAAAGAGTCCGATCCAGATGCGCTTGTATATAGGAGCTGTCACTACGTACAGGCGTCTCCTATATACAATCCCTGGCGACGGAAACCCTTCGCCTTGACGGGAGACCATGGATGTCACGTATGTGATCCTCCACCTCTTATTCAAATTTAATTAATTACTATGAATCACATTCATATAATTAATTCTTCCAAGGGAATTATTAGCTCTAATCATATTAGAGTATTCTTAATTGGATATAATTAACTTAATCATATTAAATTAATTATCAATCCAATTTAATCAATCAAACTTAATTTTATGCTTGAATATATATATGGTATTATTCTCAAAGTACGTATTAATTCGAATTTTAATAATTAGAAAAATACATCATAATCCCTCGGACATTATCCCGGCCCTACCCGTTGTCATGGCCAGTACCGACGGGAGTGGGGCGGACCACATACGTTGCAACCCGCTGACCAGCGATCCCCGACTAGACACCATATCCACCTCGGGAAAGGATAATGCCAAATTGATTATTTTGTACTTGAGATGATCATCGGTTCTTCAACCGAAATTATACCATATAGTAATCAAAATAATTTTGATTTTAAGGAAATTTGCTAGGCAAATTCCCAAGTCCTATTCAAGCAAGAAGTTTGATGATTGTAATTCCAATTAAGGTTTAGATCAAATCTAATCAACTAATTGGTTAGGGCCAAGTCAATTAGGCAAATAATCATGTTTCAATATTTCACAAATATTTTTCAAGATTATTTCACGAAATTAACAATTAATTTCACTAATTGACAATCACTTGGTTCTAGATTAGGAAAGCAATTTCAGCAGTGACCCCTACTTACTAAAATTGGCATATCTCAATCATATTAAATCCAAATTAAGCAAAGTCAATTTCTAAAGTTTGCTAATTTGATTTAGGACAGAACCTAAGTGATGTTTCACGCATTTCGAGGCAAGTAAACAGTAATTAACATTTTAATCACGTTCAGATTCACAGTTCCCGCAACAGTGCATACATGTTCATTAAAACGACCATATCTCGAGCATACGAAATCCGATTTACGCAAACTCAGATCCTATGGTTTCCTTATTTAATGGGGAACATAATCCAAGTATAAAATTCGTGTTTAAACAATTTAAACAGTGCCGAATTTATTTACTAAACAGATCTGCGAAATCAAATGCGATGAAAACTTTCGCGACCTTAGCGAACCCAAGTCGTCCTCGGTTAGCGAATCACTATTCGATACCATCGAACTAAGTCTCTGATACCACTTGAAGGATATGGTTTAATCCTCAAGCGCATCAAGGAAGCGTGAGCGTCGCATCGAATACGACGTGGAGCGACTAGTCGGACTAGTTGCTCGATGCAGCGGAATTTAAAAAATTTTATTACGACGAAACCACATGATCCAAGAACACTTCTCGGATCGTTTCGTATAAACCACAAACAAGTAATAGGATTACCTCTTGAAGCGTGGTTGCGATCGAGTCTCTAAACGAAGAGACCTCCTGTCTCAAGTCTGATCCGACGGAGGAGATGCTTGCGAGCGCGGGGATGAACCGCGTGCTTCTCGCAATCCATGTTGATGATCCAAGCGGCGGATCTCCTGATCTCGACACACGAGATCCGACGTCTTCTTCACGAGCGAGGCGCACCGAAGGAGACGGAGATCCACGAGCAGAAGAACGGGCAGCATAACAACGATGCAGCGGCGATGGAGAACCTCTCCATGGCATCCATGGTGGACGGCCATGAGAGGGAGAGAGAGGGCTGACCTCTAGAGAGAAAGAGAGAGAGAGAGAGAGAGAGAGAGAGATGCTTCTCAAGCATTGTGTGTGTGTAAAGAGAGAGCATGGGTATGCCTCTCTATTTATAGGGTTTTGGGATCCATGGATCTCAATCCATGTGTCATATAAAATCAATGGTTGAGATTGATTTATGACAATCCAATGGTCAAGATTGTTGTTGGTAAAAGCCAACAACTTGTGATTTAATTTTGATTAAATATATTTGATAAATCAAATATATATTAATACCAAATTAAACCAACTAAATAAGGAGTGAAAAAACAAATGAGAGCCTCCTTCCCTATTGGGAGGAGTGGACGGCCACCAATTCCATAAAGGAATTGGTGCCGCCCCCCTCTTCCCATATGGGGAGGGCAATCCCATGGATTCCCATGGGATTGCATATCTCCTTGTTTTTCTCTCAACTTATTTTCCAACAATTATTCACCAAAAAATAATTCTCAATTAATTTTGGGAATATTGCAATCTTGACATTGGAATATTGTGAATCACATTCACAACCCAAAACAAAATGTAATTTACATTTTCAATTAATTAAACAATGTGTATCCAATACACATTAATAAATAATCTACTAATATAAATTATATTTAACTCTCTCTAATACATTATAAATCACATTTATAATATATTATGAATAATTGGATATTACTATCCACATTATTCTTATCCATAATAATTAAATCATATTTAATTATATTGGATAACTTATTCTCTTGTGCTTCAAATAATATGAATCACATTCACATTATTTACATCTTTGATAATCAAATCACATTTAATTATCTAAGACAACTCTCCTTATAATATGAATCAAATTCATATTATTCATGATAATTAAATCACATTTAATTATCCATTTTCTCAATGCTCGGATACATATATCAACAATAGAATTATCCATGAAATTTTTCAAGGACAATGCGCTTTCTCTGCGAATACTTGGAGATAAGGACAGGGCGATTGTATTGTTCCACGTATAGTGACATGGATATTGAGATCACATCTCAAATCCAGATCTCGGGCCTCCCATAGATGCTTGATTAAATCAGGACCGCAAATCTAATCTTCTCATTGAATCTGAATCACATTCAGATCAATGTCCAACATTTGGACTAAGATCAGATTACTTCTCTACTGAGAGGAGTCACTAAAATCCAGACCCGTTTCATCATTCCCTAGGAATGGAAGCGTCATGGTTATACAATCGTTTATGATCACATCACCCTCAGGTATTCCTAATACCTGTACATCCTGCATACTGGAAGACTCAGAATAAACCCGAAGTATTAGATCAACTTTACATTGTCTACTTCAGGGATTTTATCAGTAAGTTTCTCATTCGATCATTGGGAGTCGGTATCGATCATATACTTTCCAAAAGCATATATCATACCTAGGTCTTGATCATATACTTTCCAAAAGTATATATCAAACCAACAAATTCAGTCAAGCTTCCAAAGCGAGACGACCGTGCGCACGGAATTTGATTCTTCCCAATATCTCATGAGTGAGCTCATGTCTTCCGGTTCAGTAGTGAACCTGTATGATCCCTTTGAGAGATCGTATTACTCATATGCCCTTATATGCACACCAGCGCGCCGGTGTATAGACCTTGATTAGGCCATCAACCTATTGGTCTGCCAAATGTACATACCCAGACATATAGTAACACATCTGTCTCCGGTCAGAGGATGTGTGCCTGTATCGTGACAGCATACGATATAGGACTTTGCTTATCTCGATCTCGTTAAGTCAACTCTTTGACCTAACTCATCCGACACCTCCGAATCTCTATTCATATGCAGAGGACCTGCATCAAGAGGTCGGTCAGATATCAACCTGAATGAGATAGGATTGCCATCTCCTACTCAGGCTGGAGATCATCTCTTAATAATCATTTGACGGTGCTTGATGAGTCCTCAATCTAACTCATTAGATATTCATCCAAGCACCAGCCTCTATGGTTCAATAATTGAATCAACAGCTGTATGATTATTAAGATGGCCATGGTACATAACCCTAATTGCACTAAGGGACCTATTATGCAAATTATGTATTCTTCATTTCAGATCAAGGAGTGAATTGCAACAACATTTATTGCATAATGGCTCGCCGTGGGCTCGCATTTCCAACAATGTAAATGGGTAAGCGGATTTTGAGAGGGGATCTGCCTGACCTTAAGACTATTTGTATCTCTCTCTCTCTCATTTTGTAAGTAAGAAAAAGAGTAGACAAAACCCTTGTTGTTGTAAGCAACAAGGGTACTTCTTCCCTGTGTTTTTTCCCCTTCCATCGTGGATGGATTCCATGTAAACCACCATCTCCATGTGCTTGTTTTCGTCTACATAGTATCAGAGCAGTCGATGTTGTGATTGTATTCTTTATCAAGCAATGCGCTCTCTTGCACGACTACTCGCTGCATGTAGTACCCTAGGTGCACCTCCGCCCAGGTACCTTGTATCTCATATTATTGCGCCTAAAGAAGAGTTGAAATCAAAATTGGTTGCGAGTTGGGATGATAGCCAGATGATCGTCGAAGGATCCTAATGTCAAGTCTTGGAAGGTCTGCGGTGCCCGACAAGTCAGGTCCGAGAATCGTTGTGTCGATCGCTCTCTCGGCATTCGAATGTCAACAATCAAATAAATCAACAATGAACTCACAATTGAAATGCCCCGCCTCGACGGGAGCGCATCTCAACATCCATTCTCAATATTACCCAACAACAAAGGACGATCCTTGGGGTAAGATCAAAATCGGCATGTATATATCCCCAAATAGCGACAAACCCCATAATACAAGGGAGAGAGTCAAGATCCGTTACCTATACTCGTGCACGTCTTGATCCACGTGCTCGATCTCCCGATCATGAATCCGATGAGAGGGTTGCCTTTCCCTTGCGATGACCCTCCTCGTCTTCTTCTTGTGTCGAAGTTACGGAGCTTGCACCGTTATCCTTTTGGCTCTCTAGAGAAGGAGAGGGAACGAGATAAGAGAATGACTTGGGGAGGAAGAAAATTGATGAATTAGGGTTTGGAAAGGAGTAGCAATGAGAGGAGATGAAGGGTGGGGGTATTAATATAGTTTGGGATTAATACCCTAGTTTTAGAATCCTAAAAATAGCCCTAACCCGTCATTAACTTAATCAAATCCCGTAACCCTTAATTCCCATCAACATCCATGACCCCTCTTCACTAAAACAGGCATATCTCCCACATCCGAACTCGGAATTACGTGTTTTTGGGCTCGTTGGAAAGCTTGCGATGAGACGCTTCTTTTTAGTATAATATTGAATAGGTTTTAAAACTTCAGAAAATCCGAAAATTGAGGGGTGTTACATCATAACAACCTTAAAATCAGTCTCGTCCCCGAGACTTTGGATGCAAAAGGTGTAACATAACAACCTTAAAAGATGGAAGTACAGATTATGGATTACCTTCAAAGAGGTGTGGATAATCCCGCCGCATATCTGCCTCGGGTTCCTATGTGGCCTCCTCAGAGTTGTGTCGTTGCCAAAGGACCTTCACCAAAGGTATATCCTTATGCCTCAACTTTTTCACTGAGCGATCGATGATCCGGACTGGTTCCTCCAGAAAACTCATGTCGATGTCCACATGAAGATCATCATAATTAATCACGTGCGATGGATCATGCACATATTTTCTCAAGTTGGAGATATGAAAAACATCGTGCACACCGGCAAGATGAGGAGGAAGTGCAATCCTGTATGTGACTTTACCAATCCTTTCAAGAATCTCAAAAGGTCCGACAAATCGTGGTGCTAATTTTCCCTTCACTCCAAACCGCTGAACTCCCTTCATGGGAGAAACTCTCAAGAAGACAAAATCTCCAACCTCAAAAGTAAGATCAGTGCATCGTCTATCGCTATAGCTCTTTTGTCTACTCTGTGCAGTAAGCAATTTCTCCCGAGCTATCTTGATTGCCTTAGCAGTCTCCTCCAAATACTCTACTTTATGTAAAAGGTTATGCCCAACCTCCTGTCAACTTAAAGGTGTAGAGCACCGCCTTCCGTACAATGCTTCAAAAGGAGCCATGCCTATGCTGGCATGGTAACTGTTATTGTATGTAAACTCTGCTAATGGCAAATGATCCTTTCACGACCCTTTCCACTCCAGCACACATGCTCGAAGAAGATCCTCTAGCGTCTGAATTGTCCTCTCAGATTGTCCGTCGGTCTGTGGATGGTAAGAAGAACTGAGACATAGTTGAACTTCTAAAGAACTCATGAATTCCCTCCAGTAGCGAGAGGTGAACCTTGGATCACGATCAGATACAATCTGCTTCGGCAACCCATGAAGTCTGATAATCTCCTTAATAAAGATCACTACAAGCTGTAAGGGAGTGCATGCCATACTCACAGGTATGAAATGTGCTGACTTAGTAAGCCTATCAACCACGACCCAGATGGCATCATGACTACTAGTGGTCTTAGGAAGACCCATCACGAAATCCATAGATATACCCTCCCACTTCCACTCAGGAATAGGAAGGGATTGCAAAAGTCCAGGTGGCCTCTTATGCTCAACCTTAATTTGTTGACATGTTAAGCATTTTTTCCACGAACTTGGCCACATCCCTTCTCATTTGCTTCCACCAGAAGTTCTTTTTCAAGTCCTTATACATCTTGGTACCGCCAGGATGTATCGACAAACGTGAACTATGTGCCTCACGCATGATCTCTTCCCTCAATTGTACATCTGCTGGGACACACAATCGATCTGATTTCGTAGCACACCATTTTGATAAGAAAAGCCAACTAAGGTTCCTGCAATAGCCTTCTCTTTGAGTCTCTGCATACTCAGGTCTTCATGCTGCCCCTGGATGATTCGCTCAACTAACTCTGGACGTGAAGGGGATGGAACTACGACCGTTTCTCTACTACTCTGAAATGGATGTCAATCACTGAAAGCTGCAAGAAGATCCCATGCTTTAAGCTGAGGATGGGATTCACTTGAATGAGGCCTACGACTAAGGGCATCAGCGACTACATTCGCCTTACCAGGATGGTAAGAGATGGTGCACTCGTAATCCTTTAAAAGCTCCAGCCATCTCCTTTGCCTCATATTAAGATCCTTCTGATCAAAAAGATGCTTGAGACTCTTGTTATCTGTGAAGATTTCGAAAGCAACACCATAAAGATAATGTCTCTACATTTTAAGTGCAAAGACAACTGCTGCCAGTTCCATATCATGGATTGGGTAATTTTTCTCATGTGGCTTCAACTGTCTAGATCCATATGCAACAACCTTACCATGTTGAATCAAAACTGCACCCAGACCCTCCTTTGATGCATCGGTGTAAACTGTGAATCCGTCGGGGCCCGATGGAATTGTCAAGATGGGAGTTGTAGTGAGCCTCTCCTTTAATGTCTGGAAGCTATTCTCACACTCTTCTGACCAAGCATATGGCATCTCCTTCTTGGTCAGTTGGGTGAGGGGAAGGGCAATCTGAGAAAATCCCTTCACAAACTGTCTGTAATAACCGGCTAATCCAAGAAAGCTTCGGATCTCAGACACATTCTTTGGTTGTTCCCAACTAAGGACTGCTTCGATTTTTGCAGGATCCATTGACAATCCTGCACCTGAGATAACGTGGCTAAGAATGATACTTCTTGAAGCCAAAACTCACACTTACTAAACTTCGCATATAGTTTGTGCCTCCGTAAGGTCTCCAGCACTATCTATAGGTGAGTACGATATTCCTTCTCATCTCGAGAGTAGATAAGGACATCATCAATGAAAACCACAACAAAGTTGTCGAGGAAAGCTTGAAACACACGATTCATCATGTCCATGAATGCTACTGGAGCATTTGTTAAGCCAAAGGGCATCACCAAGAATTCGTAGTGACCATATCTGGTTCTGAATGCAGACTTAGGTATATCCACATCCTGAATACGTAGCTGGTGATAACCAGACCGTAGATCAATCTTGGAGAAGATGGACGACCCTTGTAGCTGATCAAAGAGATCGTCATTGCGCGGTAAAGGGTAACGATTCTTAATTGTTACTTTATTCAACTGCCGATAATCTATACACATGTGCATAGATCCATCCTTCTTCTTAACAAAAAGGACGGGTGCTCCCCATGGAGAAGTACTAGGGCGTATGAAACCCTTCTCCAACAGTTCTTGTAAATGCACCTTGAGTTCCTTTAGTTCAGCTGGTGCCATCCTGTATGGTGCCATAGATATTGGTTGAGTTCCCGGAATGATAGAAATCTCAAACTCCACCTCACGAGGTGGGGGAAGCCCAAGAAGATCTACAGGAAATACATCTGGAAAGTTCTTTACTATTTCAATCGCCTCTATTCCTTCCATGGGAGTTTGATTCCCAATGACGTGAGCAATAAATCCTTCGCATCCTTGAGATAACAGACGATGAGCTTGCAATGTTGATATGCAGGTTACCCCTCTCGACGAGGTGCTTCCATCAAATACAAATTCTTGTAGATCAAGTATCCTGAAGATAATCTGTTTCTGAAAACAGTCTAGACATCCATGGTGATTCTCTAACCAATCCATGCCAAGAATAACATCAAAATCCTCCATCTGAATAAGCAGCAAGTAGGCTTCGAGCATATAACCTCCAATATAGACCGGACAATCGGGAAACACCCGATGTACAACAAACACCTGACCTCCAGGTCCCTTAATAAGATAAGGATCTGAAACTATGGTAGGCTCTCGGCCTAAGGTATCCGCAAAACTCCATGACACGAAGGAATGAGATGCGTCCGAATCAAAAAGAGCATGAGCTGTAAAGTCGCCTACTGAAATCATACCTCGTACTACTGATCCTGAAGCATGTGCTTGCCCATCGGTGATGGTATTGAGTTGTCCTTCTCTTCGTGGCCCACTAGAACCTGTTGTGCCTCGAGTCTGGTTGGGATGTCCCCTGCCACCACGAGAGGTAGAACCACGTCCCTGGTACTGCGGACGTCCCCCCCCCCCCCCGTACAGTACCTCGCATCTGTGAAGCTCCCAACGGACAGTTGGACCTGATGTGCCCCTCTTGATTGCATCGGTAGCAAATACGTGCATCGGTGATGGTGTTCACCATTGGATGTGTTGGTCGTGATGGCTCGGAAAGTACTTGCCCCAAGGTAGGAGCTCCTCCATGTGTGGACCTGGTAGACATGCCATGCCGGTTGAGTTGATACGTTGTCCTCTTCGTGCTGTCGAACGATCATTACGAGCAGTCCTTCCATAATAGCTCGGTCCTCCTTGCCTGATTTGTACTGACCTGCCTGCACGCAAGTCCTCCTCCACTCGTGATGCAGCATCAACCACTTCCTTCATAGTAATCAATCTAAAGGGTACTAGTCTCTCGCGAATTTCTTTACGAAGACCTCGAAAGAACTTGAATGCTTTGTCAGCCTCAGTCGGCACAGTACTAGCAGCATACTTCAGCAACTCCGTGAACCTGTTTAGATAAGTAGTCACAGTCTTGTTCCCTTGCTCGAGTAGTGTGAACTCCACGCGGCGCTGCTCTAGCCAGTATTCCGGATAGAACTGCTCCCGGAACGTCTCGGTAAATTTCTCCCAAGTAATTGGCATTGTAATCTGTGGCTCCATAAAACTCCACCATTCCTCAGCATAGCCCGCTAAGGAGTAAGTAGCAAGGGTAACCTTCTCCTCATCGGGTACATGTATGGTGCGAAATACCTTTTCCACACGCTTCAGCCATCTCTCTGCCACATCTGGGCTTGTATTGCCCAGAAACTCTGGAACTTTCTCCTTGCGATATTTTGAAAATATGTCCTCTTATCGCGGTGGTGGCGGCGACGGAGGAGTAGGAGGAGGTGGCGGTGGTGGTGGGTCGCCATCTCCCCCACCCATTCCAGACCCGCCCTCGGACGCAGGTCTCGACAATCGCTCCTCGAGCATAAGCTGACTCTGCTGTACATCCTGCAGCATCGCCATCATCGCAGCCAACTGTTGCGCAGTCTGATCCCTACGAGGCGGCATGATCTGCAGGTGTTGAAATAAAAAGGGAATTGTAATTAGATCCTAGAGTAGAGGTCATTAGTCAACCTTGATCAATATTTCTTTTTTTTTACAATAGTCAGAAGACTACTTGTCTAATGTATAATGGTATTTCTCCTACCATACAGTTGTCTATGACTGATGGGGTAATTGGGCTCTGATACCAAATGAAATGCCCTGCCTCGACGGGAGCGCATCTCAACATCCATTCTCAATATTACCCAACAACAAAGGACGATCCTTGAGGTAAGATCAAAATCGGCATGTATATATCCCCAAATAGCGACAAACCCCATAATACAAGGGAGAGAGTCAAGATCCGTTACCTATACTCGTGCACGTCTTGATCCACGTGCTCGATCTCTCAATCATGAATCCGATGAGAGGGTTGCCTTTCCCTTGCGATGACCCTCCTCGTCTTCTTCTTGTGTCAAAGTTACGGAGCTTGCACCGTTATCCTTTTGGCTCTCTAGAGAAGGAGAGGGAACGAGATAAGAGAATGACTTGGGGAGGAAGGAAATTGATGAATTAGGGTTTGGAAAGGAGTAGCAATGAGAGGAGATGAAGGGTGGGGGTATTAATATAGTTTGGAATTAATACCCTAATTTTAGAATCCTAAAAATAGCCCTAACCCGTCATTAACTTAATCAAATCCCGTAACCCTTAATTCCCATCAACATCCATGACCCCTCTTCACTAAAACAGGCATATCTCCCACATCCGAACTCGGAATTACGTGTTTTTGGGCTCGTTGGAAAGCTTGCGACGAGACACTTCTTTTGAGTATAATATTGAATGTGTTTTAAAACTTCAGAAAAATCCGAAAATTGCGGGGTGTTACAACAATAATGGTAATCACTGAAATTATGCGGGGTGAAATTTATTATACGCTGTAAATAAATTTGTATAGCAAGCAAATGCAATGGTCAAACCACTGAGAGCTACGGTGATATGTAAATAATTATTGTCTACAAAGAATAAACAACAACTATTTTTGTATTTTTTGGTTTTTTTAATTTTTGTGAGTTTTTTAATTATATTTAATTTTAGGGATTTTCAATTTTACATTTTTTATTTTACTTTTATAATTTTTATTTTCCTTTTTAATTTTATGATTTTTTAATTACTCTTTCTTTTTAATATGTAATAACTATATATATATATATATGAGTCTGTATTTTTAATATATATAATATTAATAGTATATAAGATATAAATATATAATAAATATATAAAATAAGTAAAATACAATTAAGTATAACCTTTTTATTTTTTTAAAGGTATATATATTTAAGGTATTAATAATATTAATATTAATAAATATATAAGTTTATATATTTATATATAGGATATATAGCATTTTATATTTATAAATATACATATAAATAATTAAAAATCTTGGCACACAAAAAGTATGTACAACTATTTACACGGGTGTGCCGCCAAGAATTAAGAATTTTAAAGAATTACAAGTATTAACATGTTTGTTCTAGGTACATATATATGTTATACAATTGATAAAGACTTTTTATTTAACGGCTTTACAGATATGTCCATATATATATATATATTATTTTTTTATTTGAAAACATTTTCAAAACTATAGTACACAATAATTTTTGCAAGCATTTACAAACATTTGAAAACCTTTTTGCAAAGATTTGTCACACTATGTATTTACATTTTCCACAATAGTTTTTACAAACATTTTCCAAATCGTTTGCACATAGGTTTTCAAATCCTTTATTTCACACAAAAAAGAAAATTTTACAAACAAAGCGATTTTACACAGGTTAAAATATTTCACAGAAAGTTTTCCAAACGGTTCACACCATTTCTCAAATCATTTTGCAAACATATTTAACCTGATTTATTAATCAGTCTATACAAAGAAAAACTATATTTTATGTACAAAATGGTTTAGGCTCTTATAAATTTATTGGGAATTATTGCTTATTTTTGCATGAGAAATTTTTGTGTATAATCCTCAGATTATTTGAGAAACATTTTCAAAAGATTTTGAAGACTATAGTCCAAAATATTTTTATAAACATGTACGTGCATTTGAAAATCAATTTTTGCAAAGGTTTTTCGAACAGTTAAGATAGATATTTCAAAATAATTTTACAACCATTTTTCCAACCATTTGCAAACCGCTTTTCAAACATTTTTATTTCACTCAAAGAAAATAAATTTTGCAAACAAAAATATTTACAAAGGTTGAACACTTTTTACAAAATATTTTTCAAACAATTTTCAAAAGATTTTTTTCACAAGGAGAACATTTTTCACAAAGCGTTTTTCCTTATTTATTAATCAGTTGATGAATCCTCATTCATCACTCTTTATTCTTTTATTTTATCTAAAAACCTTTGCAAAACACCATGTAGATATGTGTAAATAGACTAAATTACCAAAATGCATGCATTGTGTAAATAGCAATAATTAGCATGTTTTTGTGCAAAAATAAAAGAATAAAGAAATAAAAGAAAAAGAGGGAAATATTTAGAATAAATATTGAGTGACCTAATCCCAAGGGAGGGCTCCACAAGGGCCTGAACGCAAAATAAATTAAATAGAGAGAGATAGGGTGACTCAACATGGTGTACATACCCCTCTTTATGTAAAAATATTATTGTCTAAAAATAAAAATATATTTGTGTCTCCCATATTCTGTAAATATCTGTAAAAATAAAACTAAAATAAAAATGGGAAAATAAAAGAAAAATAAAAATAAATAAAATTCTCTCTCATCAGTGTACATAGACCATGTATATAAAATAAAATACCTATTTATTTTCTCATTGTAAATAATTAATAAAAATCCAATAAAAATATTTTTATATTCCATATTTTATGGTGTAAATAAATAAAATAAAAATCAGAAAAAGAAAAAGAAAAAGAAAAATAATAAAACTCATTTCCCACCTTGTATATATACCATGTACATATGTATATATATCTATTTATTTAACTAATGTAAATAGTTCATAAAAATAAAATAAAAATACCATTTTATTCCAAATTTTATGTTATAAATAAATAAAATATAAACTTGGAATAATTATATAAAAATAAACAATTAAAAATAAAATTCAAAAATACATAGGTAAATATACAATAATAGGGTAAAATTGGGCTGCCCCCAGGGAGTAGCCAACTTGGCTACTCCCACCCCTATTTTCCCCTCATTTTTTTATTTTTTTGGAAAATATAAATTTGTATATTCATCATTATATCCCTCTCACATTCTATTAAAATTTCGTCAGAAACAGAGACTCCTAAGCCCTCCATCCAGACGTCATTTTTTAACGGTCGCAGGATTTTTTAAATCGACCATGTTTGGATGGAGGCCGTAGGAGTCTCTGTTTCTGACGAAATTTTAATAGAATGTGAGAGGGATATAATGATGAATATGCACATTTTTATTTTCCAAAAAAATTAAAAAATGAGGGAAAATAGGGTGGGAGGAGCCAAGTTGGCTACTCCCTGGGGGCAGCCCCATTTACCTCTATATAATAATAATATAATGTAAAGACCTAATTTATTTTTCAAAAAAATAAAAATCACTAAAAAATTCTTTGTAAATAAATAAATATTTTTTATTTTGTAAATATTTTGAAATAAGGCCATTATCTATTTTATTTCGATTTTTCAAAATCTTTTCCAATGGAATTATCCCATTGGTCCACAGGGGATTGTTGACCCCCGGTCAACTCTCCCCCCAGGACCACCCAGTGACGGATCCTTGCCCCCGTCCCGACTTCGCTTATTTTTCCAAGCATGATCCGATCACTAATCATCCAAACCTCGGGTCCTGATTACAGTTGATCCATCCCTGATCCACGCCCGGGGATTTGCCTAGGGATCCGAGCTCTGAATCACTCACCCGACCTCCATCTTGCCGGACCCCTACGAGTATATATCATCTTCTTCCCCCTCCATTAGCCGCATCTTTGGCCATCGTCTTCCAGTCCCAGGACCTCCATCCTTCTCCCTGGAGTGACATCTATCGAAGGAGGGTGTTGCAGCGAGGAGTAGAGGGCTGCAGCCACTGATCCGGCGAGCTTCGCCGTCGTGCTCCACCACCGAGCGAGCTGAGCCTATGGCCTCGACGAGCCATCGAGGCAAAGACCCTAGGAGCTTCCTGACCTCCAGCATAGTCGACTACGTCCATCAGGTACCCCCGATACCCCTTAGGTTAGGTTAATTTCAGATTTCCCTCATTTGTGTCGCCGGCCTTCGCAGGTCGATTCACTCCGATCAGTTCACCCATTCGATCATCTGACCCTGGATTCACCTTCACGAGACTTCGTTCCATCTTCTCCGCACCTCCGATCACCTTGGTTCGCCCCGGAACCAAGGCTCGGGTCTCATTCGTCGTCGCTTCGCCGGAGACCTCCGCTCCGCCTCATTCCGACCACCCCTTCGCCCGCTAACAGGTCGAGGCAGTTTGCCCTCAACCCAGGTTTTTGTCTGTGCAGCTTGTAGGTCAAATCGACCTCATCTGGAGGTCGGGTCATTCGAGCACAGCAGCTGCGAGCCACCTTCGTCGCCGGAGCTCTCTGGATCTCCTTAGCCTCATCGAAGCTATTCACCAGTTGCGGACTAGCGTAGGTCTTCTTCTCCACATCTCAGCAGCTCCGGAGGACCTCTCCACCGCGCGCATTGGGCCGGCGAACTTCGTCGGTGAAGTGTTCTTGGAGGACCTCCAGTTACCGTCCGATTGAGCCTCCTCCTTCAGTTTAATCTTCGCCGTCCATCTGCGGGAGGGGCTCCAGCCGTAGATCCATCTGAGGATCAGATCGGGAGCGTCGATCCAGCGAAGAGTCATGCTCGCTTCTCCACCGTCAGATCTCCACGTGGCGCGCCTCCAGCCATCGATCGTTAATAATAGGGGTAATTTCACTTAGGCCCCTCCTCTTTTTCTTTTTGTCGTTTAGTCCTCTAAATATTAATTTCAGTTTTTTTTTATTTTGGAACAATTGCATCTAGGACCTTAGGTTTTCGTTATTTGCAAACTAGTCCTTGTTTATGTGAGACACATGCATCGACACGTGAGGTTTGGGTTAATTGCAGTTCTAGTCTTAAACTTTCTGTGTTAATGTTTGCATCTTTTTAAATAAGAATTACAGAAATGCCCCTGTGAATGCCAGCCACGTGTATTGCTCGTGTGTTTTTGGACTATTTGTAGTATCGGCCCCTGATCTTATTATGGTTGTTAGTATTTGGCTCTTAAAGTATGTTTTCTTGCACTTAGGTCCTTGCTTGTTGTATGCCTTGTTTTTATTGAATAAAATATCAAAACAAACCCAAATTAGGTGAAATTTGGACACTGGCTCCTGCCATTGTGTAAAAATCTCTTTAATTTTTAGGACATTTTCGAGGCCTTTGTTATTTTTAAAAAATCAAAAACATTGATTTTTGTTACTGTTTGGAAAAGAAAATCAAAGAAAAATATAAAAAGTTTTCTAAAAAATCCAAAAAATGTATTTGTTCATTTGTCGTTTAAGCTTTTGTGCAATTTTTATCCCGTTTAGATTTATAAAACCCAAAAAATTAAACGAAATTAAAAACCTTACAAAAATTCTAAAAATTCTATAAAAATTCAAAAAATACAAAACTCTTTTTTTTGGAGTTTAGTTTTTGTAACTACTTTTCATAAAAATTACCATCATATTTTTATATGCCAATTATATATTTTTAATTGGCCTTTAAAATCTGACTGTACATATTATTACTGGTTTCCCTTTTCTTGATTTTTATAAAACTAACTAAAATTGAAAAATTCTGAAAAAATCACCAAAAACACTTGAAAAGATAAAAAACACAAAAACAATTTTTATTTGATTTTTTTACCTTTTTGGAGTGTTTTATAAATACTTGTTTGTTGCCTTTTCCATTTGTTTTATATTTTCCCTTATAATTAAAATACAACAAATTAAAAAGAATTAAAATCCACCAAAAAGATTTTTGTTTATTTTATTTTATTTTTAGACTACTTCGTAGGTCGTCTCGACCATCTCGTGCTCCTTGAGTCCGACCCTGGTCGATATACCAGGTTAATAAAATAGCGAGGACCGCTTCGTGTTTTATTGATTTTATCTTTGATTTTGGTGGTTCCTTATTTTTCTTGTTGAGGACCGAGTCGAGAGGTTGAGGTCGCGACGACCATTGATACCTATCTCCCTTAGCTTCTTGGATCATCTCGATCGCTCATCATCAGTACATACAAAAGAGTCTGAGGAGCTCACAATCATCTTTTATTATCGTAATAGAAATACTTTTAACATTACTTTTAGCTCCAGGTAGTATTTTTAATTATAGTATATACAAAGTATATATGACCCCCCTATACTTAGCTTGAGCTATGTCCTCATAGATCGAAGAGGAAAGAGAAGACATAACTCGTACTGAGTATAGACAAGACTAACGAATGAATAAATAAATAAATATAGGAAAGAATGAACGAATGAGAAGTTGATCGTCCCCCCTATACTTAGGATCAAATAATCTTAAGTATAGCAGACTGTACACAAAATATGGAGGGTCAAGAGGGGGAATAAACAGATCGTACTCAGACTGTCTCTCCCTATACTTAGGGTAAGATATTCCTAAGTATAGACAAGAAGAGGAGACAATGGAGAGGATCAAAGAATAGAGAAAGTCGGGGTGCACACCCCCTATACTTAGGACAAAGTGTGTCCTAAGTATAGAAGATTGTCAACAAGAGGCTACATCTTATTTTTTATATAAAAAGAAGATAGAAAAGGAAAAGAAGAAAAGAAGAAAAGAAGAAAAGAAGAAATCAGATGAATAGTTTTTTGAGGTGTGGCATCTGAATCTTCTGATGATGACAATGTGGTGGATATCTCATCAAGGCGTAGAAGCTGGATGGAGTCGACAACGGCCAAGAACGTATCAGGCTCGAGGTAAGGCTTCAGGAGTTGACCATTGACGGCGAATGGTTGTGCGTCAGGCGACATTTCTGATATGGCAATACTTCTATTATCACGCACTTCACGAACTCGGAATGGCCCTGACTACTTACTCTTTAATTTGCCCGGGAAGAATCGTAACTTTGCATCAAATAACCACACCTTTTGTCCAACTTCAAAGGTCTTTCGTCTGATGTGCCGGTCATGCCAACGTTTCACCTTTTCCTTGTACATCAATGTGTTATCGTATGCATAGTCTCGGAACTCCAAGAGTATGTTCAGATCATCTTTTCTTTTCTGACCACTTTTTCGTGAGTCCAAATTGTACATGTTGATTGCCCATAAAGACTTGTGAATTAATTCGACGGGCAAATGGCACGGCTTCCCATATACAAGACGATAGGGCGGCATGCCCAAGGGAGACTTGTAGGCAGTTCTGTAAGCCTAGAGGACTGAGTCCAAGAGTTGAGACCAGTTCTTTCTGTCCGGCCTTACAAGTTTTTGAAGGATTGTCTTGATTTCTTTGTTCGACAACTCGGCCATGCCATTGGTCTGAGGATGATAAGGGGATGTGACACGATGGTCAATGTCGTACTCTTTCGTTAATTTCTGGACCTCTTTGTTAATGAAATGGCTACCCCCATCTGATATGAGAATCTTCGAATCCCGAACCATGCAATGATGTTATCTCTCAAGAATCGGCACTCTATCCGGCTGTCGGCGGCTCGAGCGGGAATAGCTTCAACCCAACGACTCACGTAATCTACGGTAAGAAGGATGTGCTCAAAACCCTGACTGTTAGGGAAAGGCCCCATGAAATCAATGCCCCATGCATCAAAAACATCTGCAATCTAAATGTTCTTCAGAGGCATCGAGTCTTTTGCAGTGAGTGTACCCTTCAATCTCTGACAGTCAATACATCATTTGACAAATACTGTTGCATCCTTGAATAGTGTGGGCCACCATAAGCCACACTGAAGTACTTTAGCTGTCGTACGGTCTCCAGAGTGACGTCCACCAGATTCGAGCGAGTGACAGTGCTCGAGGACACTATAATGCTCCTCCTGAGGTATGCACCTGCACCAAATGCAATCCGCTCCTTCCCTGAATAAGAGAGGATCTTCCCGTTGATAAAAATGGATGGTCGACGTGAATTTGTTCTTCTGATTTTTCGTACAATCCGATGGTATTACCCCCGAGGCGAGGTAATTGACTATATCAGCATACCAAGGGAGGGAATCCACTGCTAAAATTGACTCATCTGGAAAGGTTTTTGTGATAGGTGCATTGTTCAATGGAGGCTCTTGCTGCTCAATTCCGGAGAGATGGTCTGCTACCACATTCTGAACTCCAGGTTTGTCCTTGATTTCCAAATAAAATTCCTGGAGGAGAAGGATTCATCTAATCAGTCTAGGCTTGGCATCCTTCTTCTGCTGTAGGTATCGGATAGCAGAGTGGTCTGTAAAAATGGTAACTTTTGATCCAAGCAAATAAGATCTGAACTTTTCCAAGGCGAAAACCATGGCCAGCAACTCTTTTTCTGTCACAGTGTAATTTCTTTGCGCCTCATCTAATGTTTTGCTGGCGTAGTGAATGGCATAGGGCGCTTTTTCTTTTCTCTGTCCCGGAATAGCCCCGACTGCAAAGTCCGACGCATCAGTCATGATCTCAAAGGGAAGAGACCAATCGGGCGGCTGTAGGACTAGAGCTTGAGTGATAAGCTCCTTCAGCTGATTGAAAGCAATGAGAACCTGGTAATCGACATTGAACACAGTTTCCTTGCATAAAAGCTCTGTTAAAGGTCGGGCGATGCGGCTAAAATCCTTGATGAATCATCTGTAAAATCCCACATGCCCCAGGAATGACCTTACATTTTTGACTGACTGAGGTGGCTCTAGATTGGCAATAACATCCACCTTTACTGGGTCGACTTCCATGCCACGTTTGGAAACGACATGACCCAGCACAATACCTTCGGTGACCATAAAGTGGCTCTTTTCCCATAAAAGCACTAAATTGACTTCACGAAATTTCTGAAGCACTCTGTCTAGGTGACCAAGACAAGAATCGAAACTGTCACCATAGACTGAGAAGTCATCCATGAACATCTCGAGAAAATTGTCTACCATCTCGGCGAAAACTGCTAGCATGCATCTCTGGAATGTCGCAGGTGCATTGCATAATCCAAAGGGCATTCTCCTGAAGGCGTAGGTGTCGTACGGGCAAGTGAAGGTAGTCTTCTCTTGATCTTCGGAAGCGATTGTCACCTGGTTGTACCCGGAATACCCATCCAAAAAGCAGAAGAACTCCTTGCCTGCTAGTCTTTCCAAACTTGATCAATGAATGGCAAGGGGAAGTGGTCCTTCTTAGTTGCTGCATTAAGACGGCGGTAGTCAACACACACCGCCAGGATGTTGGTTACCCGAGTGGATATTCCCTCTCCTTTGTCATTGGTAACCACGGTAAGCCATGATTTCTTTGGAACTACATGGAGTGGGCTTACCCATTTTGAATCGGAGACGGGATAGATGAAGCCCGCATCACACCATTTCGTGATATCTTTCATGAAGACGTCCCTGAGGTTTGGATTCAGTCTTCTTTGGAATTTGCAGGACGGCTTGGCATCTTCTCCCAGATAAATGTGGTGTGAACACAATGCATGATTTATCCCACGGAGATCTGATACGCACCAACCAAGTGCCTTGCGGTTCTTTTCTAAAACCTCGAGAAGTCAAGATTCCTGATCCGGGTTCAGTCTGCTGCAGATGATGACCGGATACACGTGTTCTTTACCCACAAGGAAGGCATACTTCAGGCCTGTAGGAAGTGGCTTTAGTTCTGGTCTTGATCTGTCCATCTTGTTGGTCACTTCAGACACTATACGTGGTGGGATGTACTTCATTGATAGAGCTACCATCCTCTGTATTCTATTGAGATCCTGATGATGTGCCAAACAGTTCTGTACTAGGCTCATTGTGTTCGGGCTGGAGTGAATTCTCGAAATCTCATAGTTGCGCCAGCATCTGAGAGTCTGTCTCCCAAGAATCGTCGGAGCATAGGTCAATAGTGCTTTCCAAGTCCTCCTCGAGAGTGAGGATTTCTCGGGTCCATGAATCATTCAATAAAAGTGATGAGTCCCTGATCTCTGCAATAAAGTCACCGTCTGCTTCTGATACTGCATGGCTCTCATCAGTCGTGGGGTTCGACTCTCTGATCATGTCTATAGTGATCTGCTTGCTGTCCGAGCGAAAAGTGATCTTGCCGGACCCGTAGTCAACCACAGCACCTGAGGTACGCAAGAATGGTCGGCCAAGGATGATAGGGGTCTGGAGTAAGGGTGCAGGTGAGTCCATGTCGAGGACCACGAAATCAACAGGGAATTGCATCTCTCGCACCTTCACCACAACGTCTTCCATCAGACCTTTAGGTCGCTTGGTTGATCGGTCAGTGAACTGAAGGATCATCTGTGTTGGCTTGAGCGGTCCTAGCCCAAATTCTTGCATTAGGGACAAGGGCAAAAGGTTGATAGAAGATCGGCTGTCAAGGAGAGTACGCTCGAACACCTGATCAAATATCTCACCACTGATAAGAGGCGCTCCTTTGTCTTGTTTCTTCTGAGGGAGATTGCTGATAGCTGCGACAGTGGCCATGGAAAGCATGTGCCTCTCGAACTGATTACGTTTGTTCTTGCGTGCTAGGTGACGCCTGCTGGTACATGCTTCTTTCAAACCTTTCTTCACAGCTGGCATATATTCCATTGCCTTCAGTAAGGGAATCTCAACAGTTAAGTTATCTGTTATTTCTACAACTCCAAAATCAGACAATGCACTTTTTCTTTTTGTATTTTTTTTATTTTTCTGTTTCATTAGGAAAAGGAATATTTACATCGCTGGAAGGCAAAATAGAGTTCTTATTTACATCAGGACTATCGCCCATAAATTGTTTACATCTGGACTACTACAAAAAGGAGTACAAATTGGATCATGTAATACTGGTGCTGATGGGCGAGCAAAAAGTAAGGCGTCTGCTCCATCGGCTGGCGAGGGATCGGCTGCAACTGGCTGCTCCTCCGAGGCTAGTGCGGCTTTGCTTCGGCTGCAAAATTCTTTTTGTTCTTTTGGTTTTGCTGATTTTTTTGTAGTTTTTGCTGAGGATGTTGGTGTTGTATGACTGCTGGAATGGCTTCTCCTTCTTCTTCCTCCACACCCGTCCCTGTAGCTGGCACGGATGATGCAGAAGATGACGATTCTCCTGGTTCTTTATTCTTCCCATTCTTGATAGCAGGCGGAGGCAAGGCCCTACCGCTCCTAAGAGTGACAGCATTAGAACAAACAATAATATCATTTTCTGACTCTACAGACACAGACAAGACATCACATTCTACCTGCTCTTTCTTTTTAAAGCTATTGGGGTTGGCCTCGACCTGAGCTGGGATAGTGGTCTTGGTGGCGGTTAGGTCGTCGAGCCTCTTGGTCATATCTGCTAGCCCTTTGACGAGTTGGGCCAAGCAATCCATGGTCGGGTTCACACGAGTTGCCTCAGTAGATTCAGCGTGCAGACCACGCTACTACTACATGTGTTGGTGCTAAGGTTGTTGTTGGTGGTGTTGGGATGGTGCAGGAAGCTGAAGTTGCTGGTAAGAGGAAGGGGGATATTGTTGGTACTGTTGAGGTGGAGCGGACGCATACTGATGAAAAGGTTGTGGCTGGCGGTACTACGGCCGCTGATAATACTTATTCTGCCTCCATTTATTTGCATACGAGGGAGGTTGTTGATACTATGGTGGTGGTTGTGAGGACTACCCAAATCGAGCACCCTGAGGTTGGTGGTATTGTCGATTGGCTGGTAGCTGACTCTGAGGTTGTCCCATGGGATGGGTCGGCTGTACTTCGTTGCTCCAAACCCCGTTGACTTCTTGAATCAGGGGTGGTGGTGGGAAGACTGGATCGGATCCTGATACAAACTCTGGCTGGTACACAACCTTCTGCTGTTGCGGCTGGCCCTGGTCAGGCGCCTGCACGTAGTACACGTGTTGGACTGCCGGTGGCTGCTGGCTCGGCTGAGGCTAATGTGGCGGTGGTAGATCATCCTTCTTCTCAGCTAGAGCTTCTGATGGTGATGTCGACTAGACAGAGTTGATGGTGCCCACCAGCAGTTCTAGCTATTTGGTGATCTGATCTAGCTTGTCTAGATTATGAGTCCTCTTCTCGATCACAGCAAGTTTTTCTAAGTCATGTGATCGTTTCTTGATGATATCAACCTTCGAGAGATGGCCCCCGATGATGCTGAGGTTGGAGCTCTCATCTCTCTCCGCCTCGCGGGATGCTGCCATGTGTACTCGTTTTTGGAGGATCTGGGGCTGCTTTCGATATGCTTTTGATGAAGAGAGGGTGGCCTCTCCTTCGACCATTTCTTCAAAGATTTGCCAGACTACATCTTCATCCTTGTTGAAGTGTGAACCCCTACATGCTGCATCAACGAGCCTTTGACTCTCGGTGTTCAGGCCCCCAAAGAAGTGTTGGACCAAGCTGGTCTTCGGGATCTCATGATGGGGGTATTTCCCCTGCAGATCGGTGAATCTCTCACATGCTTCATATATGGATTCGTGGGCTCCCTGGGAGAAGTTGCTGATTAGTGCTCGCATCTGGTTGAGCCGACCTAGATGGTAAAATTTGTGCAAGAAGGCTGACTTCAGTTCCTCCCAAGTCGTCACAACCTTCCCCAGATGGTTGACCCAATAAAGAATCTTGTCTTGCAGGCTGAAGGGGAATGCCATCATTTTGACAATGTCCAAAGAGACGTTGGGGTAGTGAGTAGTACGACAGATGCGTGAGATCTGCTGCAGGTGGATGTACGGCTCTTCACTGTTGTTTCCATGAAAAGATGGAAGAAGAGCGAGGAACTGGGGCTTCAGCTCAAAGTGAGCATGCACCGGTGGAATGAGGATCCAGTCGGTCATCTGGCTGTCTCCAGGATTATAGGTCTCCTTCAGTGTAGGTTTGGGTCTCCCATTTTCTGGCTTTTCCTCGTCATCAGGAGGATTACCACCTCCTCGTCGTCCTCCTCCTCCCTCGGCTCTATTTATTACATCATTCAATCTATCCTGGAAAGCAGTCTGTGCTCGGGCCTGCTCTGACAGCTGTTGTTGGATAGCTTGGATGGATGCCAACAGTTGTGCATTAACTTGATTCTGATCAGGCATCTGTCCTTCTGGTTGGGGTGGCTGTTGATTCTTGCCCTTTCCTTGAGGAGCCATGTCAAGGTTGGAGTCTGAAGAAATGAATTCTGGAATAGAATCCAGGGCTTGATCTGTCTTCTACCTGCAGAATGAGAGAATCCTAATCAGACCACTTGCAATATCATTCAATTGTCATGATGGGTCAGGAATCAAAGTCAATCCCTGAATGTTATGAACGGAAAAGGATATGGACTGTGGTCGACTTCCATTCACAACGGCGAAGGTGGGACAAAAGTGATCCCGATTTATTGGGTGGTCAAAAGAAAGGTAGAATACAAGGAGTCTGGAGATCGATCCGTAAAGTCTGAGTCGAGTTCTCGGGAATCGCCTCGAATTTATTGGCGAAGTTGAGTCTATAGAATCAATGTGGGTGTCGACGGGGTCCCGACGGAATCCATCCATGGATCGACTTCGCGAAGCAAAAGGAGGATTGGATATTGGAAGAAGGATACGATGGTCAACGAGGAATAGAAAGGAGTGCAAAACAGTAGAAAGGCTCGGCTGAGCGGGGGTCAAAGGAGAATGATACAACAAAAATTTGCGTAAAGGCACGAGACTTGATCTTTGAACCTTAATCTAGATCCATACAAACGCAATACAAAATCGGGTTCACCAACTCACGCCATGTGAAGCCATGAAGCTTCGGCTATTTATTATCTTTTCGTTTTTAGAGTTGTTATTTCAGGCATATCTTTTAACAAGTCCTTAGCACGCTAACCCTATAGGAGAGAGAGTACTGCCAGAAAAGAATCCCGTACTTATCCTCCTCCTTTGTAACCCGTAGTCTGTACTTTTTGAGGTCCTTGTAACCCGATCCCTACTCAGCCAAAGAAATAGAGAGAGGAAGCCGATAGGCGAAACCAATACTTCGGTTCTTGCTCGTTGCGGAATCACCCGTGATCGTGCAAGAACCTACTCAGATGCAAATCGATGAGACAGACACCCCCGTGAAGGCGTGGCCTATGCTCAATACTTCAGACCATGTCGATGTTCCACACAAGGCAAGAACACCATCGTTGACAAGGTCAACTCGGTCACGTACGATAGAAGCACCATTACTTCAGAAATCCAGGCGATACACAAGGCAGTTGCAAACTGAGATTTTGGCTCTATTCCTTATGGGACGTACCTCTCTCATGGGAGTAGGGTTTTGGTCCCCTCCGAAGGTACCTGAAAACAATGAGGGCATTATGAACCCAGTACAATGATAGTCTATTACAAATTTTAATTAAGATCAAAGTTTATTTAGCAGTCCCCTTGTTTTAGTTTTTTGGGTTTTCACTTTTTTTGAGTCTGTTTTCATACCAGCGCCTAACATTTTTGTAGATTCTTATTTAGGTCCTAGGTGCTCAAAATCAGAGGGAGATAGCGGAAAAGTCATGCAAGTTGGTTCTATGATGGAAATCTCACCATTGAACCGAATGATGCATGCTGAGTGAGAGGACTTACAGTGCATCCCAGCTCTCTCCATGCGGTATGCAAAACAGAATTTTTAAACCTAACTACATGGCGGTGTGCAAGCGAGAAAATTGCCCTAAACATTAGCTGCTATTAATCGTGAAGAACATTTTTATGATTTGACCAAGTCCAAGCGTATGATACTAAAGGTACATGCATCTTATTAGGATTTGGACTCTCAGCGAGCAAGGAGGACGGGGGAGGCGCTCAGAGCCACTCGCCGGAGCTCTAAACGCCCCGCCATCCTCTCGGCGGAGGGAGAAGAACGAGAATGTACAGTTGCCGTTGGATGGCATACCTCGGTGTCCATCCAATGGCTCATCTTCAGCCACGTCTTATTCAGCCGACTGTCCAGGCACTGTTGGATCCTTAAGATCGGACGCTCTTTGATCGACCATGTGTCTGCACCGAAGGACATCCGAGCCTCATCGCCAGAGCTCGAGGCTTGGAGGCTCTTAACCTACCCCGAGCCTCTTCAGACCCCCGAGCCTCTGCCGAGCCTATCCGAAGCTACCTCCGAGCCTTAGCGAACACCAAGCCTGGAAATCACGTGCCAATCACGTGAGACCTGGGTTAAATTGCAGGGAGGCCCCTATAACTCTTCAAAATTGCAAACAGATCCTAGAAGTCACGCGGTAGCCATGCGCGTCAGGGTTATTTGCATTCAAACCCTTGGGGTTTTTAATAATTACAGATATGCCCTCGTGCGTTTGGAACATTTACATGGAAGGCCTTGCTCTTAACTTCTATTACATTTTAGTCCATCCCAGGGACCTGTTTGTAGTTATCTCTCATGTTTTCTTTCAGTTATGCCCTTGTCTTCTTTATTGCATATCTTGAGCATCGTATTTCAGTTTCAGTTGATTTCAGTCTCATTTCAAAGCTTGTTTGATGTACTTTTTAGTGGAATAATTAATTTCTTATTTTGGACCCATGAATTTTGATGTATTATTTTGTTATCCATGTGTCTCTTATTACTCAACTTATGCCTTGTTCAACTTGTCAATCAAGTCTGTCACCTCAATTAAACCTAAAATTGACTCATGTTAAGTTTGCTCAGCATATTTATTCTGTTCTAGGGTATATTATTTATGTTGCATTGCATCACATTTATTTGCATGATTAAAATAAAAAAATGCATGTTTTCTATTCATTTATTGCATTGACTTGTCTTCATCCTTTAGCATTGTTTGACCTATGTTCTTTAACTCAACACTTAATAAATAGATAAAAAAATATGAATAATCATGAGAGAGGCTTGTGTCCCTGAGTTAGACCTTGGTTTCTTGCCAAGTAAAAAAAATACGACCATCTGATTTCTTTGATATATACAACTAAGATGGTTTTTGATAGACATGATTCAGCCCGTCTGCAATGACTTATTAAGTGCTAATTCCACACTATTAGAGGGCCAAATTTGTGGTTCATCACATAGCCAAATCCCGTCTGGACGAGGAGGAACCTACGATCGAAGCAGCGGAACCTCACTGTTCTTCCCTGTTCTTGGAGGACAGCAGCAGCCATCCGATATGGGGAGGAGCCCCAGATCACACCAGTGTTGTTCGATTGAGTCGCCCCTTCATCGTAGATCTCAATCATGAGATCTAATCATCATCGTCGGATCACGAACCGTCATCGTCGCATGAGGAATGGACGCGTGTCAAGTGAAGAAAGAAGAGCCATCCGATCGCGCCTATGTTTGGGGTAAATTTCATATCTCACCCCACTATTTTTTGTATTTATTATATAGTTTTGTTAATAAAATGTAAAGTATTAAATAATTGAGAATTTTGCATAGGACTTCTTGTATGTTTTGGTCTTATCATTTTGGCCCGTCCCAGCCTCACGTGCAGTCCCACGTGAGGGTTGTAATTTTGCATGCGTGCCCTGGCATTTTTGTGTTTTGTAGTGTTTAAATAAACGTCATTTTATTAAGGTAAAATTGCACCTGAGCCCCTGTTATTTACTTTTATTGCAACAATGCCCCTACCAGGACATATTATTGTGTGACTTTTTTGGATTTATTTTATATAGCTAACTTGCTCCTAAAATTTCACAAAAAATAGAATAGATGCCCCTTGACTTGTAGATTGAGGCCCATAGTTTATTAGGCATTTTTGAGCATTTATCTAGTTTTAAAAAATTAAAAAAGGAGCCTTTCATCCCTGTCATCAGATGCCATCTGATAACATGGACTGAGCTGAGGTCGTGTCTTTCCACAAGGCGGATTGACAGTCGCTGAGGTGACCTCAAACAGAATCCCTATTAATCAGAGATTAACCCACAATCAAAATAAAGTAATTCAGTCTCAAAAATGTGAATTAAAATTTATTAACTCTACCATAATGATGCATAGTGCGTAAATATGTAGAGGTCGTACCACGGAGAGCAAAAACAGGTAGCCTACAATTATCTATATACAAGCTAGTCATGTATGCACGCAAGTCTTTTTATGGGTTTTTTATTTTTTTCCTATTTTTTATTTGATTTTTGGTTTAATAATTTTTAGTTGATTTTTAATTTTTTTAATTTTTTGTTTTTTTTTGTTTTTATATTTTCTTTTTGTATAAGCTATAAAGCCATATAGAAGATATAATAAAAGAGAGATAAGATAGAGATGAAAATAGGGGAAATACTCAAAATACAGTAAATAAAATATTTTTGTGATTTTTATAATTGTTTAATGTTTTTGTGATTTTTCCAGATTTTCCTAATTTTTTGGTATTTTTAAAGACAAAATACTAGTAAATAGTGAAACAAATTGCTGACCGAAATTAAAATGAGGATGAAAAATATCAAATAGTGTCCAAAATTCCTCAAATTAATTTTAAAACAAAGATAAGAAAATACAAAAAATTTAGAAACAGACATTACATTTTTATGATTTTTCTGGGATTTTTAATATTTTTATGAAGATTTTTGGGGTTTTCTAATTTTTAGGAGTTTTGTTTTTTTGTGATTTTTGGATAAAAAATCAAACACACAAAAAGGCACAATATATATTTTTGGGGGAATTTTTCAATTAGTTTTTATATTTTGCATGTTTTTTTGAATTTTATAAATACGAAAATGCAATAAAAATGCAAAACAAAAATATGGCGTGCTAATACAATGCAACAGGAGCCTATGGTATTTTTTTGGTGATTTTTGGAATTTTATAAATGTATGCAATAAATAGGGAAAGCATAAAGAAATTCCAACACTAGTAGGGGTATTTTTTCAAATAAAATGAAGTCCAAGGGGTTCCGTGCAAATATACCAAAACATTTGAACGTTTTCTTGAATTTCCAGGACCAAATATCAATTTCAGAACCCTCCAGGGAGTTCTTGCAATTTTCCCATCACGTGGGACTACACGTGACTCACACGCACATGGACCAAAACGCAATTTCAGAAAGTACATGGGTCTGCGTGCAAATTTCACAAAAATATAACACTGTAAATTCTATTTAATGGACCTTTATGAAATATAAATACATACAGGGGTTCCGGTGTAATTTTTCCAAACTCACGTGGACCCGCACGTGAGCTGACGTGGATTGGACCTAAATGTAAATACAAGAAACCTAGGAGCCTTTTTACAAAATATCCACTTTATTTCAAACGTTACACAATATTTACTGGACTAAATAATAAATACAAAAAGGTAGGGGCTTAAGGTGTAAATTACCCCTATTAGGCGCTGATGGATGGCTGATCTTCATTTACTTATACACATGGCCTCCATCTGACGGTCGATGACGCTTCGTGGTCGGACGCACAAGATTAGATCTCCTGATGAAGTCTGACGGTCACGAGGCTTGGCATCTGACGGGTGCAGCTACGCCTGGGGTTTTCATCTTGATCGAACGGCGATGGAGCAAGGTGGAAGAACAGGGACGAAGCTCGCACGCGGTGAGCTTCGATCGTGAATGGTCGGCACCTATGGCCCCCTCCGTCGCCTCCGATGATCTCTACACGTGCCCGGAAGGTCCCCGCATCTCCTGATGGTCTCCGCTTAGTCCTGGAGGTCCCAATCGATCAGGCGAGCTCGAGGAAGGGGATGACCTCCAGGAACCTCTTCTCAGGTTCAATCAACCATTGAGTCCCTAACCTGCACAGAAAGAATACGCGACTCGAGGCGAAGCTCCTCGACCTGGGGTTTGAAGCTGCGCAAAAAAATGGAGGTGGGCAGCGAGGTTCCGGCGAGCGGCGGGGGCGAACCTCGATTCGCGGAACCACGAGGGATCTGGTTGATCAGGGGCGTGCAGATGATGGAGAAAGCGATTGGGAACGATATAAGGGCGGTACGAGTGTCGGAGAGTCACTGGATGGGACGGGAGTCGTCGCCCGAGCGGAGCTCCGGCGAACTACGACTCAACCGAATCTAGGCGATCTACTTAACTAAATGCTACACTAAATGCTGGAAATAAACGCCGTAATTAAAATCTACCTAATAAAGCAAGAAAAAAGTGCTCTAACACCTGGTGGGGAACCACGGAGCATGGTGTCGCCAGAGCTCTGTCGTGGGTGTAGCTCTCACCTCCTCCGACCGATTCAAGGCGCCAAAAGCCTCCCCCTGTCACGAGAAAGCCTCCAGGACCGAATACGAGGAAGGGAGAAGAACAAAAACTGACCAAATTTGCGAAGGAGGTCGGAGCCCTTTATTTATAAACTTCACAAGGCACCCTTATTGACCGACTAAAATCAAAGAATCTGATGTGTTTGCAAGCAATCTAAGATGTTGGCGTGATTGTACATGAACCAGGAACAATTCTTGTGAAGGAAGCGAATTCCATCGATGGACGAGACGCCCATAAAAAATGCAAGAAAATCGGGTATTCACCAGGTCTGACGGGTCAGATACGCGGATGGGACAGTTGACCAGAGGTCAACGAGGGTCACGCGCGGATTGGTCCACGTCGGCCGCTACAGGACAAAACAAAAATTTTTATTCGAAAATAATTAATTTCAAATAGTAATTCGGGTATGAAATAAAAAATGTTTATTATTTTATGTAGTATTTTAATATGATTTTTATTTATTTTTTTGTGGCTTGATTTATTAGTAGTTAATTTTTATTAGTGTATTTATAGGTATATTTACATATGTTTTGTGTATTTTATTGTTATTTTGTATATTTGATTTTATTATTTTATTTTTCTTATTTTATATATTTATAACTTATTTTTATGAGTTTAAATATATTTTTATTTGATTTTTATGAGTTTATTTGTACATTGAAATAAATAGGTATATGATTTATATATGTATAGGTATATGTGTTTTGCCTATGTTTTGTATACTTATTTTTATTTTAATATATTTTAATGAGTTTTATTTTTGTTGTGTATTTTTAATAGAATATATATGATATTGACAAAATTCTAGAAATATGAAAGAATAAAATAATTAAAGAATATAGTTCCCTTTTATTTGTATACATAGGTATTTCATCTATGGTTTGGCATAGTTTTATTTATTCTCCTTTTTCTTTTAAGTTTAATTTTAATGTTAATGTACACTTATGTTATAATTAATGTTTACAACATTATAAAAATATGAATTTGTAAAAATAATAAGTAATGAATAAATTGAATATTTTAATCGATATTATGTACAATAGGGGCCCAAAACCTATATTTTGCACAGTAACTCCAAAAAAATATAAAACCACCATCATTAAATAGATCATGAAAAGTTATATACAATTAGAGGTGATTTTGCTATGTTTTGGGTTTTTATTTGGAAGATATGGGTCTGTGAAGTTTGGTTTCTAGCTTTTTATTCTGGGTATAGGATGTACACTGTATATTATTTTTATACAAACTCATTTTTGTATTTTTATTTACATTATTATCTACTACTTTTATGTACTAAATTTCTTTATTTGATGAATAAATAATTAGATACAAAATAGGGGTCAAAAATGCAAAAATCAAGAATGAATAAATGAGGTATTTATTGTATGTTTGGCCCTTATCTCTCACTACTTTATTCCTTGTCGACCAATTCCATTCTGGACTTGGTCTCAGGGTTAGGGTCATAAAATATTTTCAATATTTTATTCCTTTTTCTTTTCTTCTCTTTATTCTATAATTTTGGCATTAAAAATCTTATTTTGTATACAAATAATACAATAAATAATGGATGCTATTATAAACAAATTAATGTTATTTTCATGCATTGGCTAGGGTTTTCAAGGTCAAAATGATAGAATAAAGGTGATGAAATGGAGATTCGTCAATAGCTCTGATGGATTCTTGGATAAATGTTCCGCCATTTTTGAAAGAGCTGAAATGAATGATGGTTTGGGTTTATTCGAGACGAATCTATTTTCATGATATGGATTTAGAGGATAGTTGGACAAAAGTTCCATAAATTTCGAAGGAGGTTTATTGTTTGACATGGTGGATCTGTTTCAAATCAAGAAAGGAGAGCGATGGCACAAGTGTGCGGCTTTTGATCTTCGAAATCGGTCCACGCACACAAATCAAACACAAATCAAACCTCAAGTTCATCAACTCACACAATGAAGCCACAAGAGTTCGATTATTTTCTTTTCGATTTTAGCTGGTGATAAATCAATCTTGAAAAATAATTAGCGAGCTGTTAGGTGTTGAAATTTTCTTAATGATTGGCCCGAATTCTTACGACTAGTTGCACCTACTTTCAACCAGTATGGGTGTAAGTACAGACCGTAAAACGGCTACCTGTGTTACTTAGGGATAGGGCCTTGCACAGTGTCCTTTAAACCACCTACTCTGATAAGGAAATCCGGACCGTTTACCGGCTACCTTTAGATCCTCACTGAGAAGTAGCTAATTATTTTTGTTGAATCAGTAGTCAATATGAAAATTCGAGTTTGAGCTCTAGCCTTAAGTGTCGTCTCTCGCTCACTCAGAAAAATAAAAGAATCCAAGGTCGGGGTTGCTCTCCCGCAAAAATTCTTGATTTTATGAGTTGTTTAAAATCGACTATATTTAGTAGTCCCAGTTTTAATTAGGAGATCACTTAAGAATTAAGTAAGCACAAATACACATCTACCATTTAGTCCCAATTTTCTTTAAAATTATGTGAAAAAATAGGAGAGAGAAATTTGGGAAAAGCTGATGCACGTGAAAAACTATGATGTATGCTCAGTTAGAAGACTTACAGTGATTCCTCGCAATCTTCATGTGGGATGCAATGCAAGAATTGAAAGAGTATTCTAAATGAATGCAAGCCGATAAAAACCACACCTAGCAGAAAGTTCTATTAATCGAGAAGAATTGAGTTGAATTTGACTACGTTGAACGATCTAATGTGTAAATCAATTAAAGTGAAGTGTGACCATAGGCCCTACGAGCACAATCAAAAATTGAAAAGCTTTAATAGCCGTATGTGCAGGTCTATCCTAAGCACCACTCAAGTCAGGCCCCACCCTCACCGGAGAGTGAAACAGGCCACGATACACCACAGAAAAAATTCAAGGTCTTTTTACACATGATAGAGTCCAAACGGATACCGTTGTAAATGAGCAATTAATTACAGAAATTAAAATTACAGAAAAATAAATCTTAGACTCTACGCTCTCTCACGACTCGATTCGATATTAAATTAATTACGGCTTTTCGGAAGTTGGTGAAGATGCTTAGGTTTCCAAAAACCGCTCCACGTATAATGGGTACCTCGCAAGAAAAATAAGAGAGATAGTGTAAGAGAGTACTCAAAAATAAATCAAAAGTGAAATAAGAAAATAAATGGTGAAATTAAAATAAAAATAATGCAGGAAAAAAATGGAATTTACAGTGAAAAATGGGGGTTCAGACTACCTGAATGTGAAAAACCGAACAAAAAATTTTAGACAAAAAAAAGTCGTTTGCCTCCCCAGCAACGGCACCATCTGACGTGTCCTAGAAAGCCCTGGTTAAATCTGTGTGTATTATAGTGCTAAATTATGGATGTGTCGTTTAATTGTAGGCGGGTGATCGGAATCGATCAAGAAATAACCACAAAATTTTTTATTCAATGCGGTTTTATTTTATTTTACTTGGGCAAGTCCCAAGGTCAACTCAAGGAGGCAAAGGAACAACCTAGAATTTTGTCTATCAAAGTTCGTTCACGATTTTCAAGACGGTCTTTTTTTGTAATTTTTAATATATTTTTTGGATGCAAGGTGTAAATTTGGATGGTTTTAAGGATTAGAAAAATGAATATCAGTCAAACGATATCTGAAAAATGTAAAACTTGACCAAGATGACAATTACGATTTGTTGATGCGATTTTACACGGTTTAAAAAGTTAGTTTTACCACGAAAAATCGCAATCAAACAAATAATATTACAATCACAAGCATAATAAAAACACACAAGATGTATAGTGCAAGTAGAGGTTCATATCCGCAGGGACTAAACAAACTCGTAATTTTTATTCTTCTTTCAAGTTGATTAAAATTTTAATATGTTGCATTGAAAGAAAAATTATGTTAAAGAGATTTTGAGTGTAAAATGTAATCTACGGTGAAAATATTTGTTAGAACTTGAAATAAATGAAAGAGGGTATGAGTGCTACTAAATAAGAAAACAAGAGTTGAATCGCAAATTAAGATGGAGGAAATAAGATGACACTTGAAATGTTTCAAGAAGAATAATGAGATATAAGACTTGCAATGCATATATTTAAAGAAAACTTAGACTTGAAAAGAGAGATCTTACAAAAAAATGTTTCAAGTTCAACTTAAACCAAATCAACTGCAAGAGAGCTTATAAAATGAGAGTTGTTCTCTCCAATTCGACTTAAACAAAATTGTCTAATGTAATAAAATGCAAGCTAAGCAAGGAAGAAAAAGAAATGCTTCTCTATTAAGATCTGAAATGAAGACGATGACGACGATGGCGGAGACGGATGCACGGCTTGCTAGATACGTGCGCGAGGAGGCAGTGACGACGAAGGCGTGTGGGCTGATCGCACACATGGGTTGCGCGGGGAAGATGTGTGGGCTGATCACGCATCGGTTGGAGTTGGTGGCGGTGTCGAGGAAGAGGAGGCCACGAGATGGAGTTGCTGACTACGCGAGGAAGAGGGTGCGAGGGAGAGCTGCCTTGCGAGAGAGAGAGAGAGAGAGCAGTGAGTGGGATAGAGAGGGTGCATCGGAGAAGAGATCACTTTTTTTATGCCTTGACGGACTCCTCCTTTTATAGATGTTATATGCATCCTTTGGCCTTTGAAGGGTCTTCATCTCATGCACATAAAGACAAAAGAAATAAATACATTCATGCATGAGAGACATATGCATGGAGAATAAATAATGCATGGTCATGAGAGAGAAATAAAGAGGGCATTCATGCATTGTATATTACGTGGGAAGGGGTGTGTGTTGGGGGCTCCATGCATGGGGAATGGAGAGGTCATTTATGAGATGCATGGATTGAAAAAATTTGACAACATATCCTCCTTTTTTCTTTCCAAGATAAAATGTTAAGGGAATGTGTAAACCAAATTGGATGGATAAATGCGTGTGGTTTGAAAGTGATGTTTTATTTAATGACCATGCAATTTTTGTTTGAATACATAAAGTATTTAATGATTAATTGAACGATTGGAATGTGGTATTAATTAATTATGCTTTTTAGAGGTGGTTTACCCATTGTATTTGTAGAATAAATAATATCTAGATTAAGTGGTATTGAGGTGTATGTGTCAGATATTAATGAGATTCGTCATGTAATTTGTATGGTATTATACCAACATAATATGTAATCATCATACCCCCATACTTAAATCTTGCTAGTCTCGAGCAAGAATATGATAAAATATCATGAGGAATAAGAGAAATAATCAAGAGGGAGTGGTTGAGGGTTTGCAGCAGACACACCCATAAAGTCTTGAGTTTTCAGATCCCAACCACACAAATACACAAACTTCAGTAGAGTTGACTCATGGATTAAAGATTTGTTTGAATTATCGACTTGACTCAAGTTTGTTGTTTCAACAGCCTCTCAGTTCCGAAAAAATCGAATTGGTTTCAGAAAGTCGATCAAGTCAGATCATTCTGATCTACAGGTATTCTCTTTGACCTTGATTGGATATGAATAGTGTTCGTGATGTTTTAGCTTTCGTGAGTCAAGAGAACGAGCTAACAACACAATCTATTAAGGTACCGAATGATTCCCTACACATATAGCCTCAGTCCTCACCTGAATCCAGGAACTCTTTTCACCCAAGTATGTCAGCATAAAAAATAATTCATAATTCTTTGGAGATTAGGACTTAATTTTCGAGGGTTTTCGTAGACCGCTTTGGTCTGTTACTCTCATTCTTTTCCTTTAGCAGAGCATAACCCTGAGCCTCTTTGGGCCTCTTTTAATAAATTAGGTAGCATCATTGGGCTGCTACCAAGGCTTGTTGGTGGAGGAGGGTTATTTGGTAGTCTTCTTTTATTGTTTTTGCTTCGCACATCTTTGCATGATTGGTAGTTTTTGGCATTCTTTTATATTGTGATATGCCTTTTTGTGGTGTTTTTGTTTTGGATTTAGCATCAAAGGTAGTATCGACTTAATATTGACTTTGGAGGCACGATACTGGCTTATTTGCTGACATACTTAGACTAGAGAGATCATGTTGCCCCTGAGTCAAGTTCCTTCACTGACTATAGAGAAGGTTCAGGCATTGGCACAATCAAGAGGATAACTCCTCACCTCAACTAGATTGTAATTGTATCTCATAAAATGAACTCAATCAAGCTAAGTGCAATGTGCAGTTGCTTAATATCCACTGGAGAGTTTAAGAGTGCTACTAGTTGTTCAAGTGGTCTAGTTAGATACAGAAGTTCATTCACCAGTAGAGTTAGTGGAAATGAGAGAATAAAGTCCATATGGACCTGAAGAAAGCTTAAAAACTCATGCCTAGTGAAATTCTGATGAAGTTAAGTGGATTAGGGTCAACTCAACCTCTGTCTATAATCTATGTTGTGAAGATTTGTTTTCTCAACAAAATTGGGAAGGCCATGTTTTTGGTGATTTTCTTTTCTCTTCTTCTTTTTTTTCTTTTTTTTTGTAAAACAAATACAATTTTTGAAAAATATGCAAACATCCCCCCATGCTTATCAGAATCCATGTCCTCATGATTTAGAGGACCAACAATTTTTGGACGAATGAAAATGTATTTTTGTATTTTGTTGGTTTTTTTTGATAAAGAGGTGTACCCCCATACTTATCTAATGCAATGCAGTAAGAAGAAAAGATACATGTGAGGAGAGGCTCACGAGAATGCATGATTTAACGCCTCAGCTCGGCGATGTGTACTGCTTATTGTTCCTGTAGAAGGCATGTTGCACAAACATGCATGGGACCAGAGGGTTCAACAATATGTTTTATTCTTTGATCATTGACTCTGATAGTGGCTTTAGTATTTGGGTCAGAAATTTCTATCGAGTCATTATCAAAGACTTGAGTTACAGTGTATGGTCCTTTCCATTTCGATCTCAGTTTTCCGAGAAATAACTTCAGTTTTGCATCAAATAGCCTTACTTTTTTTATTTTCTTGGAATATTTTCCTCGAAATGTTGGCATCATACCACAACTTGATTTTCTCTTTGTATAGCAGGTCGCTATCATAGGCTTGTGATCGTAATTCTTCCAATTCAACCAAATCCAATAATCTTCCTTTTCCATCTTCATCATAATCCAAATGGCATTTCTTTATTGCTCAGAGTGACTTATGGTGGATCTCAACGGGTAAATGGCATGGTTTTCCATAGACTAGTCGGTATGGGCTCATTCCTAAGGGTGTAAGAAAGGTTGTACGGTAGGCCCAGAGAGCATATGGCAAGTATTGGGACCGATCTTTTCGATCAGAGCGAACAATTTTCTGGAGTATGATTTTGATTTCTCGATTTGACAGTTCAGTCATTCCATTTGTCTGTGGGTGATAGGCAGTTGAGATACAGTATTCGACTCCATTCTTCTTAAGTAGATTCTTTACTGAAGCATTCAGGAAGTGGGTTCCACCATCACTAATGACCACCTTTGGTAATCCAAATCGAGAGAAAAGGTTGGTCAAGAATTTGACAACAGTGGCGCTATCAGCAGCGCGAGTGGGAATGGCTTCAACCCAACATGACATGTAGTCAACGATGAGTAGGATATGTTGATAGTCTTGTGAGGTGGTGAAAAGTCCCATGAAGTCTATTCCCCAAGTATCAAAGATTTCGACTATGTGCACAGGTTGGAGGGGCATCATGTTGCGTCGGGTCATTGTTCCATTGGTCTGACAGGCAGGACAAGATTGAGCAAAATGATGGGCATCCTTAAAGAGTATAGGCCAATAGAAATCACATTGTAAGATCTTAGCGACTGTGTGCTTCCCTGAATGGTGTCCTCCACACCCAGAAGTGTGGAAGTGAGATAGGACATCATTGACTTCAGATTCAGGGATACATCGTCTCCATATCAAATCAGTCCCTCTTTGAAGAGCAAAGGGTCTTCCCAGTGGTAGTATCGGGCTTGGCTTTAGATTTGTCTTTCTTATGTCTTGACCAGTCATCAGGAAATGTAGAAGTGACGATGTAATTGACGATGTCTGCGTACTAAGGGAGTTGAGAGGCAGACATGATACTTTCGTGTGGAAAGTTATCAGAAATTGGGATTGTATCTGTGATTGATGGAGGGAGTCTCGAAAGGTGGTCGGCCACGACATTCTTTGCTCCGGCTTTATCTCGAATTTCTTGGAGCAGTAATACTCACCTAATGAGTATAGGCTTAGCGTCTGTCTTTGTGAAGAGATATTTCAAAGCAGAGTGGTCTGTGTATTATGATGTAGGACCCTAAGATGTAAGACTGAAATTTCTCTAATGAAAATACCACCGCCAGCATTTCTTTCTCAGTCACAGTGTAGTTCTTTTGGGCATCATCCAGGGTTTTACTGGCATAGTGGATGGCATATAGTTTTCTGTCTTTCCTTTGACCTAATACTGCCCCAATAGCATAATCAGAAGCATCACACATGATTTCAAATTCAAGAGTCCAATCAAGGGGTTGTAATATGGGTGCTTCAGTGATGATTTTTCTCAGAAGAGTGAAGGACTCGAATGCTTCCTCAGTGAACGTAAAGTCTTGGTCTTTCTCAAGTATCTTGGTGAGTGGACGAGCAATTTTCGAGAAATCCTTGATAAATCGGTGGTAAAAACCAACGTGCCCTAGGAAGGATCGAACTCGTTTTACATTCACAGGTGGACCTAAGTGAGTGATGGTCTCAATTTTTGATGGATCCACTTCTATCCCTTTCTTTGACACAATATGTCCCACCACAATCCCTTTCTTCACCATGAAGTGTGATTTCTCTCAAGATAGTATTAGGTTACTTCAATGCATTTTTATAGGACTCTATCTAAAAATCCGAGTGTTTCCTCAAAGGAGTCCCCAAAAATAGAGAAATCATCCATAAATACTTCCATGAAATCGTCGATCATATCGGTGAAAATTCTCATCATGCATCTTTGAAAGGTTGCTGGGGCATTACATAATCCAAAAGGCATGCGGCGGAAGGCAAAAGTCCCAAAGGGACAAGTGAAAGTGGTTTTGTCTTGATCTTCTGGTGCTATGGCTACTTGGTTATAATCGGAATATCCATCCAGAAATAGAAGAATTCTTTTCCGGCTAGCTTCTCGATGATTTGGTTAATGAATGGCAATGGGAAATGATCTTTTCGGGTAGACTTGTTGAGTTTCCTATAATCGACACAGACTCTCCAAGATGTGGCTACTCGGGTATGTATGTCCTCTTCTTTTTCATTTTTGACAATTGTCAATCCAGCTTTCTTGGGGACAACTTGGAGAGTACTGATCCAAGGACTATCAGCAATAGGATAAATGATGCATGCACTCGACCACTTGTATATTTCATTCTTCACAACCTCTCGTAGATTAGGATTCAACCGTCTTTGCATTTCTCGAGAGGGTTTACTGTCATTTTCCAAGTATATATGGTGTGTGCAAAATGTCGAGCTTATTCCTTTCAAGTCTGTTATTCTCCATCCAATAGCCTGAGAATTCCTTTTCAACACTTCCATGAGTTGGCTTTCCTGAGTGCTATCTAAGTTGGCACTAATGATGACTGGCAAGGTGTGTGCATCATCGAGGAAAGCATATTTCAGGTCTTGTGGTAAGGGTTTTAGTTCGACAATAGGTGTTGGTAGGGTCAGAGGGGCAATTTCTTCTGTATTTATCGATGAAATAGTCTCAAATGGTAGTCCATCATGGGCATGATCATAGATGAAGTTAATGCAAGTTCAGTGCTTAGTGTATCCCAGGCTTCATCTAACTCAAAATTTTCCTCACAAGTGAGAGGGCATGGTGGAGCTTCGAGTATAGAGTTCAGATTATATGTGGTAATTTGATGAGACATGTCCTTGTAAGTGGATCGGAAGGTGTTCAGACTAACCTCTAGAGGGTCTTTGGAAAGATAGATAGGGGCATAATCATTTTATATGTAAAGAACAACACAGTTCTCTATCCAACCACAATCTTCAATTTCAGAGTCAATAGAAGTAGGGGCGACAAGATCAACAAGAATGACTTTACCATTGATTTTAAATTCTACTCTCACATCCTCATGATCAAAACGCACCTTAGCGGTGGACAAAATGGTCGTCCAAGTATGATGGATGTCTCACTCAGTATATTAGCTTGATCCATATCCATCACAACAAAATCAACCGGGAAATAGTGGCTGATAAATGCAAAATTGAGAGCGGTCGTATTGACTCACAAGGCGAGTCAACAGTCGGTGTCTAGACCACTACAAAATCCTGAATTTAATCAACAATTAACCCACACTATAGATCAAGGAAATAGAAATGAATGTGGAGTTAAAATTTATTTTTAACTTTGCATAAACGATGTATAGGACAAGTATGCAGAGAGTTTGAACACAGGGAGCAAACATGGCAGATCAAATAAAAGTGTGTGTGTGTGAATGTGTGTGATGTCTACACTAAGCAAGCAAAGATTTTTGTGGGTTTTTAATTTTAAATATTTTTTTAAATTTTTTTATTTAATTTTTAATTTTGTATTTTGATTTTTAATTTTCTGATTTCTATATTTTATATTTTTTTTGTTTCTTTTTCAATATTGGAAAATATAAGCAAAGTAATAAAAGACAAGATAAAGTATTTATAACAATGTGCAAAAATAATCAAAAATTCAGAAATAAAATGTTTTTGATATTTTTAGGATTTTTTACTGTTTTTGTGATTTTTGGGTATTTTTCAAAATGTTTTTGATATTTTTAAATACTGAAATAAGGGAAAACAGTGAAATATGTACTGGCTGTGAGTAAAATAGGAATTAAAATTATCAAACAGCTACCAAAATTTTTCACACTAATTTTCAAATAAAGATAATGAAATATAGAACAAACAGGAACTGAGTTTGTATTTTTCTGAGTTTTCTTTGATTTTATATATTTTTTTGAAGTTTTTATTTGTTTTTAATTTTAAAGGTTTTTATTTTGAGATTTTTAGTAATTTTTGGACTGACACTAAAATAGGTTAAAAGACACACTAGGGAATTTTTTGGAATTTTTCGAGGTCTTTTAATATTTTTTTGGCATTTTCTAAGCTAGATAGTGAATAAAAAGCATGTTTTTGATTTTTAATAAATATAAAAATAAATAAAAACAAAAACTAAAAGTAGGGCGTGGAAGCACAATCACACAGGAGCTTAACCCTAATTTTTGAGAATTTTTGGAGGCAAAATGATAATTTAAACAATTAGAACAAGCATCCAAACATTAGTCAGGCCTAACAGGGGTATATATGCAATTTCTCAAACATCCAAGGGCATACATGCAATTTTCCATAAAAGTTTGAACTGAATATTTAAATTACAGGACCAAACATCAATTACTAAAGCCGCAGGGGTGTCGGCGCAAATTACCTACCAGGGCGCGTGACTTGCACGCGCCTGGCGAGGACTGAAAAGTAATTTTCAAAAACCCGGGGGCTTACTTGCAAAATTTTCAAAAAAATATAACACTTAATATCCAAGTTTTGGTACTGAAACAAAATGAAACAAAGACCGAGGGCCTCAGTGCAAAATGCCCTCACCTCACGTGTACAGGTCACGTGAGGTGACGTGGCAGAGGACCTAAGTGTAAATAAAATAAATTTGGGGGTCTTTTTGCAATTTTTACAAAACTTTTACACTACCTACGAAAGTTTTTAGACTAAAAAGTTAATACAAAATGCGCGGGGGCTTAGATGCAAAATACCCTCGGCGCGCGGATCCAACGGCTGCAAAGCTTCACTTATACACGTGGCGTGAATCCAATGGTCGACGACGCTTCGCTTGGATGGTGGAGATTAGATCATCTGAGAACGATCGGACGGTCGAGACGTGGCACGATCCAACGGCTGCTGCTCGACCTGGGGGAGCTCCTCAATCCGACGGCTGGGAGGTGGTGACGAAGAACACGTCGGCCGCCGGCGAAGGCGAGCTTCGACGCGCGAGATCTCCGACCTCCGGGGGAGATTGGGCTTCAAAATGGGCGTGGAGGCTCCTGCTGGTCTCTTCCTCCTGGAGGCGTCAAAAATCCACGGCGAGGGTCGTGGTGCTGGCGGGCAGCTGGCGGAGCTACGGGGCTTCAAAAGCTCCGGCGAGCTTCAAAACTCGTCTCCAGGCACTATCAAGTGCTCTTTAACCTGCAATAAAAGTCAAGGGGTCCAGGGCAAACTGCCTGGACCCTTGGATGGGCGTGGGGATGCGTGGAGCGAAATGGCGATGGACGGCCGGAGGTGCGCTCCGGCCAAATGGGTGGATCGGGCGATTCAGGCGAGGGAACTCGGATTTTTTTGGGGGCTTATGATCCTAAGATTAAGGCTATCCTAATGAGCGAGAAATAAAAGGGTGAAAGGGCCCTCAATGGCCGGAGCCAGAGGGAGTAATGTACCTCGACCGCCGGTCCTTGCGGGAGGTGGCGGAGGCACCCTCGACCTCGATCGCCTTGGCTGACGGCCTCGCGATGGAGCTGTCACCTCCAGGGAGCTCGGGAGAACGAAGGTGGCGATGAGGGGTGGACCAAGGGTTCTCAAATTTGAATTCGAAGGAGGAGGGTTCATTTTATTTGGTTTGACCTCGAGCTGCAGGGGCTCGAAGATCGACGATTCTAGGGCGTCTCAGTGATGCAATCTCCAAGGTAATCGCAAGGCGGGCAAGGTGGTTGGTAGGGGAAGAAGATTGCAGAAGGATGCGAGGCGAAATGGTGAAAGGATTGGTTGGGAAAAAGCCAAGAAAATGGCTCAAAAATCAAGTCTTCTGACAGGGGTAGGTGGGGAAGACGACCAGTTGACCTGGGTCAACTGGGACCGTCTCCTGATTGGTCCACGTGGACCAATCAGGAAAAATCCCTGGTAAATATTTTGTAAATTCAATTTAAAATAGAAAAAGGCTGAATTAATTAATGATTATAAAATAAAAAATATTCGTTATTTTCTTTAGTATTTTATTATGATTTTTAAATATTTTTATGAGGTATATTTTTATAAGTTTACTTTTGAGCCCTATATAGGTATATTGCCTATGTATTTTAGTATTTTATTTTTATTCTGTGTATTTTATTTTTATTATTTTTATTTTTATTTTATAAAATTATAAAATACTTTTATATACACAAATATATTTTTATTTTATTTTTCTGAATTGTTTGGTATATTTAATAAAATATAAGGGTATAATGTATAGGTATGGATATAGGTAGTATACCTATGTATTCTATATACAAGTATTTTTATTTTGTATCTTCTTTGCATTTTTATTCTAATTTTAATGCACATAATTATTATAAGTAATATTTAAAAGATTATAAAAATATAAAAATATAGAAATAATGAATAAATAATAAATTGAATATTTTAATCTGTACAAGTATACAATGTGGGTCCAAAACTCAACTTTCAAACCGTAGCTCCGCCAAATGCGAAACTACCGCCATTAAATAGCTTATTTTCTCTTATATACAATTAAAGATGAGTTTGCTGCATTTGGAGTTTCATTTATGAGATACGGGTCTGGGAAGTTGGGATTCTGGATTTTTATTCAGACCATAACTTTTTATCTGTGTATTATTTTTCTATGAAATCAATTTTGTATTTTTCTTTATTAAATTATCTATAACTTTGATGTACAAAGTTTCTTTATTTGAAGTATAAAAAGTGAAACCAAAAATAGGTCCCAAAATAAATAAAGAATGAATAGAATAATATGGGTATTTGGCCCTTATCTCCCCCTACTTTATTCCTTGTCGACCTATTCATCAAGATGCCTAGGTCTCGGGGTTTCGGGTCATAAAATATTTACAATATTTTATTCTTTTTCTTTTCTTTTATTTATTCTATAATTTTGCCTTTAATTACAGTAATTTATACACTAAATAGATGCACGTGCATGAATGCTAAGATGACGAAATAAAGGGTATTTTCAGGCATTTGCTAGGGTCTTTGGTGCCAAAATGATAGAATAAAGATGATGAAATGTGGATTCATCATCCCCCTATACTTTACCTTTGCTAGTCCCTAGCAAACACTTATGCAATAAGTGCAAAAAGAAAAAGAAAGAAAAGAAAAAAGAAGAACTTGGATTTAGTTTGATTATCAAACTCGTCTTCACGAAATCAAAGTTTGGAGCTTAAGTCGGACCTTTGGAATTTTAGTGCGGGCAGAACCTTAGTGAGAACCGAATTTAAAATCCAACAGTCCTTGAGAATCCCAAAACTCTGCTCAAGTCTCCTCAATAGCCAGGTTAGAAATATTTCAACTCATACGCAAACTCTTACGACTATGAATCTGACTCGTACTGTGTAAGTGATGGTGGCTCTCCCCAACTAGAATGACAAAGAGACTGACTTCTCCAGTACGACAACCCAATGATTCCGCAATCCAACAACTCCATCCTCAAGGAGCGGGGTATTCCCTTCTAAGTTCAAGTGGCAACCAGCTCAAGAGGAGGGGGTGGAGAGAAGAATGGACGGTAGCCAGTGTAGCTACCTATCCTGGGATGCAAGACCAGTGTAGTCGAGTCATCCGGCTGCAGGCTCACATATTTGACTTTGAAACTCAAGCTTGCTTATTGACTTTGTACATACTTTGCAGGCTTTTTATTTTTGTACATGCCTGAACTCTTTTTTTTAATACTATTCACAGCAGCATTTACATAAGGAGTTTTTCCTCTTGAGCCAGTAGACTATCCCTCTTTTGAAGCTTTATTGCAACCCACATCCTCCTGTCTTTAGACTTCCTTATCACTGGACGGGTTGGGGTGCACTTCCCTCCCTAGAGGAGGACAAATGTTTCCACTTGTGTGCGTCTCATACCAGCAAATCCAATCCCCTCACCACTCCAACTGAGTTGAGCCATGTGAAAGGTGCAGGTGTCCAAGTTAGGTCATTATCACAAAGAGTCGTGCGTGTGCTTCGAAATACTCTACTTAGGCAATCAAGAATCCATTGAACCAAGTCCCGTGATCCTCAAAGAATTAAGTCAACTAGACCTGAAGTACCTCAAACACAGTTCCTATAAGGTTCGTGTTATTAGGTAGATTTTAAGGTCCAATCAAGCTCCAATCTCTGGATTTTACTTAGACTCGTTCAACTATCAAACTCAATCCGAAAAATGCTCATGATATACAATGCTATGCAAAATGCAAGAAATATTTTTGTGATGCAATTTTCAAGGGTTTTGAACTTTTTATGGATTTTTGAAAAGATGATGAATGCATTTTTTTGTATTTTTCAAAGAAATTTTTCAAATGCTTTGGATTTTAATTTTTGCAAATGTTTTTGGGATTTTTGAAAACAAAAAGATTTGGCTAAAAACTAGGTGAAAAATATGTACACGGGAGTGCTTCTCATATATACAAGAAATAGATTTTAAGAATTTACAAGGGTAAGTGGTCAGTTTTATACATATATAGTGGATTTTAGTGTGATGTAAATATTCCTCAAACTTATTTGACACAAGCTTTTTCACACAATTTTTGAAAACTATAATCCAAAATAGTTTTTACCTACAATTTTACAAACATGTACACACATTTTGAAAATCATTTTGCAAAGGCTTTCAAAACTGTATAGATAGATTTTTCAAAACATTTTTGCAACCATTTTTCAAACCATTTGCAAATCATTTTTCAAACATTTTATTTTACACAAAGAAAAGAAATTTTACAAACCACACATTTTTATACAGGTTGAAAACATGTAACAAAATATTTTCAAAATAGTTGTCAATAGATGTTCACAAAGATTTTCAAACTATTTTTCAAATATTTTGCAAAAAAACATTTTCACCTGATTTATTAATCAGTATATACAAAAAGAATTTGAGGAATGATAACATCTGTTTATTAAAGATTTTTAATGAATTTTAAAGAATTAGTAGCCATATTATTGAGAAAATACGAAAGTACGAGTTATGGCTAAAGTATATACGCAGTATATACGACCCCCCTATACTAAGCTTGAGCTATGTCCTCATAGATCGGAGAGAAAAGAGAAGACATAACTCGTACTAAGTATAGACAAGTCTAAATAATGAATGAATGAACCAATAAGAAGTTGATTGTCCCCCCTATACTTAGGATCAAATAATACTAAGTATAGCAGACTGTACACAATGTAGGGAGGGTCAAGGGTGGGAATGAACAGATCGTACTCAGATTGTCTCCCCCTATACTTAGGATAAGATATCCCTAAGTATAGACAAGAAGAGGAGACAATGGAGAGGATCGAAATGAATTAAAACTCGGGGGCACACCCCCCTATACTTAGGACAAAGTATGTCCTAAGTATGGAAAACTGTCTACAAGGGCGGCACCTTTTTGATAGATAAAGAAAATAGAAAAGGAAAAGAAGAAAAGAAGAAAATAAATCAACAGATGAAAGAGTGATATGGACAAACGATCTGTACAGCGGAAGATAGAAGTGATCACCATGTATGAGATGCAGATGATATGAATCAAAGGACACATCTCATACCAGAAGAATGGGGGCGACGTCAATGGTCGGCGGATCATGATCTAGATATAGTTTCATGCGTTGACCATTGACGCGGAAGGCAGAGGAAGATGACGGTTCGGATATGTCGATGCGGCCATTGTCATGTACCTTCCTGACCACATACAGACCTTTCCACTTGCTCTGCAACTTCTCTGGGAATAATTTCAGCCTGGAATCAAACAACCATACTCTCTGATCTGGCTCAAACTGTTTATGGCTAATATGCGAATCGTGCCATGTCTTCACTTTCTCCTTGTACTGTAGGCTGTTGGAAAAGGTTGTATCTCTCAGTTCCTTCAGGGCTGCCAATTCTGCTCTTCTCTGTTCTCCTATACTCTCGGGATCTAAAAGTAACTCAGTGACTGCCCAAAAAGATTTATGCTTGATCTCTACTGGCAGATGGCACGGCTTGCCATAGACGAGTCGAAAGGGAGATGTCCCCAATGGATTCTTGAAAGAAGTCCGATAAGCCCACAAGACCGAGTCCAAAAGCTGTGACCAATCCTTTCGGTCTGGGCGGACAACTTTCTGTAAGATTGTTTTTATCTCCCGGTTCGATACTTCGGCAAGACCATTAGTCTGAGGGTAATACGGTGTGGCAACCCGATGGTCAATGCCGAACTCGTCTGCAAGGGCCCTAACCTTGTCATTGATGAAGTGAGACCCCCCGTCTGAAATCAAGACTGTAGGTACCCCGAACCGTGAAATGATATTTTTCCTCAAGAATTTGCAAACGGTTTTAGCATCTACGGCTCGGGCGGGGATAGCCTCAACCCATCGGCTGACATAATCAACAGCGAGCAAAATATGCTCGAATCCCTGACTCTTAGGAAATGGGCCCATGAAATCAATCCCCCATGCATCAAAAACCTCACAAAAGTGAATGGGTTGCATGGGCATCATGTCTCTCTGTCCGCAGGTTCCCATTTTCTGACAATCAGTACATCTCTTCACGAACTCATCAGAATCCTTGAAGAGAGTAGGCCACCATAGGCCGGATTGAAGCACCTTTTGTGATGTCCTTTTTCCAGAATGATGTCCTCCTGCCTCAAGCTTGTGGTAGTATGTGAGGACGCTATGATGCTCTTCTTGAGGAATGCACCTCCTCCAGATATTGTCCCCTCCTTCATGATAAAGGACGGGATCCTCCCAATAATAAAACTTGGCCTTCACCAGGAAGGTCTCGAGTTTCTGCCTGGGCCAACCTTGTGGGACTGTCTTGGCGACAAGATAGTTCACAATGTCAGCGTACCACGGGAGTGAGGTGATAGCCAAGATCGCCTCATCTGGAAATGTCTCTGTGATAGGTGCGCTGGGCTCAGATTCCTCAAGATTCTCTAGTCTGGAGAGATGATCCGCCACCACATTCTTGACTCCAGGCTTATCCTTAATCTCAATATCAAATTTGTGGAGTAGAAGGATCCATCTGGTGAGACGTGCTTTGGCATCCTTCTTAGCCATTAAGTACCGGATGGCGATGTGATCAGTGTAAATAGTCACTCTAGATCCGATAATATACGATCGATACTTATCAAGAGCGAAGACTACGGCCAGCATCTCTTTCTCAATCACAGTGTAATTCCGCTGAGCGGCATCTAAAGTCCGGCTGGCGTAGTGAATGGCAAACGATAAACCATCCCTCCTCTGTCCAAGCACAACCCCAACGCCAAAATCTGAAGCGTCCATCATGATCTCGAATGGAAGAGACCAGTCAGGTGGCTGAAGGACAGGAGCTGAAACAACCATATTTTTGAGAGTCTCAAAAGATGCAAGACACCTATCATTGACAATAAACTCGGTGTCTTTTATCAGCAAGTCAGTAAGCGGTCGGGCAATTCGACTGAAGTCCTGAATGAACCGTCGGTAGAAACCGACATGCCCCAGAAAGGACCTTAACTGACGCAAGTTAGACGACGGATTAAGTTTTCTGATGATATCCACCTTGGCAGGATTGACCTCCATGCCCCTGTTGGAGACGATATGACCAAGGACCGTCCCTTGAGTCACCATAAAGTGGCTCTTCTCCCAAGATAAAACAAGATTGACCTCAATGCAGCGCTGAAGCACACGGTCTAGACAGTCAAGACAAGCATCGAACCCGTCGTCATAGATCGAGAAGTCATCCATGAAGACCTCTAAACAGTCACCCACCATGTCCGAAAATATGGACAACATGCACCTTTGGAATGTCGCTGGAGCGTTACATAGACCAAAGGGCATCCGTCTGAAAGCATAAGTCCCAAACAGACAGGTGAATGTCGTTTTCTCCTGGTCTTCGGGCGCTATGGCCACCTGATTGTATCCAGAGTACCCATCAAGAAAACAATAATGACTCTTCCCGGCTAGCCGCTCGATAATCTGATCAATGAAGGGTAGCGGGAAGTGATCCTTCTTGGTGGCCTCATTCAATCGTCTGTAGTCCACACAGACCCTCCAAGAAGTTGGTACTCTGGTAGCGGATCTCCTCTCCAGACTCATTGACAATTGTAGTAATACCCGTCTTCTTGGGTACCACATGTAGCGGACTGACCCATTTGGAGTCGAAGATGGGGTAGATAAAATCGGCGCTCCACCACTTTGAAATTTCTTTCATGACTACGTCTCGAAGATTCGGGTTCAGCCGTCGTTGGAACTCACGCGACGGCCTAGCGTCATCCTCAAGATAGATGTGGTGAGAGCACAGAGCCGGACTAATCCCCTGGAGATCAGCTATACTCCAACATATCGCCTTGCGGTTTCTTTCAAGAACCTCCATCAGACGAGATTCTTGCTCTCCAGTCAAACCTGCTGAGATAATGACTGGGTGCAGATCTGGCTCACCTACAAGGAATCTGTACTTCAACGATTGCGGCAGAGGCTTCAGTTCTGGACAACTGGGAGGCGGCAGATATGGCTTCTGATATGTCTGTGTGAAGGCGACCAGGTCTGCATGTGAGAACTCTCGCTCTGCATGAACTTCTGACGAAGGGCGGCCTGCTAAATCATCAATAAACTGCACTGGCTCGCACTCTGTCATGGCTGTTTGCTCAGAAGGAATCAGACAGGGCAAATAGTCATCAAAATCATCCCAGTCAATGTCTAAATCCGAGGGATCAAAAGAAGATGAGCAAGAATGAAAATCATCGGCACCACTCATCACAACATTGTCAGCCTCAGGTATATCCTCATCCAGGGATGTGCTTTCCCGGCTCTCGACTGCCATGAGCTTTAGATATAGTGAATCTGTAGGCAAGGCGAGGGTCGGTGCTACAGGATCTATCCAGTTGGATTCATCATCAGTCATCACAAAATCACACGCCTGGTGGATGTCTAGCTCTTCCTCTGTCATCTGCGCTGCTTCACTGGACTGCTCCGAGCATTCTAACTCTCTAGCTCTGGTTTCCTCGATCGTCTCTATTTGTATGGTTTCGCCCTCTACACAAAAACATACCTTCCTGCTATCATGATCGGTCACCGCCTTGGCTGTGGTCAAGAATGGACATCCGAGAATGATGGGGGCATCAGTCACCGACTCAGGGATCTCCATGTCCAACACAACGAAGTCCACGGGGAATTTCAGGTCCTGAATGGTAATGACCACGTCTTTCAACAACCCCTTCGGCCTCTTAGTCGACCTATCAGCAAACTGAAGGACTATCCTGCTCCTAAGAAGAGGACCAAACTCGAATCGGTCGAGTAAGGCTGCCGGAAGAAGGTTAATTGAAGAGACGCTGTCTAGTAGAGTACGATCAAACTGCTGCTTCTGAATCTTGCATCCGACATAGGGAGCTCATGCGTCTGGTCGCTTGGCTGGCAGCTTATTCTGGATGGTACAGCACATGGATCTGATCTCTGTAGTTCCTCCTCTTCCTGCGGACTGTCGTCTTCTCTTTCAGGTTCTTCTTGAAGAGGGGGATGTGCTCAAGTGCTTCCTGTAGAGTCAGCTGAATATGGAATATGTCTATCATCTGATTGCTGAACTCTACCTGCTGATCTTTCTTCGGATTTTCTCTTTTATTCCCCTTCGCTCGGCGGAGTGCCTCAGGGAAGGGGATGGTAGGGGCCTCCACAGATGGAGGACTAGGAATCGGTCCCTGTGCCTGTGAAGGAGGAGAATCCATACAATAATCATCATTCAACGCATATGGATCCGCAATGTGAACAGAAACCTTTCCTTTCTTCATATTTTTATTTTTCTTTTTGTTTCCACAGTCCATAGGTACAAAATGTGGGAACATCACAGAGGGAGGCGCAACCAAAGTAGATGTGGTGGCCTCAGTACCACTACCGGCACCTGTCACTACGGTATCAGCACCGCGCTCTGGCTCATCATCCAAAATGGTGGCATTAGCAGCACCGTCTGCATCTGGTCTCACGACGGCATCAGCACCGTCGTCTGGATCTCCATCATTGGTGGCCTCAGCACCACCATCTTCAACATCGTCATTAGCGACATCAGCACCGCTACCCTGCTCCTCTGGCGCTCCTGGTTCTGCATCTGGTTGTCGCTCAGAAGAGGCACCGCCGGCGGGCATCCTACCGCTCCTAGTAGTCACAAAATCAGCATCATAAAAAAAATAAGACATATCGCTCAAATAGTAACTAGGAGAGGTATCCTCTGTCAACTCTACCTGCTCAGACTTCCTCTTCAGATTGTTCGGGTTAGGTTCAATCTGAGCGGGTATGGCGGCCTTGCCTTTTATTATGTCCCTCATCTCCTGCCGGAATTCATCCATTTCTTGCTTGAAGGATGCTCGTTGTTCGGAGAGCAAGCGGGCAAGATCATCTAATGCTGGGTTCTCAAAGGTGGGACCCTGAGAACCGGATGGTTGTCCCTGCTGGAAATGGGGTTGTTGCTGCTGTTGATATTGGGGATGATGGGGATAAGATTGCTGAGGCTGTTGTCGCTGCCTCCACTGCTGTCCCTGATAGGCGGGACGAGGACCGCTCTGATACTGCTGCTGGTGGGCATATTGGGGCTGCTGGTGTTGCTGATGTGGCTGGCTGTTCTGCTGTCCTTGGGCAGGATTCTGCTGTTGGGATGAGGAGCCACCATTGCCCCAACGGAATCCGGGGTGATCACGACGAATCCCGGGATGAGGGTACCGGTCGTACCAAATCCCATTGACTTCCATCAATGGTTCCTGCTCAAAGGAGGGTGGAGGAAGAACTGCCAGTGGCTGCTCCGGCTGATACACCACCATCTGAGTGTCTGGAGATGGTGGCTGTGCTGGGTAGTACTGTAGCAGTGGAACCGGCTCTGCCTGGATATGGTTGACTTGGCGGTATGAGGTAGAGGGTTGGTTGGCATTGCTACTGCTCGGATCAGCACGTGATCTGGGAGGCTGCTGGGAATGAGTTTGTGCCTCCTGGACGCACAAGATCTGCGTCTTCAGATCACTCATGGTCTTGGCAATTTGGTCCATCTGGGCCATGCCTTGCATCTGTTTATTCTCGAGGATCTCGAGATGGTCCAGCTTCTCACTGATTATGCCCATGTCGGCCGCGGCTGATTCAGCTTGGGATGTGGCTGTCGACACTGTGTTGGGACCAGCATCGATGCGGGCGGTCCTCTGGAATGATCCCGCTCCTTGCGGGGGCTTTTGCTGCGTGTAGACTCGGGCTTGGGCCATCACGGTTGAGTTTTCTGCCATGCCCTCGTAAATGGCCCAGACGTCGTCTTCACCCTTGGAAAAGTATGATCCACCGCAAGAGGCGTTGACAAGCCCCTGCAGCTCCGGTGTCAACCCACAGAAGAAACTCTGCACGAGATTGGGCTTGGAGATATCGTGATGTGGACACCAATCGATGAGCTCTCGAAAGCGAACCCAAGCTTCATGAAACTGTTCATTCGGTATCATGACGAAGTTACTGATCATTGTTCTAGCTGCATTGGTCCGACCAAGAGGATAATATTTCTTCAAGTATGCGGTCCGGAGATCTGCCCATGTGTCGATGAATTGCCCTAGATGCTTGAGACAATATGCGGCTCTATCAACCAATGAGAATGGAAAGGCAATCATCTTGATTGTGTCCTCGGTCATCAGTCTATCATGGATGGTGCTGCATATGATCTCGAATTCTTGGAGATGGAGGTGTGGCTCTTCGGTCGGCAACCCATGGAATTTGGGTAGAAGATGAATGGTATGGGGCCGCAACTCGGAGTCTCCATGGATCGGTGGGAGTCTGATCCAACGATGAGTGAGGGATGCAGCTGGGTTGTACAATTCCCTCATGATGGTCTGTGGCAGTCTCTCAGCGTCGGGATCGCCTCCTCCTGCATCAGGTCCTCCTCCTCCTCCACCGCCATCGCCCCCAGGTCGGTTTTCTCTCATCTGAGCTATCTCTCTCATCAGATCACCCATGAAGTTACCCTGGTCACGGATCTGCCTCTGCATAGTCTCCAGGGACGCTAACAAAGAGTTGTTGATGGCCACCTGATCAAATATGAATGGAGGGTGATCATGGTTATCTGGGTGCTCGCCTCTGTCTGCCATCACGGGGTTCTCTGAAAAAGCAAAAGAGGCCATCTCAGGTGCTGTCGAATGATCTGAACTCTGTGATGCACTGAATTCTGAAACTATTGGACTGAGAAAAGGAGAATGGGAAGGGTGGTCGAGGGGGAACAGGGTGGATGTAAACTCAGGCTCGGAGAGCGGACTCTCCGAGGTAGTCCTAGATGAATAAGGAGGAGTGCTGGATAGCGGTACCGACAGAGTCGGCCTAAGAGATCTCCATCCCATCATCTTGATTATTGGAAAGAGTAGAGGGAATGCAAAAGAAGAGGAATGAAGGAAACAAAATTGCGCACAATTGTGCTGTGTTTTTGATCTTGACCTAAATAAATCTAGCAATCAAATACAAAACAGCGGTGAGTTCACCAACTCAACACATGAAGCCGTGAAGGTTCGGCTTTTATCTTGTCAATTTTAGCTTGATTCAGCAATTTATCTTTTCACGAGTCCTTAGAACGCTACGCCTAAAGGAGAGAGTACAACTGGAAAAGTATTCTCGTACTTGTCCTCCTCCTGTGTAACCTGTAACTTGCACTTTTTAAGGTCCTTGTAACCCTTCCTGGATCCCTACTCAGCCAAAGAAATAAAGGGAGGAAGCCGATAGGCAAAACCGATACTTCGGATCTCGCTCTCAACGGAATCACCCGTGAGCATGCAAGATCTTACTCGGACGCAGCCGGTGAGACAGACACACCCGTGAAGGCGTGGCCTATGCTCGGTACTTCGGACAAGGTCGATGCTCACACAATAGTGAGTCACCAATGGCGACCAAGCCCTACTCGACTACATACGATAGTAGAGCCAATACTTCGGAAATCCAGGCGATACACAAGGCAGCCACAAGTTGGGTTTTTGGCTCTAATCCTTACGAAGCGCTCACCTCACTTGGAAGGAGACCTTTACATGTGATGAATCCACGATTCATCATCTCAATATCTTGATCTTAGCAAAATCCACGAGTAAATTCCCTAATAAATATCCATAAAATCAATAAATTAACAAAATAACTCTTGTAAATAAAACACACTAATTATTGTATATAAGATTGTACAAAATAAATTAACACTAAAAAGCCGCAAAAATAAAGGAGTTTTATACTTGTAAATAGCCCAAAACTTCATGGATTTTTAATAATTTCATTTCAACTCCTTTTTACCTAATTCTTTCTCTAACTTGTTTATAAAAATATTTATAAAAATACAAAAATACAAAACAAATTTCATCTCAAATAAATGCTCTTAGATCCCAAAAAGAAAAAGCCGTAAAGTTCAACTTCCAAGCCAAATTCCCGCTCCGTATGAACTCCAAATTCACCAAACTCACTTTTAAAGTTCAAGTTAGAAAATTATCTATCCAACGGAAGTGGTTTCATTAAAATCGGAGCTCGTTTGCAAAAGTTGGATTTTGGGACCTAGATGTACATTGTATACCATGTATATACGCATTCTTTCTTTAATTTTTATTGTATCTTTCTTAATTATTAAAAATAAAAAAATCATACTTGTGTTGTATTTTAATTATACTATTTTATTGTATTTTTTCGTTGTAAATATCTCTTATTAAAAAGATAAAAAAAATTACGTATTAGAAAAGTAAAAAAAATGTACATGGTGTTTTGTCTTCTTTTGTAAATTCTCCACTATTTCTCTTCTCTTTTTATTTTAATTGTATTTAAAGTAGACAACTTTATTTATTTATTTATTTATTATTTAATTTCCATTCTCTACAATAACCACCAATTCAACTCCATTATTCCACCATTTTTTCCCAACTTCCCATTCAACTCCATTAATAATACAACCTCCCATTCAACTCCACCACTTTAATAACCTCCCATTTCATCATCTTTATATACATGTCATTCTCCTCAATTTTGCCTTTGATCCATCTTTATGTGAGGAGAGCCTAGTTCCCTGAGTTGAATCGGTGACAGCGACACAACCGCGGTCGAGCGACGACGGCCCTCTCTCCGGTGTGATCCGTTGGCTTTTTGGCCAACATCGCAGCCGCAACCGTACGCTGCTCGAGCTCATCGCACGTCGGCGATTTGAGTGAAGACCGTGCTCACGAGAGCACTCCATAGGCGACCGTATCATCGTAGGTAATTTTTCCCTTCATTTTATCATCTTGTCATTTTTCGTATCTTTTAGCATATCACATTACCACTCATACACCCTCCATTTATTTATTCCACCACCACAATCATACCACCACCTTTCCTCACTTGTTTAGTTTATCATCACTACATTATTTTTCCCCCTTCATTGCTATTTTTAATTGTAGTTTCTGTCTAATCATTTTTTTAAAAAAATATATAAAAAATTTAAACAAAAAAAATTCTCCTTTTATTACAGCAGTAAAAAGAGTAAAAAATTAAAAAAAATAAAAAAATTAAAAAAAATAAACGGAGGAGGCAGCGGCCGTAGGCCGCCGCCCCCCTCCTTCTTCCACCGCCACCAACCGCCCTTTTGGGTTCAACACCTCCCGCGCATGTGCGGAGAAGAAGGTCCGAATTTTTTATTTTATTTTTTTATGTAAAATTATATTTCTTTTATGTAAAGTTTTTATTATTGCAAAGAGGTCCCTGTGCATACTTTGTTGTAGATGTTGTTTTCTGAAATTGCACAGATACCCCTGTATTCGCACTTTAATTTGGACCTTGTTTTGGCATCCTTTTATTTTAAGAAAAATAGCATTGTGTTGAGCAACTAATTGTCTACATTTTGACGATTTATTTGTATTTTTGTGAGATATGGGTAATTAACTAAAATTGTTCAACTGAAATTTTGCATAGTTTACCCATTCTGTGCCATTAAATTAATATCTCACACACGGTTGCTCTAAAAATTCTACAAAAATTATATGTGATGCCTTGATATGTGATGAACTTACTGTCCAAATTTCTTAAAAAATGAATACGTCTTGTGCCCAAAATAAATTGTAGAGTGTTTTTAGTATTTGATTTTTAATTAAATCCACGTATATTCTTTTTGCGAAATTTCAAATCTCTTGGATTCTAGATCTAAATATCTTTCTGAGATAATTCGCATTCCGATTAATTTGATAACATGGATTAATTAGGAATTAATTACTCACTATCACTCTGTTTCCACTAAAAAATACATAAAAAATCATATTTTGTCAAAAAATTCCAAAAATATTACTGTAGCTTCCTTGCATCATGTTTTCATTCCATTATTTTTTTCATAATTTTTGCTTACTGTTTGTGTGATAAATTGTGAAAAAACCCATAAAAAGTGTGCATTTTTATTTATTGCATATTAACCCCTAAAATTCCAAAAAAAGTACCTTGCATTCATCCCTGGATTAAGACTCTAGGAAAAATATAACTTTGCTAAATTGGACTTATTTTCTATTCAAATTAATTTGGCTAAGTTGTATGCTCTCTTAGTGTATTAATTCCGCCGCATTTGCATTTGCTTTGGTTTTTGCATAAAAAAATCTAAAAAAATACCGTTTGGATATCTAGATCTTAAATTTGCAAATTAAACCCAAGTTGTTCCTTTGCCTCCCTGAGTTCGACCCCGGACTTGCCCGGGATATAAATTAAAGCCGAGACACTCTTCACAGAGATCTTCTCTCGGTTCTGATCGAATCACTAAGTACACGTGCTACAACGTGACCGAATTAAACATCGTATTCAGCGACTTGTCACCATGCAACCTGAATACAAGTGAGGGTGTTACTCTCCCCAAACAATGAATCCAATTACCGATTTTATTTTTGGTCAAGATTTTCTTAGCAGTCCTTTTTTTAATTTTTTTGGTGTTATCGCTTCTTTTGAGTCGATTCAAACAAGCGCCTAACAGTTTTTGTATTTTCTTTATCCTACTTTATTCAAAAACAGAGGGAGAATAGAGTCGGAAAAGCCGTGCAAGTCGACACCAAGGTGGAAATCTCACCTTTGTGCCTAGATGATGGATGCAAAGTGAGAAGACTTACAGCGAATCCCAGCTCTCTCCATGCGGGATGCAAAGCAGAATTTATAAACCTAGCTACATGGTGATATGCAAAGCGGAAATCGTCCTACGGTAGGCAACTGCTAGCGTGAAGAACCACAAGCTAACCACTAACCCTCAATCCTAATGTCCGGTCTAGGCTCACCCCTCTTCTGCTCAACACATTTGAGTTAGGAGAAAGCGCTTGTGTGGGATGAGCTCGCGACGCGCGGATCGAAAGCTAATAGCCAACTATTTAATTAGTCTAAGTCCAAATACGATCTATAGGAGCATGCAAAGGTAATTAGCGTGTTTGGACCTATTCTAATCGAATCAAGCAAGGCCTACAAATAAGGGCTCAATCCACAAAAGAAATGAAAAAGGAAAACAAAACCAGAAAATGACAACGGAAAACGTGATGAAAAGCCGCGGTGAGCCCCCGGGTGAACAAACACCCGGAAATTAGGCCTTGAGTGTCCAAGAGTCCAATGTACATGTATTATTACAAATTATCGAAGTCACTCTCTCACAAAAATAAAATGCAACTAATCTACCACTCTCTCTCACTTCTCCTGCTCTCTCCTGCCGGCTTGACCTAAGAAGGCCGGCTCCGCTTCCCAAGGTTGCTTCGGGTCACCTAGGCGATCCGCCTTGCTCTGCGGTCCCTCGCAAGAAGACAAGAAAGGATGGTCAGAATAACTCAACAAGATGTATCAAAAGTGCAAGAGAGATAAACTAAAGCTATGGTAGACAATCAACACAAACAGACAAAAATGAAGAACTACTCGTTGTTGCTCCCCAGCAACGGCGCCATTTGATAAATGCAAAATTGAGAGCGGTCGTATTGACTCACAAGGCGAGTCAACAGTCGGTGTCTAGACTACTACAAAATCCTGAATTTAATCAATAATTAACCCACACTATAGATCAAGGAAATAGAAATGAATGCGGAGTTAAAATTTATTTTTAATTCTGCATAAACGGTGTATAGGACAAGTATGCAGAGAGTTCGAACACAGGAAGCAAACAGGGCAGATCAAATAAAAGTGTGTGTGTGAATGTGTGTGATGTCTACACTAAGCAAGCAAAGATTTTTGTGGGTTTTAAATTTTAAATATTTTTTAATTTTTTTATTTAATTTTTTATTTTGATTTTTAATTTTCTGATTTTTATATTTATATTTTATATTTTTTGTTTCTTTTTCAATATTGGAAAATATAAGCAAAGTAATAAAAGACAAGATAAAGTATTTATAACAATGTGCAAAGATAATCAAAAATTCAGAAATAAAACGTTTTTGATATTTTTAGGATTTTTTACTGTTTTTGTGATTTTTGGGTATTTTTCAAAATGTTTTTGGTATTTTTAAATACTGAAATAAGGGAAAACAGTGAAATATGTACTGGCTGTGAGTAAAATAGGAATTAAAATTATCAAACAGCCACCAAAACTTTTCACACTAATTTTCAAATAAAGATAATGAAATATAGAACAAGCAGGAACTGGGTTTGTATTTTTCTGAGTTTTCTTTGATTTTATATATTTGTTTGAAGTTTTTATGTGCTTTTGAATTTTTAAGGTTTTTCTTTTGACATTTTTAGTGATTTTTGGACTGACACTAAAATAGGTTAAAATACACACTAGGGAATTTTTTTTGGAATTTTTCGAGGTCTTTTAATATTTTTTTGGTATTTTCTAAGCTAAACAGTGAATAAAAAGCATGTTTTTGGTTTTTAATAAATATAAAAATAAAATAAAATCAAAAACTAAAAATAGGGCGTGGAAGCGCAATCACACAGGAGCTTAACCCTAATTTTTGAGAATTTTTTGGAGGCAAAATGATAATTTAAACAATTAGAACAAGCATCCAAACATTAATCAGGCCTGGCAGGGGTATATATGCAATTTCTCAAACATCCAGGGGCATACATGCAATTTTCCATAAAAGTTTGAACTGAATATTTAAATTACGGGACCAAACATTAATTACTAAAGCCGCAGGGGTGTCGGCGCAAATTACCCACCAAGGCGCGTGACTTGCACACGCCAGGCGAGGACTGAAAAGTAATTTTCAAAAACCCGGGGGCTTACTTGCAAAATTTCCAAAAAATATAACACTTAATATCCAAGTTTTGGTACTGAAACAAAATGAAATAAAGACCGAGGGCCTCGGTGAAAAATGCCCTCACCTCACGTGTACAGGTCACGTGAGGTGACGTGGCAGAGGACCTAAGTGTAAATAAAATAAATTCAGGGGTCTTTTTGCAATTTTAACAAAACTTTTACACTACCTACGAAAGTTTTTAGACTAAAAAGTAAATACAAAATGCGCAGGGGCTTAGATGCAAAATACCCTCGGCTCGCGGATCCAACGGCTACAGAGCTTCACTTATACACGTGGCGTGAATCCAATGGTCGACGACGCTTCGCTTGGACGGCGGAGATTAGATCATCTGAGGACGATCGTACGGTGGAGACGTGGCATGATCCAACGGCTGCTGCTCGACTTGGGGGAGCTCCTCGATCCGACGGCTGGGAAGTGGTGACGAAGAACACGTCGGCCGCCGGTGAGGGCGAGCTTCGACGCGCGAGATCTCCGACCTCCGGGGGAGATTGGGCTTCAAAATGGGCGTGGAGGCTCCTGCTAGTCTCCTCTTCCTCCTGGAGGCGTCAAAAATCCACGGCAAGGGTCGTGGTGCTCGCGGGCAGCTGGCGGAGCTACGGGGCTTCAAAAGCTCCGGCGAGCTTCAAAACTCGTCTCCAGGCACTATCAAGTGCGCTTTGACCTGCAAGAAAAGTCAAGGGGTCCAGGGCAAACTGCCTGGACCCTTGGATGGACGTGGGGATGCGTGGAACGAAATGGCGATGGACGGTCGGAGGTGCGCTCCGGCCAAATGGGTGGATCGGGCGATTCAGGCGAGGGAACTCGGATTTTTTTGGGGGGGCTTATGATCCTAAGATTAAGGCTATCCTAATGAGCGAGAAATAAAAGGGTGAAAGGGCCCTCAATGGCCGGAGCCAGAGGGAGTAATGTACCTCGACCGCCGGTCTTGCGGGAGGTGGCGGAGGCACCCTCGACCTCGATCGCCTTGGCTGACGGCCTCACGATGGAGCTGTCACCTCCAGGGAGCTCGGGAGCACGAAGGTGGCGACGAGGGATGGACCAAGGGTTCTCAAATTTGAATTCGAAGGAGGAGGGTTCATTTTATTTGGTTTGACCTCGAGCTGCAGGGGCTCGAAGATCGATGATTCTAGGGCGTCTCAGTGATGCAATCTCCAAGGTAATCGCAAGGCGGGCAAGGTGGTTGGTAGGGGAAGAAGATTGCAGAAGGATGCGAGGCGAAATGGTGAAAGGATTGGTTGGGAAAAGGCCAAGAAAATGGCTCAAAAACCAAGTCTTCTGAAAAGGGTAGGTGAGGAAGACTAGTTGACCTGGGTCAACTGGGACCGTCTCCTGATTGGTCCACGTGGACCAATCAGGAAAAATCCCTGGTAAATATTTTGTAAATTCAATTAAAAATAGAAAAAGGCTGAATTAATTAATGATTATAAAATAAAAAATATTCGTTATTTTCTTTAGTATTTTATTATGATTTTTAATTATTTTTATGAGGTATATTTTTATAAGTTTACTTTTGAGCCCTATATAGGTATATTGCCTATGTATTTTAGTATTTTATTTTTATTCTGTGTATTTTATTTTTATTATTTTTATTTCTTATTTTATAAAATTATAAAATACTTTTATATACACAAATATATTTTTATTTTATTTTTCTGAATTGTTTGGTATATTTAATAAAATATAAGGGTATAATGTATAGGTATGGATATAGGTAGTATACCTATGTATTCTATATACAAGTATTTTTATTTTGTATCTTCTTTGCATTTTTATTCTAATTTTAATGCACATAATTATTATAAGTAATATTTAAAAGATTATAAAAATATAAAAATATAGAAATAATGAATAAATAATAAATTGAATATTTTAATCTGTTCAAGTATACAATGTGGGTCCAAAACTCAACTTTCAAACCGTAGCTCCGCCAAATGCGAAACTACCGCCATTAAATAGCTTATTTTCTTCTATATACAATTAAAGGTAAGTTTGCTGCATTTGGAGTTTTCATTTGTGAGATACGGGTCTGGGAAGTTGGGATTCTGGATCTTTATTCAGACCATAACTTTTTATCTGTGTATTATTTTTCTGTGAAATCAAATTTGTATTTTTCTTTATTAAATTATCTATAACTTTGATGTACAAAGTTTATTTATTTGAAGTATAAAAAGTGGAACCAAAAATAGGTCCCAAAATAAATAAAGAATGAATAGAATAATATGGGTATTTGGCCCTTATCTCCCCCTACTTTATTCCTTGTCGACCTATTCATCAAGATGCCTAGGTCTCGGGGTTTCGGGTCAAAAAATATTTACAATATTTTATTTTTTTTTATTTTCTTTTATTTATTCTATAATTTTGGCTTTAATTACAGTAATTTATACACTAAATAGATGCACATGCATGAATGCTAAGATGATGAAATAAAGGGTATTTTCAGGCATTTGTTAGAGTTTTTGGTGCCAAAATGATAGAATAAAAATGATGAAATGTGGATTCATCAGTGGCCTTGGACATCAACTATCACATCCTCAAGTAGTCCTCTTGATCTTTTCACAGAACGACCAGCCATTTGTAAAATCGACACAGGTTTCAACTTTCCTAAGTCAAATTACTCCAGAATAGCAGTAGGGAGGAGATTGATGGAAGATATCTAGCATGGTGCGATCGAAGGTTAATTCATCAATTGTGCATCTAACTAGAGGAGCTCATGGATCTTTCTTTTTGGTGGACAGGAATTGGGAGATGGCATTGGATGTTGCTCGAGGGAGCACATATTTTTCAACATCTTCATTGCCCTTTTTATTCTCTCCCTTGGATTTCCGTTTTGTGTGCATTTTTCCTTCAAGAAGCGGGAGAAGGCTGGAACTTGTTCGAGGGTTTTTAGGAGCAGGATTTCAATGACAATGTCTGAGAACAGTTTTTCTAGCTCTGGATCGATGGTGGATGATCGAGTCTTTCTTCGGTGAAGAGCTCCGGGAAAGGGAATGATTATGGTTGGGGAGGAAGGAGGGAAATGGTTGTCTCAATTGGCTTCTCTTCATCATCAATTTCTTCCTCAATTTCTGTTTGATCCTCTGAAGCCAGTGGTCTGGTGAAGGCAGAAGTGGTTTTCCCGTTTCTCTGAGTGACAACATTAGCAAATTGATTTGGACAAGGTAGAGTTTTGAAATTCACTTGATTCCTAGGTGCTTGCCGTGTGTTCCTGATAACAGGGGTATTTCGTAAGGGTCACCATGAATAATATAAAAAGTGTCGCTGAGGCGACCGCTCGTAGAATACCCGAGCTAATCAGCAACTAACCCACAATAGAAGAATAAAAACAATTGAGTCCCAAAAATGTGAATTAATCTTTATTTACTCTACCATAAAATGTACAGTGACAAGCATGTAGAGGTCGAACCACAGAGAGCAATACAAAATGCCATAGCCTACATGTATCTCATAGTCATCCTTGTGTGAAGTGGGTTTTTGAATTCTAGAATTTTTTTATTTTTTTATTTATTATCTATTTATTATTTTTTTGTTTTCAATAATATAATTAAGTAATATATATAAACATATAAAATATAAATATATAAATATATGTATACTCATAGAGGGTTAGAATATAGCTTATAATACATACTATATATAAGTATAATAATATATTATATATATATTATTTGTTTTGTTTTTTTATATTTTAGGATTAACAAATATATATAAATACATATAAGTAGTGATATATATATATTTGGGAGTGCATATATATATATAGGGATACTATAATATTTATAAAAATACTCAAAAATAGTCAAAAATTCAGGAATAAAGTCTTTTGGGGATTTTCATTATTTTTTAGTGTTTTTTTTATTTTTGGGCCTTTTTCAAAACATTTTTAGTATTTTTAAATAGCAAAATAAGAGCAAACAGTGGAATCGGGTCTGGCTGTAAGAAAAATAGGTATTAAAAATAGCAAACAGCCTCAAAATTTTTCCACACTATTTTTCTAATAAAGATAATAAAATATAGCATAAATAGGGACTGAGTTCATATTTTTCTGATTTTTCTTTGATTTTATACATTTTTTTGAAGTTTTTGGGTGTTTTTGAATTTTTAAGGTTTTCCTTTTTAGATTTTTATGGATTTTTGGACTGACACTGAAATAGGTTAAAATACACACTAGAGAATTTTTTTGGAACTTTTCGAGGCATTTTCACATTTTTTTGGGATTTTATAAGTTAGACAGTGAATAGATTTTTAATAAATGCAAAAATGCAACAAAATTGAAAACTAAAAATATGGCGTGTAGAAGCAAGCTAACAGGGGCTTAAATCCATTTTTGCAAAATTTTCGATTTAATATGAGGCACAAAATAAATGGACAAAGCACACAAAAATAAATGGCCTGATAGGGGTATTTTTGCAAATAAAATAAGTGACAGGGGCATACATGCAAAAATCACAATAAAAATAAACGTATACTTTTATTTTCAGGACCATTTAACAATTACTAAAACACGGCAGGGTTTACATGCAAATTTCACGCGCCTCGTGTGGGTGCTGCACGTGAGGCGCGGAGGGACTAAAATGTAAATTTAAAAACGTCGGGGGTCTTTCTGCAAATTATACAACTTATTTACAACTTGACTTTTTATTTTTGGTGTTAAACGATAAATACAAAAAGCGGGGGGCTAGATGTGAAATTTACCCCCTAAAGGCGCTTCATCCTGCGGTGCTAGATGCGCCACTTATCCACGTGGCGTCCATCTGACGGCGGATACATGTTCATCGATGAAGGGCTTGGATTAGACGATCCTCGCAGATCTGACGGTGGACGCGTGTCTTCATTGGACGGTCGTCGTTCAATCTGGGCCTCGCCTCCCGATCCAACGGCGTAGGAGGTGACTGGAAGAACGGGGAAGAAGCTCGCCCCCGGCGAGCTTCGATCGAGCAGCTCGGGCTCCTCCGGGCACCTCCCGCGGATCTGAAGTGCTCTGGACGTAGCTGGGAAGCTTCCGCATCGTCTGATGGTGTTCGCATGGCTCCTGGAGGTCCGAGTCGTTCGGTCGAGGTCGGTGAAGAAGGGGACCCCCAGGAACCTCTTCCTGGATCAATTCGAGCCCAGATGGGCTCCATTCCTCGTGATACCTGCATAGGAAGAACCGTGGGCGAGAGAGCTACCTCCTCGACCCGAGATTTTGAAGCTGTGAAGCAAAATGGAGTGGGGCGGAGGGGCTCCAGCGAACGGCGGAGGTGGAGCCCCGATTCGCCAAGACCGAAGGTCCTGGGTTGGACCAAGATGTGCGTTCGATAGAGAATGCGACGAGGAACGAAATGGGATGCAAATGGCGGGCGGACACAGTCGGTTTCACGGTGAAGAAGTTGCCGGAGCGGAGCTCCGACGAACTTCGAATTTGGATTTTTACGCTAAGGGAAGTAACTAAAGCCTAATCTAATAACTGGAATGGAAAGCTTGCATTAAAACTAACTAAAAATCATAAAAAGGGACAGCTCTTATACCTGGGGGCCTCCAGGGAGCAGGGCGGACGCCAGAGCTCCGTCGTGACAAAATCTTCCACCCTCCGGTCGATTCGAGAAGCTAGCACACTCCCTCTGTCACGAGGAATGTCCCAGGACTGGAATTAAGGCTTAAGGTTGGATTAAAAGTGGCCAAATTCGAGGAAGGAGGCGGAGCTACTTATTTATAGACATTGGCGAGTAGCCTTATTGACCGGCGATTATTGACCGATCCAATGAGTATCTAATTGATCTAAGATTTTGGCGGGCATCATGGATGATTAGAGAGCAATTCTTGTGAAGGAAGCATCTTCGATTGATGGATGGTGTGCCCGGGAAAAATGGGAGAAGACGGGCGAAGAGACAGGCTGCGTCACATCGGGCGGCTGGGGAAGTAGTTGACCGAGCGGTCAACTGTTGACGGCCTGTGATTGGTCCAAGTCATCCGCTAGAAGACAAAACAGGGAATTTGAGTTAAAACTGATTTATTTACAATAGTAAATTTTTTTATTAGAATTTTCTTAAAACTTAAAAAATGTGTATTTTTTATGTAGTATTTATTTGTGATTTTTATTGAATTTTTCGAAGTGTTTTATTATGGTTTTAATTTAATAATGTGTATATGTATGTATTTACATGTATTTTTGTGTATTTTATTTTTAATTTTTTTTATTTTCTTTTATTATTTTATTGGCTTATTTTATAAATTTATAATTTATTTTTGTGAGTATAAAGGTATTTTTATTTAATTTTTAGGAGTTTATTTACATTTTTAAATAAATATGTATAGGTATATGTAGGTATCCTTATAGGTATTTTACCTATGTGTTTTGTATTCTTAATTTATTTAATGTATTTTCTTAACTTTTATTTTGGATTTACATTTTTAATGAGTTGTGTATAATGTATACATTATTATAAAAATATAAAAGAATAAAAGAACCAAGGAATAAAATCCTTTTTATTTATATAAAGATATATAATATAGGTATTTTGTCTATGAATTTTGTAGACTTATTTTATTTTTGAAATTATTTTTGGTTTTCCTTTACTTTTAATGTGTGTATGCATTATATACATCATTTACAAAATTCTAAAAATATGAATTTATAAAAATAATTAATATTGAATAAAAAAGAATATTTTAATCAATCCTATATACAAGAAGGGCCAAAAACCTAACTTCTGCATATGGACTCCAAAAATTATGAAACCAATTTTATTAAATAGTTATTGGAATGCTATATACATTTAAAGGTGAGTTTGGGTGATTTGGAGTTTTTATTTGCAAGATATAGGTCTGTGAAGTAGAGATTTTTGCTTTCTATTTTGTGTATAAAATGTACTCTGAGTATTATTTTTACACAAACTCAATTTTGTAATTTTATTTACATTATTATCTACAACTTTTATGAACAAAGTTTCTTTATGTGATGAATAAATAATTATGTACAAAATAGGTGTCAAAAATGCACAAATAAATGCATGAATAAGTGAGGTATTTATTGTATACTGGCCCTTATCTCCCCCTACTTTATTCCTGGTCGACCAATACCATGCTGGCTTTGGTCTCGGGGTTTGGGTCATAAAATATTGGTAATATTTTATTCCTTTTTCTTTTCTTATCTTTATTCTATAATTTTGGCATTAAGAACCTTATTTAATGTGTAATTAATACAATGAATCATGAATGTTATTATGTGCAATTTGATGCTGTTTACATGCATTTGCTGGGGTTTTGAGGCCAAAATGATAGAATAAAGGTGATGAAATGGAGATTCATCACCCCCCTATACTTGCCTTTGCTAGTCCCTAGCAAACACTTATGCAATAAGTACAAAAAGAATAAAGAAAAGAAAAAGGAGAATGAAAGAAAGATAGAGTGAATAGGGGTGCTTTCAGTGCAATGCGTGTCTTTACAAAATCTGAATTTGGAGCTCCTGTCAAACCTTGAGTGTGAATGTGTGTGGAACCTAGTCGGGAACCAGCTCTAAAATACAACAGCCTTCGATAGTCACAGAACTCGGTTCAACCCACCTCAATAGCCTGGTCAGAACCAGTCTACATCATACGCAAACCCTTATAACTATGAAGTTGACTTGTACAGTGTAAGTGATAGTGGCTCCCCCAACTGAAATGACAAAGGAACTGACTTCTCCAGAATGACAACCCAATGATTCCCCAATCCAACAGCTCTTTCCTCGAGGAGCAGGGTATTCCCTTCTAAGTTCAAGTGGCAACCAGCTCAAGAGGAGGGGGTGAAGAGAATAATGGACGGTAGCCAGTGTAGCTACCTATCCTGGGATGCAAGACCAGTATAGTCAAGTCATCCAGCTGCAGGCTCACATATTTGTCTTTGGAACTCAAGCTTGCTTATTGACTTTGTACATACTTTGCAGGCATTTTTATTTTTGTACAGGCCTGACCATTTTTTTTTCAACATACTATTCACAGCAGCATTTACATAAGGAGTTTTTCCTCTTGAGCCAGTAGACTATCCCTCTTTTGAAGCTTTATCGCAACCCACAATCTCTCGTCTTTAGACCTCATGGCTCTTAGACCAGGTTGGGGTGCACTTCCCTCCCTAGACGAGGACGAATGTTTCCACCCGTGTGCGTCTCAGACTGGCAAATCCAATCCCCTCACCACTCCAACTGAGTTGAGCCAAGTGAAAGGTGCAAGTGTCCAAGTTAGGTCACGGTCGGCAAGAGTCATACGTGTGTCTCGAAAAGTTCTAGTTAGTCCACTGAGGTGACTTGAACCCAGCCCTGATTTCTCAAAGAATTAAGTCTGCATAGACCTGAAGTACCTTAAACCTAGTTCTCGTAAGGTTCCAGTGCAGTTAGGTGCGGTAAGGTCTAATCGAGCTCCAATTTGAGACTTTATTAGACTGATTCAATCATCAAGCTCACTCAAAAAGAATATGAATGGTATGCTTATGCTATGCACAATGGATGATGCAATTTTTCACAAAGAGTTTGAAAGAATCAAAGAATGTTTTTACACCAAGAATTTTTGCAAATAAACTAAGAAATGGATACATACAAAAAGTATACACAATTATTTACACGGGCGTGCCGCTTTAGTTACAAAATGTATGAATTTCTAAAAACTTTACAGGTTTGAATGAAGTAGTTTATTTAGAATTGTACAGAAAGAATTGTATGTGTCTTATTCATGATTTACAAGTATTTGTAATGGTGTTTTTATTAGTTTTTGAAAATAATTTTGCAAACTATAGTACACGATAATTTTCGCAATCATTTACACACATTTGAAAACTATTTTTGCAAAGATTTTTCACACTATATATAATTTTCACAATACTTTTGACAAGCATTTTTCAAAATATTTGCACATAGGTTTTTCAAATCCTTTCTTCCACACAAAGAAAACGTTTTTCAATCAAAACATTTTCACACATTTGAATTCATTTCACATCAATTTTTTTCAAACTGGTCACACTATTTTTCCAATCATACTGTATAGGTACCTGATTTATTAATTAGTAGATACAAAAGAAGAAAAATTGTATTTGATGTACAATATGGTTTTGGTTCTTATAGGCTTTGTTTGGACTTATTCATTATTTACAAATGAGAGATTTTTGTGCGGACTCCTCAGACTTATTTGAGAATCATTTTCACAAGGATTTTGAAAACTATAGTCCACGATAATTTTGCAAACATGTTCACGCATTTGAAAATCCTTTTACAAAGGTTTACACAGCATAGATAGATTTTTCAAAATAATTTTGACAATCAAATTTTCACAATCATTTGCACACTGATTTTCACACATTTTGGTTTCACTCAGAGATTACACACAAAACTGATTTTTCAAAGGTTGAATACTTGTACACACTATTTTCAAACTATTTCACAAGATTTTTCAAAGGCGAATGTTTTGCACAAAACGCTTTTTCTGACTTAATAATCAATACAAGTATAAAGAATCTGAGGAACTCACAATCATCTTTTATTATAGAGTTACTTATTACTTTTTAGATTGAATTGCTGTTTTATTTTTCAGTATGAGTTATGGCTTATAGTATATACATGGTATATACGACCCCCCTATACTTAGCTTGAGCTATGTCCTCATAGATCGAAGAGAAAAGCAGAGACATAACTCGTACTGAGTATAGACAAGTCTAAAGAATAAATAAGAATGAAATGAATGAATGAGAAGTTGACCGTCCCCCTATACTTAGGATCAATTAAGCCTAAGTATAGTAGACTGTACACAAAGCAGGGAGGGTCAAGGGTGGGAATACACAGATCGTACTCAGATTGTCCCCCCCTATACTTAGGGTAAGATACTCCTAAGTATAGACAAGAAGAGGAGACAATGGAGAGGATCGGACCGAAATGAAAAACTCTAGGTGCACATCCCCCTATACTTAGGACAAAGTACGTCCTAAGTATATAAAACTGTCTACAAGGGTGGCACCTTTTAGATAGAAAAAGAAAATAGAAAAGGAAAAGAAGAAAAGAAGAAAATCAGATAAACAGTAGCTGGAGTACATCGTCTGAATCTTTCGATACCGCAGGTGCTGTGGAGATGTCATCGTGGTGCACTAACTGAATAGAGTCAACAACGGCCAAGAATGCATCTGGTTCTAGGTAAGGCTTCAGTAGTTGGCCGTTGACGACCAAGGGCTGTGCGTCAGGGGACAATTCTGATATAACGATGCTTCCATTGTCACGCACTTCACATACTCGAAATGGCCCTGTCCACTTACTCTTTAATTTACCTGGGAATATCCGCAACTTTGCATCAAATAGACACACTTTCTGTCCAACGTCGAAGGTCTTCCGTCTGATGTGCCGGTCATGCCAGCGTTTCACCTTCTCCTTGTACATCAAGGTGTTATCGTATGCATAGTCTCGGAATTCCAAGAGCCTGTTCAGATCGTCTTTTCTCTTCTGACCACTTCTGCGTGAGTCCAAATTACAACTGTTGATTGCCCAAAGAGATTTGTGGATCAATTCCACGGGCAGATGGCATGGTTTCCCATATACAAGACGATAGGGCGACATGCCCAAGGGAGACTTGTAGGCTGTTCGGTAAGCCCATAGAACTGAGTCCAAGAGTTGAGACCAGTCTTTTTTGTTTGGCCTAACAAGTTTCTGCAGTATAGTCTTGATTTCTCTGTTGGATAACTCCGCCATGCCATTGGTCTGCGGATGATAAGGAGACGCGACACGGTGATCGATGCCGTACTCCTTCGTTAACTTCTTGACTTCTTTGTTGATGAAGTGGCTACCCCCATCTGATATGAGAATCTTTGGTATCCCAAACCGCGAAATGATGTTCTTCTTCAGAAACTGGCAAACTGTTTTGCTGTCGGCGGCTCGGGCGGGAATAGCTTCAACCCAACGACTCACGTAATCGACGACAAGAAGGATGTGCTCAAAACCTTGACTGTTAGGGAAAGGTCCCATGAAGTCAATGCCCCATGCGTCGAAAACGTCTGCTATCTGAATGATTTTCAGGGGCATTGAATCTTTGGCGGTAAGTGTACCTTTCAGTCGCTGACAGTCAATACATCTTTTGACAAACTCTGTTGCATCCTTGAATAATGTGGGCCACCAGAAGCCACACTGTAGAACTTTTGCTGCCGTACGATCTCCAGAGTGATGTCCACCAAATTCGAGCGAATGACAATGCTCGAGGACACTTGATTGCTCCGTCTGAGGGATGCACCTGCGCCAGATACAATCTGCTCCTTCTCTGAATAAAAGGGGATCTTCCCATTGGTAAAAGCGGATGGTCGACATGAATTTGTTCTTTTGGTTCTTCGTCCAATCCGAAGGTGTTACCCCAGAGGCGAGGTAATTGACTATATCAGCATACCAAGGAAGAGAGTCCACTGCTAAGATGGATTCGTCAGGGAAGGTTTCTGTGATAGGTGCAGTGATCAGGGGAAACTCATGTTGTTCAATTCTAGAGAGGTGATCTGCTACCACATTCTGAACTCCAGGCTTGTCCTTGATTTCCAAATCGAATTCCTGGAGGAGAAGGATCCAACGAATCAGTCTTAGCTTGGCATCCTTCTTCTGCTGTAGGTACCGAATAGCAGAGTGGTCCGTGAAAATTGTGACTTTTGATCCCAACAAATAGGATCTGAACTTCTCTAAGGCGAAAACCACAGCCAGCAGTTCTTTCTCTCTCATTGTATAGTTTCTTTGTGCTTCATCTAATGTTCTGCTGGCATAGTGAATGGCATACGGCGCTCTGTCTTTCATCTGCCCAAGAACAGCTCCGACTGCAAAATCTGACGCATCGGTCATTATCTCAAAGGGAAGAGTCCAGTCAGGAGGCTGTAAGATTGGAGCCTGAGTGATGAGCTCCTTCAATTGATTGAAAGCAAGGAGAACTGGCTGATCAACAATGAACTCGGTTTCCTTGCACAAAAGTTCTGTCAGAGGTCGGGCAATGCGGCTGAAATCCTTGATGAATCGCCTGTAAAATCCCACATACCCCAGGAATGACCTCACATTCTTCACTGGCTGAGGTGGCATAAGATTTGAAATGACATCCACCTTCGCCGGGTCGACTTCCATGCCACGTTTGGAAACGACCTGGCCCAGCACAATACCTTCAGTGACCATAAAATGGCTCTTTTCCCATGAGAGCACTAAATTGACTTCTCGGCACTTCTGAAGTACTCGGTCTAGGTGCTCAAGACAAGCATCGAAACTATCACCATAGACAGAGAAATCGTCCATGAACACCTCGAGAAAACTGCCTACCATCTCGACGAAGACTGCTAACATGCATCTTTGGAAGGTTGCAGGTGCATTGCACAAACCAAAGGGCATTCTCTTGAAGGCATAGGTGCCGAACGGGCAAGTGAAGGTAGTCTTCTCTTGATCTTCAGGAGCGATCGCCACTTGGTTGTACCCGGAGTACCCATCCAGAAAGCAGAAGAACTCCTTGCCTGCTAATCTCTCCAAAACTTGATCAATGAATGGCAAGGGGAAGTGGTCCTTCTTGGTTGCTGCATTGAGTCGGCGGTAGTCAACACACACCCGCCAGGATGTTGGTACCCGAGTAGAAATTTCCTCTTCTTTATCGTTTGTAACCACGGTAAGCCCAGATTTCTTGGGACTACATGCAGTGGGCTTACCCATTTAGAGTCGGAGATGGGATAGATGAAGCCTGCATCACACCATTTCGTGATTTCTTTCATGACGACGTCCCGAAGGTTAGGGTTCAGCCTTCTCTGAAATTCGCGGGACGGCTTGGCATCCTCTTCTAGATAGATATGGTGTGAACACAGAGCTGGATTTATCCCTCGGAGATCTTATACGCTCCAACCAAGTGCCTTGCGGTTCTTTTCTAGAACCTCGAGAAGACGAGATTCCTGATCCGGCGTCAGCATGCTGCTGATGATGACCGGATAAATGTGTTCTTCACCCGCAAGGAAAGCATACTTCAGGACTGCAGGAAGTGGCTTGAGTTCTGGCTTTGATCTGTCCACTTTATCTGTCACTTCAGATACCATGATGGTGGTGGGATGTACTTTGAGGCTGCTACCATCCTCATCATCCTGTCGAGATCCTAGTGATGCACCGAACGGTTCCGCGCTAAGCTGATCATGTTCGGTCTAGAGTGAATGCTCAAGAAGATGCGCCTGCATCTGAGAATCTGTCTCCCAAGAATCATCAGAGCATATGCTGACTGCGCTTTCCGAGTCCTCCTCAAGAGTGAGGATTTCTCGGGTCCACGAATCATCCAATGATAAAGCTGAGTCTCTGATCTCTTCAGTAAAATCACAGTCTGCTTCTGATACCGCCTGGCTCTCATCAGTTGTGGCATTCTGCTCTTTGTTCATGTTGATCGTGATTTGCTGGGTGTTCGAGCTGAAAGTAATCTTCCCAGACCCGTAATCAACCACGGCACCTGAAGTACGGAGGAATGGTCTGCCAAGGATGATAGAGGTCTGGAGCAGGGGTGCAGGCGATTCCATGTCAAGGACTACAAAGTCAGCTGGGAATTTCATTTCCTGCACCTTAACTACCACGTCTTCCAACAGACCTCGGGGCCGCTTGACGGATCGGTCAGCGAACTGAAGGATAATGCGTGTCTGCTTGAGCGGTCCTAGCCTGAATTCTTGCATTATGGACGAGGGCAGAAGGTTGATGGAAGATCCGCTATCCAAGAGAGTGCGCTCGAAGACCTGATCAAAAATCTCACAACTGATTAGAGGCGCTCTTGTGTCTTGCTTCTTCTGGGGGAGATTGCTGATGGCTGCTACCGTGGCTAAGGTGAGGACGTGCCTCTCGACTTGCTGGCGTCTGTTTTCTTGTGCTGGTAGACGCCTGTTAGTACATGCCTCCTTCAGTCCTTTCTTTACGGCTGGCATGTATTCCACGGCCTTCAACAAGGGAATCTCAACAGTCAATTTATCCAAAATATCCACAACACCTGGATCAGACAATGTCTTTTTTCGTTTTGCATTTTTTTTGGATTTTTGTATTGCATGAGGAAAAGGAATATGTACACTACTAGCAGGAAAATCAGAGTTCTTATTTACATCAAAATCATCGCCCACAGAATGTTGTACATCCGAACTACAAAAAGGAGTACAAGCTGGATCTTGGCATGCTGGTGTTGTTGGGCTATCAAAAAGGGTAGCGTCTGCTCCATCGGCTGGCGAGGGATCGGCTGCTGCAAGCGGCTCCTCCAATGCTGGCGCGGCTTCGCTTCTGCTACGAGCTTCTTTTTGTTGTTTTTGGTTTTGCTGATTTTTTTGTATTTTTGGCTGAGGTTGCTGCTGACATGGCACGACGACTGGACTGGCTTCTCCTTCTTCTTCCTCCTCACCCGCCCCTGGGGCTGGCACAGCTGATGCGGAAGATGACGATCCACCTGTTTCTTTATTCACCCCACATCTAGTAGTAGCAGGCGGAGGCAAGGCCCTACCGCTCCTGCTCTTTCTTCTTGAAATTATTGGGGTTCGCTTCGACCTGCGCCGGAATGGTAGTTCGGGTGGCGGTCAGGTCATCAAGTCGTTTTGTCATATCCGCTAGCCCTTTAACAAGATGGGCCAGACAATCCATGGCGGGATTCACAGAGGGTGATTCAGTAGGTTCAGCGTGCAGATCATGCTGCTGATGGTTGGATGGGTGTGGAGGTTGTGGCTGGTGATTCTGAGGTGATGCAGGAAGTTGAAGTGGTTGGTAGGATGGAGGAGGATACTGCTGATATTGCGGAGAGGGGGCAGCCGCGTACTGGTGATACGGGTGTGGGTGGCGGTACTGCGGCTGCTGCTGGTAAGGAAAATTCTGCCTCCACTGCTGTGCAAACTGAGGAGGCTGCTGGTACTGCTGGTGCTGCTGGGAGGATTGACCAAAACGACCACCCTGAGGTTGGTGGTACTGCCGATTGGCAAATTGCTGACCCTGGGGTTGTCCCTGAGGACGGGTCGGCTTTGCATCATGAGTCCATACCCCATTCACTTCTTGAATCAGGGGTGGTGGAGGGAAGACTGGATCAGGTACAGAAAGGAACTCTGGTTGGTATACTACCATCTGCTGTTGCGACGGGTCCTGGTCAGGCGCCTGTACGTAGTACACGTGCTGGACTGCCGGTGGCTGCTGGCTCGGCTGAGGCTGATGCTGCGGTTGCTGCTCGTCCTTCTTCTCAGTGGGAGCTTCCGATGGTGTCGCCGACTGGACATAGTTGATAGTGCCGACCAACAGTTCAAGGTATTTGTTGATCTGATCTAGCTTTTCCAGGTTCTGGGTCCTCTTCTCGATCACAGCAAGTTTCTCAAGGTCCTGTGATCGCTTCTCAATGATATCTACCTTAGAGAGATGGTCCCCGATGATGCTGAGGTTGGAGCTCTCATCTCTCTCTGCTTCCTTCGATGCAGCCATGTGCACTTGCTTCTGGAGGATCTGGGGCTGCTTCTGATATGCCTTGGATGAAGAGAAGGCGTCCTCTCCTTCGGCCATTTCTTCAAAGATTTGCCAAACTACATCTTCATCCTTATTAAAATGGGAACCCCCACATGCTGCATCCACAAGCCGTTGGCTTTCAATGTTCAGTCCCCCAAAGAAATGCTGGACCAAGCTGATCTTAGGGATCTCATGGTGGGGACACTTCTCCTGCAGGTCAGTGAATCTCTCCCAAGCTTCATGTATCGACTCGTGGGGTCCTTGGGTGAAATTAATGATACAGGCTCACATCTGGTTGAGCCGACCGAGAGGGTAATATTTGTGCAGAAAGGCGGATTTCAACTCCTCCCATGTCGTCACAACCTTTCCCAAATGATTGACCCAATAGAGGGCCTTGTCTTGTAGGCTGAAGGGGAAAGCCATCATCTTTACAATGTCCAGAGGGACATTGGGATAGTGTGTAGTACGGCAAATACGGGAGAATTGTTGCAGGTGAATGTACGGCTCTTCACTTGTGTTTCCATGAAATGCTGGGAGAAGGGCAATAAACTGGGGCTTCAGCTCAAAGTGAGCGTGTACCGGTGGAATGAGAATCCACTCGGTCATCTGGCTGTCTCCCGGATTGTATGTTTCTTTGAGTGTCGGCTTTGGTGGTGGCTGCTGACCCTTGCCCTTTCCTCCTGGAGCCATGTCAGGGTCTGAGTCGGACGAGATGAACTCCGGAGTAGTCTCCAGGGCTCGCACTGTCTTCTATCTGCAGAATGAGATAGTCCGAATCAGATCACTTGCAATTAACTTTCAGCTGCCGTGATTAAGCTGGAATTCAGGTCAACCCCAGCATGTTGTGAATGGAAAAGGATGTAGACTGTAATCGACTTCCATTCACAACGACGGAAGTGGGACAAAAGTGATCCTAGCTTATTGGGTGACCAAGAGAAAGGTAGAAAATGAGGAGTCTGGAGATTGATCCACAAAGTCCGGATCGGGTTCTCGGGAATCGCCTCGAACTTATTGGCGGAGTTGAGTCCATGGAATCGATGTGGGTGTCGGCATGGTCCCGACGGAAACCATCCATGGATCAACTACGCAAAGTACAAGAGAGGATCAGATGTTGGATGAAAGATACGATGGTCAACGAGGAATAAAAGGAGTGTAAAACAGTAGAGAGGCTCGGTTGAGCGGGGTGGTCAAAGGGAGAAACAAAATGTGCGCAAATGCGCGGGACTTGATCTTTGAACCTTAATCTAGATCCATACAAACACAATACAAAATCGGGTTCACCAACTCACGCCATGTGAAGCCGTGAAAGTTCGGCTATTTATTATCTTTTCATTTTTAGAGTTGTGATTTTCAGGCATATCTTATAACAAGTCCTTAGCACGCTACCCTATAGGAGAGAGAGTACTGCCAGAAGAGTATCACGTACTTGTCCTCCTCCTGTGTAACACGTAGTCTGTACTTTTTGGAGTCCTTGTAACCCTTCCTAGATCCCTACTCAGCCAAAGAAAAGAGAGAGGAAGCCAATAGGCGAAACCAATACTTCGGTTCTCGCTCGCAACGGAATCACCCGTGAGCGTGCAAGAACCTACTCAGACGTAGGACGATGAGACAGACACCCCCGTGAAGGCGTGGCCTATGCTCAATACTTCGGACAGGGTCGATGCTCTCACAACAGAGAGTCACCATTGGCGACCAAGTCCTACTCGCCTACGTACGATAGAAGCGCCATTACTTCGGAAATCCAGGCGATACACAAGGCAGTTGCAGACTGGGTTTTGGGCTTTAATCCTTAGGGTCGCACTCGCTCAAGGGAGTAGGGTTTTGGTCCCCCTCCAAGGTACCTGAAAACAATGAGGGCTTTATGAACCCGGTACAATGATAGTCCATTACAAATTTTAATTAAGGTCAAAGTTTATTTAGCAGTCCCCTTGTTTTATTTTTTGGGTTTTCACTTTTTTTGAGTCTGTTTCATACCAGTGCCTAACGTTTTTGTAGATTTTCATTTAAGTCCTAGGTGCTCAAAATCAGAGGGAGATAGCGGAAAAAGCCGTGCAAGTGGTTCCATGATGGAAATCTCACCATTGAACCGAATGGTGCATGCTGAGTTAGAAGACTTACAGTGCATCCCAGCTCTCTCCATGTGGTATGCAAAACAGAATTTTTAAACCTATCTACATGTCGGTATGCAAGGCACAAAATCGCCCTAAACATAAGCTGCTATTAGCGTGAAGAACCATAAGTCGCTCATTTATCTCTTGCCCAAGAGGGTCCGGTCTTGGCTCACCCCTCCTCTGCTCAACAATTTGAGGGTAGGAGAAAGCGCTTTACAGGGCTCGCTACGGCACAGAGGGCTAAGAGATAACTGAACGGCTTGTTTAAGTTTGACTAGATCCAAGCGAAGTATACTATAGGAACATGCATTCTTGTTAATGTTTGGACCTAGCTACCGAGTCAAGCAACCTATATCTAGGGGCTCCAAGCACACAAAACAAAGTAAAAGAAAGGCGGAAAGCTCAAAACTTCGGAAAATAAAGAAAATAAAGCGATGAAAACTCGAAAAGCTGCGATGAGGCCCCCAGGTGAACAATCACCCGGGCACTGGACCTCATTGTGAAGAGTAGAGTCCTGTTTAATTACATGCCAAAAATGTCTCTCTCTCACCATAAATTACAAAATAAATAATCCCAAGTGTTCTAGCTCTAACTAATGGCCATCTCTTTGCTTCCTTGGTGCTCTCTCCAGATGGTCATGAGAAGAGGACCATCCTCCTCCAAGCTTGGCTGCATTGGCCTCCTAAGGAGCCATCCTCGCGTGGCGGGTCCTCACATCAAAGTCACAAAAAGAGTGCATTAGTATGGCTCAACCAATAAAATAGAGCAGATAAAATAATCACAAGACATAAATCAATAAAGCATGGTGATTAATATCAATAAAAATAGCTGCTCAAAAATGAATGATGAATCAAGAATTTTATACAAGAATGACAAAATGAATTAGGTTATGCTCATTGCTCCCCGGCAACGGCGCCATCTGATAACAGGGGTATTCCGCAAGGGTCACCATGAATAATATAAAAAGTGTCGCTGAGGCGACCGCTCGTAGAATACCCGAGTTAATCATCAACTAACCCACAATAGAAGAATAAAAACAATTGAGTCCCAAAAATGTGAATTAATCTTTATTTACTCTACCATAAAATGTACAGTGACAAGCATGTAGAGGTCGAACCACAGAGAGCAATACAAAATGCCATAGCCTACATGTATCTCATAGTCATCCTTGTGTGAAGTGGGTTTTTGAATTCTAGATTTTTTTTATTTTTTTATTATTATTTTTATTTTTTTGTTTTCAATAATACAATTAAGTAATATATATACATATAAAATATAAATATATAAATATATGTATACCCATAGAGGGTTAGAATATAGCTTATAATACATACTATATATATATATAAGTATAATAATATATTATATATATTATTTTTTGTGTTTTTTATATTTTAGGATTAATAAATATATATAAATACATATAAGTAGTGAGATATATATATATATATTGGAGTGCATATATATATAGGATACTATAATATTTATAAAAATACTCAAAAATAGTCAAAAATTCAAGAATAGAGTCTTTTTGGGATTTTCATTATTTTTTACTGTTTTTGTGATTTTTGGGCCTTTTTCAAAACATTTTTAGTATTTTTAAATAGCAAAATAAGAGCAAACAGTGGAATCGGGTCTGGTTGTAAGAAAAATAGGTATTAAAAATAGCAAACAACCTCAAAATTTTTCCACACTATTTTTCTAATAAAGATAATAAAATATAGCATAAATAGGGACTGAGTTCATATTTTTCTGATTTTTCTTTGATTTTATACATTTTTTTTGAAGTTTTTGGGTGTTTTTGAATTTTTAAGGTTTTCCTTTTTAGATTTTTATGGATTTTTGGACTGACACTGAAATAGGTTAAAATACACACTAGAGAATTTTTTTGGAACTTTTCGAGGCATTTTCCTATTATTTTGGGATTTTATAAGTTAGACAGTGAATAAAAGACATGTTTTTTATTTTTAATAAATGCAAAAATGCAACAAAATTGAAAACTAAAAATATGGCGTGTAGAAGCAAGCTAACAAGGGATTAAATCCATTTTTGCAAAATTTTTCGATTTAATATGAGGCACAAAATAAATGGACAAAGCACACAAAAATAAATGGCCTGGCAGGGGTATTTTTGCAAATAAAATAAGTGACAGGGCATACATGCAAAAATCACAATAAAATACGTGTACTTTTATTTTCAGGACCATTTAACAATTACTAAAACACGACAGGGTTTACATGCAAATTTCACGCGCCTCACGTGGGTGTTGCACGTGAGGCGCGGAGGGATTAAAATGTAAATTTAAAAACATCGGGGGTCTTTCTGCAAATTATACAACTTATTTACAACTTGACTTTTTATTTCTGGTGTTAAACGGTAAATACAAAAAACGAGGGGCTATATGTGAAATTTACCCCCTAAAGGCGCTTCATCCTGCGGCGCTAGATGCGCCACTTATCCACGTGTCGTCCATATGACGGCAGATAACGGTTCGTCAATGAAGGGCTTGGATTAGACGATCCTCGTAGATCTGACGGTGGACGCGTGTCTTCATCGGACGATCGTCGTTCAATCTGGGCCTCGCCTCCCGATCCAACGGCGCAGGAGGTGACTGGAAGAACGGGGAAGAAGCTCGCCCCCGGCGAGCTTCGATCGAGCAGCTCGGGCACCTCCCGCGGATCTGAAGTGCTCTGGACGTAGCTGGGAAGCTTCCACGTCGTCTGATGGTGTTCGCATGGCTCCTGGAGGTCCGAGTCGTTTGGTCGAGGTCGGTGAAGAAGGGGACCCCCAGGAACCTCTTCCTGGATCGATTCGAGCCTAGATGGGCTCCATTCCTCGTGATACCTGCATAGGAAGAACCGGGGGCGAGAGAGCTACCTCCTCGACCCGGGGTTTTGAAGTTGCGAAGCAAAATGGAGTGGGGCGGAGGGGCTCCGGCGAACGGCGGAGGTGGAGCCCCGATTCGCCAAGACCAAAGGTCCTGGGTTGGACCAAGATGTGCGTTCGATGGAGAATGCGACGAGGAACGAAATGGGATGCAAATGGCGGGCGGACACAGTCGGTTTCACGGTGAAGAAGTCGCCGGAGCGGAGCTCCGACGAACTTCGAATTTGGATTTTTACGCTAAGGGAAGTAACTAAAGCCTAATCTAATAACTGGAATGGAAAGCCAGCATTAAAAACTAACTAAAAAGCATAAAAAGGGACAACTCTTATATCCGGGGGCCTCCAGGGAGCAGGGCGGACGCCGGAGCTCCGCAGCGACAAAATCTTCCTCCCTCCGGCCGATTCGAGACGCCAGCACACTCCCCCTGTCACGAGGAATGTCCCAGGACTGGAATTAAGGTTTAAGGGTGGATTAAAAGTGGCCAAATTCGAGGAAGGAGGCGGAGCTACTTATTTATAGACATTGGCGAGTAGCCTTATTGACCGGCGATTATTGACTGATCCAATGAGTATCTAATTGATCTAAGATTTTGGCGGGCATCATGGATGATTAGAGAGCAATTCTTGTGAAGGAAGCATCTTCGATTGATGGATGGTGTGCCCGGGAAAAATGGGAGAAGACGGGCGAAGAGACAGGCTGCGTCACATCGGGCGGCTGGGGAAGGAGTTGATCGAGCGGTCAACTGTTGACGGCCTGTGATTGGTCCAAGTCATCCGCTAGAAGACAAAACAGGGAATTTGAGTTAAAATTGATTTATTTACAATAGGAAATGATTTTATTAGAATTTTCTTAAAACATAAAAAATGTGTATTTTTTCATGTAGTATTTATTTGTGATTTTTATTGAATTTTTCGAAGTGTTTTATTATGGTTTTAATTTAATAATGTGTATATGTATGTATTTACATGTATTTTTGTGTATTTTATTTTTAATTTGTTTATTTTCTTTTATTATTTTATTGGCTTATTTTATAAATTTATAATTTATTTTTGTGAGTATAAAGGTATTTTTATTTAATTTTTAGGAGTTTATCTACATTTTTAAATAAATAGGTATATGTATATGTAGGTATCCTTATAGGTATTTTACCTATGTGTTTTGTATTCTTAATTTATTTAATGTATTTTCTTGATTTTTATTTTGGATTTACATTTTTAATGAGTTGTGTATAATGTATACATTATTATAAAAATATAAAAGAATAAAAGAACCAAGGAATAAAATCCTTTTTATTTATATAAAGATATATAATATAGGTATTTTGTCTATGAATTTTGTAGACTTATTTTATTTTTGAAATTATTTTTGGTTTTCCTTTACTTTTAATGTGTGTATGCATTATATACATCATTTACAAAATTCTAAAAATATGAATTTATAAAAATAATTAATATTGAATAAAAAAGAATATTTTAATCAATCATATATACAAGAAGGGCCAAAAACCTAACTTCTGCATATGAACTCCAAAAATTATGAAACCAATTTTATTAAATAGTTCTTGGAATGCTATATACATTTAAAGGTGAGTTTGGGTGATTTGGGTTTTTATTTGCAAGATGTAGGTCTGTGAAGTTGAGATTTTTGCTTTCTATTTTGTGTATAAAATGTACACTGAGTATTATTTTTACACACACTCAATTTTGTAGTTTTATTTACATTATTATCTACAACTTTTATGAACAAAGTTTCTTTATGTGATTAATAAATAATTATGTACAAAATAGGTGTCAAAATGTATAAATAAATGCATGAATAAATGAGGTATTTATTGTATACTGGCCCATATCTCCCCCTACTTTATTCCTGGTCGACCAATACCATGCTGGCCTTGGTCTCGGGGTTTGGGTCATAAAATATTGGTAATATTTTATTCCTTTTTCTTTTCTTATCTTTATTCTATAATTTTGGCATTAAGAACCTTATTTAATGTGTAATTAATACAATGAATCATGAATGCTATTATGTGCAATTTGATGCTGTTTACATGCATTTGCTGGGGTTTTTGAGGCCAAAATGATAGAATAAAGGTGATGAAATGGAGATTCATCAGTTCCCTTGATTTGTTGTAGGAGATGTGAACAATCCTTGATTTTGGTTTTGAAAACCAAGTGGTGAGGTGAAAGATCCGGCAGGTGGTGGAGTTTGAAGTACTCGAGATGAACTAGACTTATTGGTGTTGGGATTGGGCAGAGGTTGAGGAGACAAGGCTGGGATGTATGATATGATCTTGGCAAATTACCGAGCATTCTCGAAGTTGGCTTGTTGTTGAGCTTCAGTGGCCCGTTGTTGTGCTATGGCAAGTTATTGTATAGCATAAGCCAATGCATCAAAATTCACAGCAGTGGTGTGTAGTTGAGTCACTGGTGGTGTTATCGGTTGTCTGGGCTGAGTGTGATTTTGGAAATGATAGTTGTGTTGTCCATTCCACCTATTATTTGATTGTTCTCTCCATCATGCATTTTGGGTGTTTGGATATACCTCTCCTTGATTTCTTTGTACACAATTCATAGTTTCAGGGGTCATGTCTTGTTATAAGTGAATGGGGTGTGGTCAATTTCTTGAACGATGGGATTGTTCATAGCTAATTTTCCTATGGCTTGGGTCATAAGGTCTATTTGCTTGGAGAGGGTTTCCCATTTATCATGATTTTCTTTGGATATGTCACTGGTAGATATGTCATGATCAATTATGTTGACTGATCTCATGTTCCCACTATATTGTTCAATGGAGGAACTATTCGCCGAATTATCAGCTATATTTTCAAATAAATGCCACACGAAATGTTTGTCACGGCTAATATAATTCCCGTCACATGAGCCGTTGATAACTCTCTTGAATGATGTGTCTATGCCCTCATAAAATATCTGAACCAATTTCCATTTGGGGATTGCATGATGAGGGCATTTACTTTGTAATTCCTTAAAACGCTCCAGGCTTTGTGAATGGGTTCTTTGTTCTTTTGGGTGAATGATGATATGGCTTGTCTCTGAGTATTTGTCTTTCCGTTTGGGAAGTATTTCTTGATGAATGCCTCTCTTAAGGCGTCCCAGAATGTGAGTGGGGTTCCATAATTTCGGAGCCATTGGAGTGCTCGTTCCTTCAGAGAATGAGTGAAGGCTTTCATATAAATATATTCCTTTGCTACCCCGGGGATGATAATTGTGTCACAGGCAGATCGAACGTCTTGTATGTGTAAGAAAGGATATTCACTCTCATTTCCATAGTACTTTGGTATCAAGGAGAGAGATGCTGGATTTATTTCAAATTCTCCTACCTTAGGTGGAATCTGGACCCAATGGACTAAGTCTTCTGCCACAGGGTTATAATGTGTACTAATGGGTGGTGGTCGGATGAGAGGTGCTATGGTGTGACGGATTGTGACATTTTCTTCTCTCAGCAGTTGTAATTGTTGCAGAATGAGGTCCATGAGATTACGTTGGTTCTCTTCTCCCATGTCTCCTAAATCAGGTGAATTCTCATATTTTTCACTTGAACAAGATGGGTGGGATTTTCTTTTATAGATCGGGTCATAATCTAGAGGTTGTTGCAATTGATTTTTTAAAGACCTAAGATCTAGTATACACAACACAAACACCAGACAAGTTGTTGCTTCACCAACTCACACAAAAAATTCCGTGGAAGCGGTTATCTTTTCGATTTTAATTTAGTGATTCAACAAATGTTATCAGATAATTAAGAGTCTTTAAGGAAGAAGTGTGTGTGGAAGATTGTGAGAAATCGATGTCCTAATTCGGCTGGGAGATCCAGTGTGCGGTACTCATATCAATGATCTATTCTTCCCACAAGAACATGTGCTCAATACGTCGAGGAGTTACGATTTCTCTCTGCAATCCCACGTAGCACCAGAGATTTTTGTCTCTATCCTAGGGTTCTATGTGCTTGTGAGTTTGTGTCAATCACCATGTGCGATCAAACAAGCATTCAATTTTATCCGTTTTCGCTCGGATCACTACAGTGATCTCTCAAGCTTTATCTTTTTATATGATCAAAACACGATTTGGTGGTCTTTGTATTAGATTGTCACAGAGGGAGAAGACCACGGAGATGATGCAATCAAGAACTATTTTTTAATTTTATTCAGTTTAATTCAATGCGCAAGCAAATGCAAGAAATATAAATCTTAAAAATGTCTAAGTGAGAAAGCAGACTCACAGTGCATACACTTCTGGCGCTAAATCCGTAATGTTTTGTCATGTTGATGGTAAGATTTTCCGAGAAGGAGGGGAAATTAAGATTACAAAATTTTTCTGCTTAAAATAAATTACAAGTTTGCAAAAAAATGCATGCAACTTCATTTTTTCTTTTTCGGAATTCAAGTGCCTGAAATAAAAAAATTACACAGATTAAATATCGAAAATAAGTTAGGAATGAAGAAAAAAATTGCAAATGTTGCCTAGTCTCCGGCAACGGTGCCAAAATGTTAATGCGATTTTACATGGTTTAAAAAGTTGGTTTTACCACGTCATTGTTGTTCCACGAAAAACCGCAATCAAATAAATAATATTACAACCACAAGCATAATAAAAACACAGAAGATGTATAATGCAAGTAGAGGTTCGTATCTGCAGGAACTAAGTAAACTCGTAATTTTTGTTCTTCTTTCAAGTTGATTAAAATTTTAATCTATTGCGATGAAAGAAAAATTATGTTAAAGAGATTTTGAGTGTAAAATGTAATCTACGGTGAAAATATTTGTTAGAACTTAAAATAAACGAAAGAAGGTATGAGTGCAACTAAATAAGAAAACATGAGTTGAATCGCAAATTAAGATGGAGGAAATGAGATGACACTTGCAATGTTTCAAGAAGAATAATGAGATATAAGACTTGCAATGTATATATTTAAAGAAAACTTAGACTTGAAAAGAGAGATCGTACAAAATAAAAAATGCTTTCAAGTTCAACTTAAACCAAATCAACTGCAAGAGAGCTTATAAAACGAGAGTTGTTTCTCTCCAATTTGACTTAAACAAAACTGACTAATGCAATAAAATGCAAGATGCGCAAGGAAGAAAAAGAAATGCTTCTCTATTAAGATCCGAAATGAAGATGATGACGACGATGGCGGAGACGGATGCACGGCTTGCTAGATACGTGCGCAAGGAGACAGTAACGATGAAGGTACGTGTGCTGATCGCACACGAGGATTGCGCGGGGAAGATGCGTGGGCTGATCACGCATTGGCTGGAGTTGGTGGCGGTGTCGAGGAAGAGGAGGCCACGAGATGGAGTTGTTGACTATGCGAGGAAGAGGGTGCAGGGGAGAGCTGCCTTACGAGAGAGAGCAACGAGTGGGATAGAGAGGGTGCATCGGGGAAGAGATCACTTTTTTTATACCTTGGGGGACTCCTCCTTTTATAGATGTTATATGCATCGTTTGGGCTTTGAATGGTCTTCATCTCATTCACATAAAGATAAAAGAAATAAATACATTCATGCATGGGAGACATGTGCATGGGGAATAAATAATACATGGTCAAGAGAGAGAAATAAAGAGGGCATTCATGCATTGTATATTGCATGGGAAGGGGTGTGTGTTGGGAGCTGCATGCATGGGGAAGAGAGAGGCCATTTTATGAGATGCATGGATTGAAAAATTTCACAACATATCCTCCTTTTTTCTTTACAAGATAAAATGTTAGGGGAATGTGTAAACCAAATTGGATGGATAAATGTGTGTGGTTTGAAAGTGATGTTTTATTTAATGACCATGTAATTTTTTATAGATACATAAAGTATTTAATGATTAATTGAATGATTAGAATGTGGTATTAATTAATTATTCTTTTTAGAGGTGGTTTACCCATTGTATTTGTAGAATAAATAATATTTAGATTAAGTGGTATTGAGGTGTATGTGTCAGATATTAATGAGATTCATCATGTAATTTGTATGGTATTATACTAGTATAATATGTAATCATCACGATGAAATGAATGTAATGTATTTTTTTTTTGAATTTTTAGATGCAAGATGAATTTTTTTTATGAATTTTCGAATGCAAATGATGCGAATTTCGATAATTAGTTATAATAAATATCAAACCTAATTATTTTCAAGGGATAAAATTATCCAAGATTTATCACTAGGTGTTGGATCTCAGAAAAATCCTAACCCTCGAAAATATGGGATTTAATACATATTACAAATTAAATATTGAAATATGCAAAATGATTTTTAGAGGGCAAACCATGCATGCTAATGCAATTCTTTTTGGGCATGATGTAATATACAATTAATGCTACAATCTATGAATTTTTGATAATTTTTAGAGCAACGGTTAATTATTTATGATATTTCAAGCACATAAAGGGCAAACTATGTAATTTTTCACGAAACAATTAATTAATAATTAACCACTGATCACATAAATGTCAAACAAATGCCATATGTAGAGAATTATTTGACGAATAAATGCCTATTTTTAATAAATAAAATAATGCAATGTAGAGGTCCAAAATGAAAGGGGAACACATGGGTATTTATGCATTATTTAAAAATAATTAAATATAAAACAAAATACATATAGGACTTATGTGCAATTACTGCAAGCTCTAGGGTGTTTGTTGCAAAATGTCACGTGCGTAGCACGTGACCTCTGGTTAACTAGACGTCTGTGCAAATAGAAGACATGCCAGGGGCTCTTGTGTAAATTACCCACCCAACACGTGCTTATCACGTGACTGGAGGTTCTTCTGAAACTTGGCGTGAATCTACGTTACTTGAAGGGTATCGATGCAAAGTTCCTCGGGCCTCACGCACCCAGCAGAGCGGCAGTGACGTGGCGACGCTTCCTGACGTTGACATCCTTCGCTCGACCGATGGAGTCGCAGCAATGGATGGATGGTCTGGTCTGAAGCTACAGCGGCGATGAAGACCATCTTGTTAAAGGAGAAGTCGTTGCTCGACGGCGGGCTAGAGGTTGTTCTGAGGGGCGGTGGAGTTTGTGGACTGTTGATGAAGCGTCATTGAAGATGACGTTTGCTGCAGAGGACACTCCTGGATCGAAGGCGATGGTTGAAGTTGAAGACGCTAGGCGTTGTTGATGGAGATTGGTGGAAGAAGGCGGTGGAGTAGCTGCGGTTGTTGATGAAGAAGGCGGCGTTGGCTCGACGGAGTTAATACCAGAGCAAAGTAGGGCCTAGTGATGGCTTTCTGCAATGAGGGGAGAACCTCGGACCTCACCGGAGGGAGATGAGAGGGTGGTGTTGTCACTGCCACTCCTTAAACTCGGTAGCTTATCGGCGTATGATCATGGAAAGGGGCGGCGGAGGTGCTTTTATAGGACGAGGATGGGGACGCCGAAGATGGAAGGCTATCACGGGATCTGAAGGAGATTGGGATTTGATTAAGATTTGATGGAGGTGATGATCGGGAAGGCGACGACGGAGAAGATCGCGGTGGGCGGAGATCTCGCGGGACGCCAAAAGGGGAAAGGCGGCTAGAGGAAGATGGTGACCAGGGGCCGTCTGATTGGCCGAGATTGGACGGCCCTAATCGCGCCACATGGCGGCATGATGGGGGTGCGAGGGCACGTGCAGTGCACGTGCCTAGGCGGTACATGCTCCGCACGTGCGCATCTTTATTTTATTTTATTTTATTTTTATAAAAAAATAAATTATAAAAAGCCCAAAAATGGGTGACATGTGGCGGCTCCAGGAGCAGCCACGTGTCAGTCCCACAAAAATCAAAAAATAAATACCTTAATAAATATATATAAAATAGTAAATGACCTCGGATTGAAAAGGCTTCTTCACGAAAAGTGCTCGTCTCGATGTGATCTACAACTTTCACAAGGGACCAAAACCAAAATCGATCATTTAAATAAAGTGGTTTTTTGTGGTATCACATGTACATAGAATACCTTGATTTTTGGGTTTTATAATTTTTTGTCATTTTTAAATCAGATAAAAATACATAAAAATAGGATAAAATCAAAGATAAATATTTACATATTAATCTAATTTTTTGGATTTTTATTAATTAAGAAAAAGAAGAAATAAAATAAAGTGTGAAAAAGACAATTTTTTACATATATTTAGTGAAGACTCGGACTCAGCTAGTTTCTTTGATTTCAAGCTCAGTTTGGATTTAGATTTTTGCACATTTTAATAAAACTTTCATCATACAGTGTGTCTACCACCCAAAAGACCTGGATTCAAATCCCCCTCTTGCAGGGGTTGCGTTAGGTAGTCGATAACCAGCGTAAAAAATAGTCGAATCTTTCAACATGGATTTGAGCAAGAATCCATGTAGCCGACCCTGCTCATAGTGGGAGAATGCTTAGAACTTAATAAAACTTTCATCAAAAAAGATAAATGAAAAGGAAATAGAATAAAATAGGTTAATTATGTACATAAAAGAAAGGTTTGATACTTCATCTCATCTAGCATCTTATTCTTCGAATTCATACTTCTGCAAAAGGAGTGTGGTGAGTTTGATACAAATATTTTGGTGAAGAGAGGATTTGTGGATTGCATGGAATTTTTTATTTAGATTTGTATATACAATATGCCATCACCATGAAGGAGCTTCTTGATTACAAAATGTTTGGCAAGCCATTGGTCGTGAGACCATACTTGAAAAATGATGACAGTGACGATCAAAGTATATCATTCTTTACAATTCGTACCATTCATATTCGATTTTATTATCTTAATAAATTCTTTATTTTAACTATTAATTGTTGGTATAATCATGGAGATGACATTACATTTAAGAGTCATAGCCATCAAGATTTTGAGATTGACATCTTCATCCTCTAAATATAAGCATAATTAGCATAGATTTGACTCGATAATGATTCTATTGACCGATCCAATTAAAATATTAGTAATAGTAATAAAATTGTAATGTTATTTGAAATGTTACTTTCGGATTCGTACTGAGAAGAGATACATGTTAGAGACAGCGAAGTTGAACGATCTAGTTTACTCGCGTTTTAATTCCAACCTGAAGGAATGTCGACTTGTGAAACAAAGAGACCATCCTTTTTCTCATAATTTATACACACATAGGTGAACTGATTAGTGATGCCAACGTTCAAGCTCAAAACGAGGAGGTTTTTGCATGTTTAGGATTGACTTGGGGTTCAATGGCACATGCAAAATGATGTCCGAGAGATTTTGGAATTGAGAATAAGCCAAAGAGGTGAACATGATAAGGAAACTTCAACTTTGAGCTCAATTGCTGTACCGAGAAATGAGGAAGAGAAAGAACTATAGTCCGAGGGCACACATGAAGAGGAAAACGTATAAGACGGTCTTGTTTTGGATGATATCGACGAGGATGATTGATTAGTTACTACTCAAGTTACTTTTGTTAAGTGTGTTTGTTTTTGACAAGTTGCATTCTTATTATTAACTTTCTTTTCCTTTTTTCCCTTTTATTTCAATTGCATCTTTTATTTTATTACCATAATATTGACAATGTCCAACTCTATGTCAATATATGGGAGTACATGCATTTATAAATTTAAATTGATTGAAAATACAAAAATGATTAAAGCCTAATTAAATCAGTCTAATCGTCCGACTGCGCCAACCAGTTCTTAGTTAGTGATTCAACCATTTGAGTACCGACTACTGACTTCTGCAACCTTGTTACTTTCAAACTTTCTAAATCTAAAGCAACTATTTTAAGTGTTACTTGGAATGAAAACTTTTTTTAATGTAAATGTCATCAATAATGTAAATGGAAACTTCACGTATACTGTATTAAATATATGTGTTAAAACCGTTTAATATATGTATTTATTTGATGGAGACCATATCAAGTATAGTTAGGCTACATGGCACATATCTATGACCCAATTATTTAACGAGCATACTAGTTCGGATTGACATGTACTTTATTTTTGTCCCGAACTTGATCTACGAGTGGGTGATTTCTCCACCATTTTAGCTAGGTTTACCACTAATTATAAATCAAATTGTAAAAAAATGATAAAAGAATCATAGAGTATATTAAAAAAACGATACTAATTATTCCTCAATATTTTTTTAAAGTCAAGGAACACTAATCTATAACATATATTAAAAGGTGTCAGTTGCTTGAGTCGGCATTATATTTTACATGAAAAATCTCATTTCTGCCCTCCCAGACCCCTCATGTTATTCCAAGATTGCCCTTCTTATTTTCTATAATGTCTGTTTTGCCCAAGATTGGGTTCGTTGCCTCCGACTTCCGTTTCACCATCCTAGCCCTTCTCTCTCCTCTCCTGTCGGTTGATTTCCCCATGCACGAACACCCTACAATGAAACTTCCACAAGCCCTCCCAGACCCCTCGTGTTATTCCAAGATTGGCCTTCTTATTTTCTATAATGTTTGTTTTGCCCAAGATTGGGTTCGTTGCCTCCGCCTTCCGTTTCACCATCCTAGCCCTTCTCTCTCCTCTCCTGTCGGTTGATTTCCCCATGCACGAACACCCTACAATGAAACTTCCACAACTCGCTCTCACCTGACGACTCCTCTCCGGCATCGCAATCGAGCAAGGAGGGTATGAGGCCTGAGAGGTAGTTCTGGGCGACGGAGAAGTACCTGCGGCGGCGACGGAGTGGGAAATTGGAGAGCGGCTGGAGATGTTGCCGCAGAGGAGGAAAGCGGGAGAGTCTGCTGGGGGAGGAGGAGATGGTGTCGTAGAGGTTATTGGAGGAGTTGTCTGAGGTGGGAAAGGGGAGGGGGAGGGAACGAGGGATGCAAGAGGAGAAACCGTTCTTTGGTAGGAAGAGGAAGTGGAGGGGAGACAGGGGCCCAGACAACGAGTTGAGCGGAGGGGGAGGGAGGTGAGGTAGGGAGGTGGAGAGGGGGAGAGGCCCGAGAAGTCTGCAACCAGAGAGGCAGGGGGGGCTTGATCTCGTCGCCACATCCTCCCCAACGATAGACTCCACCCACCACTACAATGTGAACAACAATTGGACAGTTGTGGTGTTCTACACCAGCAGCATTACCATGACTTCAATGACTGGCTCCTCCCTCTCTTCATCGCCGTCGGGCGTGTTAATAAGAACGTCGCCTTGGTCATCGTCGAGCACCACGATTGCTGGTTGACCAAGTATACTGATGTCCTCTTGCAAGTCTCCGACAAACCCATCAACAACTTCCCCAAACACAGATGTACCCAACGCTCATGCCACAAGAATAAAAGAGTGCTCACAAACTCCTTACCCACCTAATGTTGGAAACAGTCGGAGGATCATCTCCAATTTAGTCAAGAAATATCCAATCAAAACATGTGATTCATTAAAAACTCAATCAACAAATTATTTTCCAAATAGAAAAAAAATTGTAACAGGTAATTGGATATTGGATTCAACATGGGTATATAACGGAACACCATGAATAACACAGTACTGGATTCTCAATTATCAAATATGAAGAAATGTAATATACATAGAGAACAAAACCACTGATGTAAAGCCAAATATCGCCCATAAATTCAGAAAACACCACATAGTATCCACATACTTTCAAATCAGGATATGCCTGACACAATTTAGTATTTTCTTAGGTAGCGGATGTTGTGTTCGACACAACATCGGCCTTAGATCCGCACCTTGACAGAAGAGTATCGAAGAAGAACTCTTCACAATAACTGTGGATCTTTAGGTACTCTCTCATCTCGGTCGTCGACTATCCAATGCACAACCATTGTTTGATCCCTGGACCTCCAATCACCACAGCTGGGGGATCATGCATTCATCGTCAGATCTCACTTAATCCTCGATTGCTAGCCGTGGTAGGCAAACTTCTCCATAGCCATGCAATCCAGGGGTATCGAGGCTCTCCAGTTGCACATACCATGTCTTTATGAGCCACTCGATCCAGACCAGCACACAACATGACTGCAACATCAAGCCCGAGAGACCCGGTCACATGTCAAGGACGAAAATTCCCAGCCCTTAAAAATATTTTGTACAATTTTGAGTAAAGACCATCACCCGTGCAGAGCACGGGTATGCACTAGTCATGTCTTATTTTGTGTGTGTGCCAATTTGAGGTTTTAGTATGTAAACCTTTTTGAAGCTACCGGAGGACTGAGTTGGACGTATATTCCTAGACATTACTCATATCTTCCCTTTCCATTTCCCCCACCTCCCTCCTTATACCTATATAAGCAGCCCCACTCCCACAACCAACGAAGCTTCGACCCCCCCGAAGGGCGAGAAGAGGGTCCATTATCCACTGAAGCCCTAACAAGCAGAGAGAAACAGCAGAAAACACACACCACCAATCTCGATCTTCCTCCCATCTTCCGATCATTACGCGATCCCATCTCGAGATCGACCTAAGAACGAAGGAGAAGCAACGGATCCCTGTAGTTTCCCCCATCCGATCCGTCAGTTGTAGCAGATTGTTTGTTGTACATAGATTCTAGGGTTTTGACTGTGCAGTAGGCGATGAACGCCAGAGGTAGATACCCCCCGCAGGGGATGAACACCGGCCGGGGGAGTTACGCGGGCGGAAACCCTAATTTCCAGGGCAGGGGCAGTAATCAGCATCATCAACAACAGCAGTATGTGCAGAGGAATGCAGTTCAGAGTCAGCAGATGCAGCAGCAGCAGATGCTGCAGCAGCAGTGGCTGAGGAGGAACCAGATGGGTGGCGGCACGGGAGGGGATAGGGCAGGGAAGAGCACGCAGGCCGAGAGCAGTTACGATGCGAGGTAACAAGCGGATTGGGTTGAATTGTTGTCTGTTGACTATATTCAAGTTAGTTATAGAGTCAAGCTTGTGGTTCTTGTGATATTTGAGTGTAACATTCGTATCTTTTTGGCAATTGCATTCGTCCGAGGAGATTGCGGAAATAAAGCAGAGGTCTTTCCGCATTGAGTGTGCCGAAAAAATTCTTTAGAAAGGATTGAAAAAATACTCCATAGTCGAACATGCATCACCCATAGAAAATAGTTCACATCCTTGCATACAAGGGGTCTGCAAGATTTCCCTATCTATATTTTGTTGAAACTTTATGCAAACGAGAGGCTCTTCCATCTGGTTGCTTGTCACAATGCTCTTAATATTTTAACGCCCTTCATTTGCTTCTGATAATCTGACAATGAGTGGGACAGAAGTAAAAATGCTCTCGTGTTCCACAAGATTGTGAATGGAAATGCAAAGATGCACCTAGAAAGAATAAAAATATTTCAATTGGAAAGATTAAGGAGTGGAGGACAATTGAGCAAGGACCGTGATCTGGTAAGATAACATCACAACGGAGATACACAACATACTTGATTACACACTAGTATGAACATGCCATTTCACACAATTTTAATCTGAATAAGCTTCCTTGCCACAAAGTGGCAACATGGTTGAACATGATTAGGGACCCGCATGATCCCTTCTTGGCTCTTCGATTTTAAAATTACCGAATCGTATAGATTATATAAATTGTCAAAGAATTCATACACAATCATTGGAGGTGTAGAAATTATTCAGAATTGTGACTTGTTATAATTTAATGCAATCAGAATTGAAATGTATTACATATAACGATTCAGGTATAGAGCAAAGTGTATATATTTACAGTAATGCGAACATTACATGCTATTTCTTTTTTGCAAATCCACCCATCGTCTATATAAAGGGCCAGTGGGAGTTTGAAAATAGCAAGTCATGTTGGAGATGAACACTCGAAGTTGCCTCCACTTATCCCATTTCCCCCTACCGGCGTCCCTCTTTCAGTGGAATCTGATCCCCTCTCATTGCCTTATTACCATTCTTCACGTTCTCTGCTCAATCCCAAATTCCGCCTGCAGTAGTATGACATTCTTTGGTTCTTGTATCCTTGCTTTATGGCACTGTTTGCCTCATGTATCCGTGCTTTCTCTGGACATGGTTGAACATTATTACAACACGACCTTACATATATATACATATGCATACCTGATGCCTGGATGTAGAATTTGGCTTCTCTCTATTCTAAGATAATTGTACATATTAGTATATACTTGCAAGCTTTTCATTCCCCTTGATAAGTTATTTATGTATACAACCGAATCAATCTTGGAAAGGATTGTTATTCTACAGGTAATTGAGTGTTTGCTAGAGTAAAAAGAAAACAGCTTTGGTTGTAATAAATTGTCTTTCATGTTAGTAGAGAAACATTGATAGTAGTTTGTATCAAGGTTAAGGAAAGCGGTATGCGTATGTGTTCGGACATGTCACTGAATAGCGCTTAAGCGGTATGCGGGGGCATATGCGGGGTATATGCGGTTCTACGCGGTTTCCTAATTTTTCATTTAAAAATAAATAAATGTATACAAAAGTGACTACAATAGAACTGAGCTTGACATAATGCTTTTTGCCTTGTTGTTGCAGTTCTCAAGATTGGAAAGCACAGTTAAAGATTCCTCCTTCTGATACACGATACAAAACAGAGGTATGCTACTATTAAATTCTTCCAAATCTGCAGAATTTTTCGTCTCTTTTAATTCTGTTTTCTATGGTTTAGGTTTTTGGAATGTCTGTATTGCCCTTGCTTAATGAATTTTAAAAAGAAGATTTATGTTACAGTGAAATGCATCTTCGTATATTACTATAAGCTTCTTCGAAGCATATTGATGTTTTGATCTTTTTGCAAAACCCAGTAGATTTGGTATGCCTTGAGATATTCATATGTACCCTATAAGAAGTTATTATCACATTAGAACCAGAAGTGCCCGTTTTCATGCTAGTTCAAGTTCAACCATACAGTCGTTACAGCATTGGCTAGTGATATCCATGGACCATGGTCATGGACCGTGTATTTCTTGGAATATCTACCTCTCTCTCATGCAATTCAGGGTCAACTATTATCTTGAAATTGTCTAAAAATTTTAAAAAATTATCCTCTCAAGGAAAAAAAGAACTGGTTAAACACGCAGAGGTTTGCAGTGGTTGTGCACTTGCAAGGTAACAATTTATATGGGGAAGGAAGTCACATACTTGTTTCTTCCTTAGAATCTAGGTCTTGAATTTGGACATGGTCAACATTTATCTGGATCATATTGGTGTTCTTAACTAACAATTAGTTCCTTTTTTTATATCTGGATGTGTCCAGTGAAAAGGGGGTAATTTACCTTGTATGTTTCTTTCCGGACAACAATTAACAATATCTCACTATTATCTGTAGGATGTGACTGCTACTAAAGGGAATGAATTTGAAGATTATTTTCTGAAGAGAGAACTATTGATGGGTATATATGAGAAAGGCTTTGAGAAGCCATCTCCCATTCAAGAAGAAAGTATTCCCATTGCTCTAACTGGCAGTGATATTCTTGCGAGAGCAAAAAATGGGACTGGCAAGACTGCGGCATTCTGCATTCCTGCTCTTGAGAAAATAGACACTGATAAGAATGATATTCAAGGTTTGTTTCTTCATTCTTCATTATGAATCTCTATATATGTCAGTGTTCAAGATTGCATGGCATCCGATATCCTACACGTGCTAGTTGACGCCGTATTTAGTTTTTAGATGTAAAAGAGATGTTTACACATTTGCATTCTCTTAGTCCGTCGGTTCTCTAGGTTATGTTGGTTTTTTCCCCTTCACGTTCTTATTCAATATCCATTAAGAGCAAAATTGGATATCGTTAGTATTATCTATTTATCCTGTACATTCTCATGCATCTTGAGTTAAATGCTCACTGATGCAAAATCTTTAAATTTATATTTAAACTAAGATGTATTAATTTGTTTTCTTTTTAATTTATAGTTATTATACTGGTTCCCACTCGAGAATTAGCTCTTCAAACTTCACAAGTTTGCAAGGAGCTTGGCAAACATTTGGATATTCAAGTTATGGTGACGACGGGAGGGACTAGCTTGAAGGATGATATCATGCGGCTGTATCAGCCCGTTCATCTGCTTGTGGGGACACCTGGTCGAGTACTCGATCTTGCAAAAAAGGGTGTTTGTGTCTTGAGTAATTGCTCCATGCTTATTATGGATGAGGTAGCTTTCAACCATTTATGAATAAAACTTTGTCCTTGTACTATCTGTGCAATGTGGTGTTTTAACAGTAATGACTCTTGTAATGTTTGCAATTCTTTGTACCTTCTTCCCTTGAGATATTTTCTTCGAGGTTTTATGTTGCCATCGTCTTCTTTTAGTAACATATTGTATTTAATCCTGGCAGGCAGATAAGCTCTTATCTCCCGAGTTTCTACCTTCAATTGAACAACTTATTAGATTTCTTCCATCCAATCGACAGATTCTGTTGTTCTCTGCTACATTTCCTGTAACTGTTAGGGATTTCAAGGATAGATATCTTCCCAAACCTTACATTATAAATCTTATGGATGAGCTCACTCTCAAGGGTATTACACAATATTATGCATTTGTGGAAGAGAGGCAGAAAGTCCACTGTCTAAACACCCTCTTCTCTAAGGTTAGCTTCCTTTTAAGCGTGATACAATTTGTTTTTTTCTAGAAGACAATTCATATATGTAAGTTTGTGACTGATGGTTGTTGTCTTGTTGCTTCTCCAGCTTCAAATTAACCAGTCTATAATATTTTGCAACTCCGTAAATCGGGTTGAGCTTCTGGCAAAGAAAATTACGGAACTTGGCTATTCCTGCTTTTATATACATGCAAAAATGCTGCAAGATCATCGCAACCGAGTTTTCCATGATTTTCGAAACGGTGCTTGCAGAAATCTGGTCTGCACAGGTATAGTTATGTTTGTCCATTGTTCTGTAGCTCTTTGTTTATGTATACTTGCATGTGCGTGGGCACGTTTTTATGTCCAGGGTTCAGGGACATTGTCCTTGTCGTCATTGGCTTCTAGTTGTTCTTGTTGTCATTGGCTTATAGATTTTATGAGGCTTCATTTACTACCGTCTGTTATCAATTTTGACAACGTTGAACTATTTTCGGGGTTGGAGGGATAATCCACGCGAAGTAATTGTTATGTGGAAGTACCTAATGAAATATGCACTCGAGCACATGAATCCTATAACCTGTTAGTCCCATGACTTGTTAGATATCGATGTATTTCGGTGTGCAAAAAATCCTGCTATCATCCTCCCATGTCCGCATATGTCTGTAGAGTATATACATTTGTTTGGACTGTTCCCAATAAGATATTAACAAAATTTTGACGAGGATTATTTGGTTATGTACCTGTCTAATGTAATCGCTTGTTTGGTTCATCAAGTTTCATCCTGTGCGATAAAGGAAATAGCTTATCTTATAGAGTTGATACATGGTTTTAGACATCGTGGCTATACTCGGCATTCTCCTGCGTCAATACGATGGAGTGGCTCATTTCCAAATGCCCGAAAACATATCTAAGCACATGGCAACCATTTAGACAATTCAGGTGACATGGAGCATCTTCATAGATACTCCATCCTGGCTTATAGGAGGAGTGGAGGCGTTGACCTAGGTTGAGGGAGGAGCCGGGAGGGTGTTGGACCTTCTTGAGGACTCTAAGGTGTTGGTGGAGTGAAGAGTGACAAGGTTGGAGCAACACACGATGCTTCTGGAGGAGGAGGAGAAGCAAGAGATGGAGTGGATACATTGCTTTAAACAAACATGGTTGAAATATGAGGATGCGAACACATGTCTTCCATGGGGTGGTCAATGGCATGAGGCGATGCAACTTCTTCATTTTTTATAGATGGGAGGCATGCAAGTGGATGGAGAGCATGCTATCGGGTTTGTGGTGGGTTGGTCACTTCCACTAGGTGAGCAAGAGGGCTCTCTTGGTTGGTGCGAGGTGGTTGGCTTGACGTGCCCCGCGTGATGAAGTCTCAGGATGCTAGTTTGGATGCTTGCCTTTAGCATTGAGGAGGTCCTTACGATTGTCTTCGGTCCGGCTGCAGATGTTTCTTATTTTTGTTTGTGAGTTTTGGAGTTGATGGAGCTCGATGTTGTGGTGGGTTTGGAGGAGCTGCATATGGAAAATGAGGTCTTTGAGAGGCTAAATTGTTTTGAATTTTTCTTTTTCTCAAGAAGGATATGGTACGATGCATGGATGATTTTTGGCATTTTGTTCTCTCATGCTATCTCATCGTGACGAAGGTCCTTGCTAATCAGCTTTGTGGTATTCGATGCTCCATCATTAACATTTTCATATGACTTTTACTTTAGGCATTTACATGATGGGAGGAGTGGTCATTGTGGACCTGAAGTGATGATATGTTAAGGTTTGCTTTGGAGAGTTGTTACTTCAAAGCTTATGGTTGTGTGAGCTGGAGTTTCATATGGAGGTCTCTTTCGTGGCGTGACTTCCCTGATGATTAAGTTGTTTATATGAAGAGGTATGCGGCAACTACCTCTTGCTTAATGTTGGTGAATGGGCAACAAAATGATGGCTTCTTTTAGGCCGTAGAGGGGGTCATGCAAGGATGCCTGTTTGCTCCATTGCCTCTTTGCCTCTATGGCTTATGCGCTCGTGTAAATGTTGTCTTATACGGTGATGGGGATTCCTGTGTTGGTTTCCATTTGGATCTCATGTTAAATCCTATTTAGCAAGATGCGGATGGCGCTATTGGATCTCATGTTAAATCCTATTTAGCAAGATGCGGATGACGCTATTTTCTTAGCGGAGATGGGTTCTTGGGAGGCGAAGGGGATCACTAGGGCTTGGGTGCTGGAGCTTTCAGTATTGTCTTGAGTCTCAATCTCAAAGGTGACAAGTCTATTGTTGTCCCTTTTAGGTGGTGGAGAAGGAGGTCGAGGTGTGTAGGGCCACTTTTCGTTCTTTGTGGTGCATCTGCCATTGGTCAGGAGTCGTATGTGTTAGTCTGATTGGTTACCTGTGGTGGATATGACCATGGCCTCAAATTTCAGCGAAATTCGGTCGAATTTCTGTCGAATATCGATATCCAGTCAAAATCGAAATTCGACCGAAATGACCGAATAATGGGGGTGCTAGTACAAAAAATGACCGAAATGACCGAAATTTCGGTCGAAATTCCACCGAATTCCATCGAAATTCTGTTTTGGTCGATATCGAAATGGTGACCGAAACCGACATTTAAGGCCTTGGATATGACATGTTGCATGTTTTTCTACTAGGGGGCTTGGTGCTCTTGAAGTTGATTCATCTTGCGATCTTGTTTTCTTTTTCCTCAGGCTGCTCCCTAGGTTGATTTGAGGATGCTTGGAAGCGATTATTTTTTTTTTGAGTCAAAAAATGGGGAAACATGCTAATGTGTCCAAAAATATTAAGAGAGAAGCAAGTATGCGTGGGTTCGTTTGGTTGGGTTCAGAAGATTCACATGGCATTAGGTTGGTTTTGTGATAAGTCGTATTTATATAGTAGGTTATACAATTGATCATTGATGAGATTATTACTATTGTAAAACACTTAGAGTTTCACTCAAATTTTTCATCTTAATATCATGAAATCTGGAACCAAGGACTGATCTGAATTTTGGATATAATTTATACAAAAATCCCAATTTTTGAGTTCTTAAACATGGATTTTTGAGCAACTGAACATATATGCAATTTGGGTCTAATTTATACTAAAACTCCAAAATTTAAAGTTTTTAAAAACATGGAATCTGGAGATTTTGAACATATCTGAATTTTAAGTTAAATTTACACTAAACCCCCCAAATTTAAGTTGTTGAAATATGGATTTATGGAGCTATTGAACAGATCTGAAACTTGGTTTCAATTTACAGTAAGCCTCCCAAATTTTGAATTTAAAAAACATGGATTCCGGAGCTTTTGTACAGATCTGAAATTCGGGTTAAATTTACACTAAAAACCCCCAAATTTAAGTTGTTAAAACATGGATTATGGAGCTATTGAACAGATCTGAGACTTGGGTTCTATTTTACACCTTAAACCTTCAAATTTTAAGTTGTTAAAACATGGATTTAGAAGCTAATGAACAGATCTGATATTGTGAAATAAATACATGCAAAAAATCCCCCAATTTAATTCTTTAGAACATGGATTTTAGAGATAATATCCAGATCTGAAATTTGTGAGATAATACATGCACCCCCCCCCCCCCCCCCCATTTTCATCCTTTAGAACATGAATCATGGAGCTAATATCCAGATCTGAATTTTGTGAGATAATACATGCATGCAAAACCCCTCAATTTTTATCCTTTAGAACATGGATTCTGGAGCTAATATCCAGATCTGAAATATGTGAGATGATACATTGCAAAAATCCTCAATTTTCATCCTTTAGAACATGGATTTATAGCTAAATCTTGGTATTTAATCAATGTATACAAAAACACATATGGTAGCAAGAGGAGGGCTGTGATTGCACCTTGTAGATCTTCAAATTTTTGGAGTAAATGGGCTCACAGCACCGAGAGCAGCTGCTTGACAGCAGCTATCTTGCAACAGAAAGGCAACAAGAGAGTTGCATGGGAGGCTCCGGTAGCAATTAGCTACTTGGGAGAGGGAAGCAGCAACTCCCAGCTGCTTTTGGAGGCTCCAACAGCTGTAGGAAGCAAGGAAGAGGGGCTGGGGTTGCTCCAGAGCTGTGGTGGACATCAGCTCCAGCAGAGGAGAGAAGAGGTTTTGGCTCCTTGTTGGAGAAATTTTGAGAGAAAAGAAGGGGTTTAGTGTTTATATAACCAAGGAGAGGGGACTTGGTTGATGACATGTGGAGGAAGAAAGGGAGTCAAGCGGAAGGAATAGAAAATCCAAATGGGAGTAGGTAATAAAAAAAATCAAGTGGTTGCTGTCTGAGTAGTCAGTCAGTAGAAATTTTATTTATTATTATTATTTTAAACATTATTTCTCCCATTTATTTGCGATATAACAATCGTCCGCACTCGCGCCTCGAGTCTCATATTCAGGTGCACAATATCTCGTTTTGACCGTCTTTGAACAACGATCAATATGAGTATATAATATTCATATACTTTGGATCTGATATGATTTCTCGAAATTCTTGAGATACATTCTTGATTTGTGAATGAATTTTGCGATTTTAGAATATCAAATGATCTCCGATCGATGAACGGTTGATTTTGTTGGTCTTATTTTATCAAATCAGATATCTTGGAGGTCTCAGTTTGTTTTGTTGTTTTTGATTTTGTGTTGTGGCTTTCCGATGGCACACATTTCGATGCGATCGACTTTTGGTTGATGGTATCTAAAAGAGATTTGATCCGCGATCTATAGATCGAGCTGAAGTTGTTCAATAATAATTGAATATTAAATGGAATTTCAGACTCTAATCATATCATATTCGATTTATTCGGATTCGAATGTTACAAATATATAAACCTCAAAGGGAGTCTCGTCCTCGAGACTCAGGTCAGGGCCACTGTGTCTTCTTTGGATTTCATCCGATCATAAAAATCTCAAAGGGGTTTGAATCCATAAAAACCTCAAAGGAAAAACAAGCAATATTCTTTCAACATGTATATAATTAAATATGCTTGTTTTGATGATTACTTGAGAAGAGCTGCGAGTATCGTGCCCGCATGTCTGCTTCAGTCTCCCGTGCCGACTCTTCGATACCATGTCGGTGTCATAGCACTCTTCGACACCACGTCGGTGTCGTAGCACCTTGATCAAGGAAATCTCTTTGTTGTGAAGCTTCTTCACGACACTGCCAAGTATCTGTACTGGCCTCTCCTCATATGTCAAGTCTGGTTACATGTCAAGATTCTCGTAGCTGATGACGTGTCGAGGGTCGTGCACATACTTCCTCAGGTTGGATATGTGAAAGACACCGTGAATGGCTGAAAGGTGTGGAGGAAGGGCTACTCGGTAGGCCATCTTCCTCACTCTAGCAAGAATCTCAAACGGTCCAACATACCGTGACGCCAGCTTGCCACGAACACTGAATCTCTGTATTCCCTTCATGGGAGATAATCGTAGAACACCCAATCTCCCACCTGTATTTACAGGAATTTCATCAATATACGAGATTAAGTTGAATATCCATGAGTCATATTTCAATGGGTTAAGAGAAGACGTTCGGATTACCTGAAACTCCAAGTCTCTTCTCCGATGATCTGCATAGCTCTTCTGGCGACTTTGTGCCGTCAGGCGTTTCCGCCTCACAAGATCAACAACTCTCGCAGTCTCTTTCAAGAGATCTATGGAGTAAAGAGCATGCTCACCTACCTCAAGCCAACTGAGAGGTGTGAGGCATCTCCGCCCATACAGGGCTTCGAATGGTGCCATGCTGATACTGGAATGATGGCTGTTATTGTAAATTCTACCAACGGCAGGTAGTCCTTCCAAGACCTTTTCAATTCCAAAGTGCATGCACGTAGCAAATCCTCAACAATTTGATTGGTGAGATGGATGGCGATTATGTTGTTTGAGTATGATAGGGGTCTGTACGTCTTTAGCCTGGAGGCAATGACCATGGTGCTTCTTGTTAAGTGGATTTCTCACATTTGGGGCTGTGGTTTCTACATGTTTTATATTTTGTCAGGAAACTTTATAGTGTTTCTCTTAACATTTCTTGTAACCTGGACTGATACATGCCCTTCGATCTTCTGGAGAGGATTTTGCTCAGTTCTTCCTTAAATTTACCTCTCTCCGAGGTCCGTTTTAGAGAATGTTGGTGCTTTTTTGCTTTAGGCTGGCTACTCAAGTCTTTGTATGCCTAGTTCTCCTGTTTGTTTGCGTTGACTGTGGAGCCGGATATGATAGGTGTGGAATCTTGATACATCTAGGTTTGGTCTTCTTGTTTCCATTTTGGTCTTTCAGTTCCGACGGATGGTGAGTTCTTGGAGCTGTTAGAGACGCTCCGTTATGGAGGGTCTCAAATGCTGTGAGGGGTCATTTGACAGGGGTGGATGCCCCATTTCTTGGTGAAGAAGGTTTATAAGTTCCTCTGTGTATTGCTGCTTTTACGCAGGGATTGCAATGTCGGAGCTTGATTAATTTATGAGCTGGAAAGATCCCGGTATCGGTTGGGTTTTGTGTTTGCTTGGAGAATAGGGTGATGATGGGCGCTTGGAGGGCTAAGACGTGACACCCCCGGTACCCGGATACTCGACATTGCAATCCATGTAATGCAATCCTACATTCGAAGCACAGAAAGAAAAGCTAGAAGGCATAGCATAAAAAGAGCAGTCGAAAATGCAATAAACTTTTTCCATAAATATTTACATATGCGTTCATTAAGTAACTATGTCCACAAAATCCCACATACATGTACACCAGAATGTCCATACATATTTGCCAACAATATCTCTCAAAAAGTAAAAGTAAAGACAATAGAAACTACAAAAGTATACATACCCAAAAGTAACTACACCAAACAACAAAAGAACCAGCAAGCCGCTCATCGCTGCGGGCTGCTCCTAAGGACCTACCAGATTAACGAAAGTAGCTACATCGTGAGCAAAGTTGCCTAGTACGGTGCTAAAACAACTAATCAAGAAAGAACCACTAGAAGCTAGAAAGCGCACAAAAGCAGGTAACCATGAAAACCCAAACCACACGTAGCTGACTGGAAAACCTAGATCCTTGTGATACCAACATCGTGGATAGTTTGTGATCTTGATTTACGTGTAACTCACATTATGATTCTAAGGCCTTGGATCCTAGGTTTGGGATGCCTTTGTATCAATGAAGTACAACATCCTAACTAAGTTTCAACACGCTCATTAACTTTCCTTGATTCAATCATTAAATCCCGCACTTTACTGTGTGCTAAACCAATCCCCAAACTTTACCGTGTGGCATGTCAAATCCCACACTCTAGCGTGTGCCCACTCTCACCACTTGTCTGTAACTGACCTCTTGAAGTCTAGTCTTGAAACCATTGTGAACCTTCTCCTTCAGATATACCACAACTCTCGGAACTCCCCTCTTAGTGTTTCCACACGAATACCAACTAATATGGCATACATCAGCCAGTACACGAGTGTTAACCGTAAGTGAAAGAAGCGAAATACAAACGATCGACCATAACTACTTGGCACTGTACATTTGAAACTGATTCTGTACACCGAACGAAATGACGCACTGGTGCACCAAGTAGTATGTCCCTCTACTAACGACCTACTAGGATAGCAATCATCTAAGCTTCTACCCCAAGGTTTAAAAAAGCGTGAGGCGGTCCGAGGCGTTTTTCCTAAAATCGAGGCGAGGCGTAAGCCTCGAGGCGGTCGAGGCGTAAGCCTCAATTTTTGGAAAAAAAATTAAAATTAAAGGAAAATACATTGAAAAAATATATGATAATATTAAATTTTCCTAAAAACACATTCAAGAATAGTTTAACACTAATAAGAATGCAATACATATGTCATAAGCAATGAAGGCATTGTAGTTCAAAAAAAGCCACTAATATATGTAATATCAAGTTCCAACTTCAAATAATTCTATATGAGTATTAAATTAAAGTCTATACTTAATACTAAAGTATAATAGGAACCATAATTTTTAGTGTTTGAAGTAAAAAAATACTAACACGCCTTGAATCCAACCATTTGTCTTGTTGGATATTGTTGGGAGAACCGTCATATGCATCCCTCCTGCCATATCATACCTCAATAAGCGGGGGTGACCGATATTCAGTCGAAATCGAAATTCGACCGAAATGACCGAAATATGGGGGTCCTAATACAAAAAAATGGCCGAAATGACCGAAATTTCGGTCGAAATTCCATCGAAATTCTGTTTTGGTCGATACCGAAATGGTGACCGAAACCGACATTTAGGGCCTTGGTTAGATGCCACTGGTTTGAAATACACCCGTAGAAGTCTGGTTCTCAGATTGATCGTTTTTTGGCCTCCACGAGCTGATGCAACTCTTTCCCTTGTCATTTGTTGATGCTAAACCGAGAACGAGGTCCGACCACTCTCCCATTGTTTGGGATTCGGGGGAACAATCACCCCGAGGGTTTTTTTCAGATATGAGAAGGCTTGGCTTCTGGAGGAATCTATCTGGGACCTCGTCTCATCCCGCTAGTCCTCCTCGGCGGTCTCCGGCTTTGCTACGTTGAGATTTGTGCAGAAGTTGACCTCTTTGCGCGTACGTCTATGCGCCTTCAAGAGGGAATCTAGGAGGCCCGTCGCATTACCTGGTTGAAGCAGAAGAAGAAGTGGTTAGGCTTGACGACCTAGAGGATTTTAAAGATATGTGCGCTGACGAGCTGGCTCAGCGTGCGTTGGCACAAAAGAAGATCGCTGATGAAGACAAGAAGCCGTGGTCGAATGGAAGCAGAGGTCAAGAAACAACTGGATTAGGGAGGGAGATGCAAATACGGTTTTCTTCCACAGAGTGGCCAACGGGAGGCGTCAGGCTAACACTTTGAGATCCGTGATAGTCGATGATGTTAGAGTGGACGACAATTGGGAGATGGGTAGAGCGATAGCGAGCCACTTTCGCGATTCTCGACGCGGTTGAGTGAGAGGCGGTGGAGATGGACGGGACTGGGCGCTTCGAGATTGTCACCCTCTCAAGCCTCTTGTTTGACTCAAACGATCACCATGGGATGAGTTGAAGGCTGCGGTCTAGAGTCTGAATGCGAATGGGGCTCCGGGCCCGGACGGCTTTCCCGGTGGACTTTTACAGGGATTTCTGGGATCTAGTTGATGCTGAGGTGCTGGAGGTTACGCTGGAGTGCTGCCGGGGCAATGCGGGGTTCGATAAGATTAAAAAAGCCCTGATCTTTCTCCTTCCTAATCATGAGGCAGCGGAAAGAATTGAAGACTTCAGACCGATCACGCTGTCTAACGCTCTGTATTCGATTGTGGCAAAGGTCTTTGCTATCAGATTGAGCCGTACGCTTGAGCACATTATTTCCCCGTTTCAGTCGGCTTTCGTTCCGGGCAGGCAGATTGCAGATTGTTTGGTATTGGCATCTTAGATTATTGCAGATTGGAAGAGGCGTGTGGAGAAGGCGCTTCTGTGGAAGGTCGACTTTGCGAAAGCATACATCACATTGGATTGGAGGTTTCTGTGGTCGACTATGTACAGGAGGGGTTTTCCGGATTTATGGATTTCCTGGATGAAGCGTTGTGTCACGGCCTCTTCTTTGACAGTTCTTGTGAACGGTCGCTCGGAAGGCGGATTCTTTCAGCCACAAAGAGGCGTCAGGTAGGGTTGTTGTTAGAGTATTGGAGCATGCGTCACTTATGTAATAGGTGGGTAAATGGATCCCTCCAGGGTCCATTTACCCCACCACTGAGTTTAGTCCCATACCGCCTAGTGGTGGGACTTGGAGGCCCTGTGGAAGCTATATAAGGAGCCCCATGCCTCCTGTAACAGATGAGAAAGTCAATAGACAACATGCCCCGTTGAGGGCTTCTCCCGTGGTTTCATCCCGCTCCTCACGGAGTAGGTTTCCACGTAAAATCCCCGCGTTCTAATTCTTGTTTATTCTTCTCCATGTTTATGCTTCCGCTTCCGATTTTCTAACATGGTATCAGAGCGGGTTTGATTCTCGTGGATTTGTTCGTGAAAGTTTTTATTCTGTTCGAGATTCCATTATCAGATTCAAAGCGGAGTTCCTGTTCATTATTTTTTATAATATTGAGTGTTCTACTCCTGAAGAAAGGCTGATGATCACGTCATATTGAGATTGGTTCCGAACCAAGATCATGTTTTAGGGTTTCCTTTTGAAACCCTAATTTCTGCTAATATTCACAGATTCAGACCATTACTGTTAATCGAGATCAGCTACTTCCTCTCAAATCCAGTCTTGGTGGGACTAAGAGACCTCTGCATCGACCCGAAAGCGGCTCCAGTGCCGCACTTGCAGGAACAGGCCCCTGGGCGATTACCGCTCAAGCCCAGGCGATCACTCCGAAGCCATAGAAGCCATAGAGGCGCTTCATCTCCCTGTCGCAGGTGCGCACCCTAGCGGGTCTCCTCCTCGCAGACATCAAGCGCCGGAACCGGCCCCACCAGGCGGCGCCGCCCCTTGAGGCGCATCGAGTCCAGGCAGCGCATCCAGGCGGCGAAGAGCTCCCACGTGCAGACGCACCCTCCTTCGAAGGCGGCGCAACATCAGGGACTCCGGCGCTGCTCCCCCATGGCTGCGTTCGACTCCAGAGCCTCCGAGTCCGCACGTCACTCGCGCGTCGAGCAGCGCATCACCTCGCACAGGAGGCGCGCGTGCGACCTCCAGGCCTCCCAAAGGCGGCGCTCCCTCCAGGCCTCCCGAAGGCGGCGCTCCCTCCAGGCGGGTTCTTCTCCCATCTCGCACGGGCGGCGTGCCTTAAAAGAAGAGAAAGGGTTCCCACGATGGGAACCCTAGGTCCCTGTGTTGAATAAAAAAAAAGGAGGGGGTTATTTTATAAACCCAAATGTGAGCGGCAGAAAATTAAAAAAAAAGGGGAGAGAGTGAGAAAAAAATGTGCCGTGAGTTAAAAAAAATTGAGGGGAGGCTGAGATGTTGGGCCATGTGGGCCGAGAGCTTGTGTAAAAAAAAAAAGTAAGGCTGGGCCCTACCAAGTTGAGGTTGAGTTAAAAAAAAATGAAAAGGGGGAGATAAAAAAAAGAAAAAAAAAGAAGGGGAAGGATCAAGTTACGGTTTTACGGTTCGGACCCAAGATTGGGCCGGAAAAAAAAGGGGGGTGTATGTTTGAGCCCTTTTGGGCTGTTTTTCAAAAAAAAAAAGAAAGAAAGAAAGAAGAAAGAAGAAAAAAATCAGCAAAAAAAAGGGGCGTGCAATAAAAAAAAAGAGCCATACGCATTTCGAAAAAAAAGTTGCAAAGGCCGTAAAAAAAAATGTGACGGCTTATGTTTAAAAAAAAAATGGACGGCTTATTAAAAAAAATGAAGAAAAGCCGCAAAAGAAATTTTTGCGAATATCCATTTTTTCCCCATATTTATGTAGTATCTTATCTTCTCCCAACGTGGTCAACAATGTCATTCCGACCAGTATGGGAGAAAGGGAGTATATGTATGAGTCACAGGTTTTGTTCTAAGATTCAGATATCAGATTTTCCAGACCGGTCAGATATTCAGACTCTACAAATTCCAGATTCAGACTCGACGATGACGCATGCCAATCATTTGTCATTCTTGTTGGTCGGCCAGAGCTTTCATGTGAGCCATAGGGACTCCATAGCAGAGGACTATTCCCTATGCCATTAAGGGCAAGGGTTTTCATATGGTATCATAGGGACTCCACAGTAGAGTACCATTCTCTGAGCCAGATAAGACACTCCAGCCCCGTTCGTCCTCCTCACATGCACGCCATGAGAAGCAACGTCCTCGACTGCAGCAGCTGTGCGCGTTGGGTTGATATTGTCTGTAGTGTCATGTATTGTGAGTTGAGTTTCTTCCTGTTTGTCCAAGGCTGAGCATTGCATGCTCCAGCTTGAGGGGGAGTGTTAGAGTATTTGGAGCATGCGTCACTTATGTAATAGGTGGGTAAATGGATCCCTCCAGGGTCCATTTACCCCACCACTGAGTTTAGTCCCATACCGCCTAGTGGTGGGACTTGGAGGCCCTGTGGAAGCTATATAAGGAGCCCAGGCCTCCTGTAACAGATGAGAAAGTCAATAGACAAACATGCCCCGTTGAGGGCTTCTCCCGTGGTTTCATCCCGCTCCTCACGGAGTAGGGTTCCACGTAAAATCCCGCGTTCTTATTCTTGTTTATTTCTTCTCCATGTTTATGCTTCCGCTTCCGATTTTCTAACAGTTTCCTTTGGCCCCTTTGCTTTTCGTCATTGCCTCTGACGTCTTGGCTCGCCTCGTTGATCGAGTTCTTACGGTGGTTTCACCTCTGGTTATTCGCGGGATGGGATAGTTGTCCCGCTGTTTCAATATGTCGATGCACCATTTTCTTCATTGAGGGGGGAAAAGAGGAGGCAAAATTGCTCTGGAGCTTTTTGGCGAGCTGTCTGGTCTGTTGAAGAACTCTAGCAAATCCATGGTGATCCTTTTGGCCTATCAGAGGAGGTAGCGCGTATTTGTAGCCAAGAGTTGGGTACGGACTGTGGTGCCCTCCCTATCAGATACTTGGGGCTACCATTGGCCTTGGGCTGAACCATATTGGCTGACGGGTTACCTGTTATTGAGAAGTTGGAAAGAATGCTTGCGGGGTGGAAATCGTCGATCTTGTCCAAGGGAGGCCACCTGGTGCTGCTGAAAGCGATTTTATCTTCGATTCCGATTTTCTTTATGTCCAATCGCCTTATCCCGACAGGTATTCGTGAACGTCTTGAGAGATTGATGCGTAGATTCTTGTAGGGCAAAAATGGACAAGAGGCTGGAGCAATGCATCCTGTGGATGGGAATCAGTCACGCTTTCTAAGGGCGATGGCGGACTCGGTGTTAGGCGGTTAGATGCGATAAACGAAGCATTGTTACTAAAATGGGTGAGCAGACTTTAGGGGAACAGTGTGGAATGTGGATCTATGTTGCACCCTTGTTCGTCGGATCTATGCAATTAACGGTACATCGCCTCTGAGTTGTTGCCGAGGTTTATTTACTTCGCCTTTCTAGAAGGGGATTCTGGGGACTCTTCCCCGCTTCCATGATCTCTTTAGGCCGGTCATGGGTAATGCGGAATCGTTCGCTTTCTGGAGGGATGACTGGACGGATGCTGGGCCTCTATGTCCACGCTTTCCTCGCCTTTTTGCTTTGGCGGCTGATCGTGAGGCGAACGTTGTTCACTGCTGGCAGGCGGAAACTGGATGTTGTTATTCTCTTCTAACTTCTCGGACCAAACGCCTTTGAAGAGTTTCTCAGCTTTTTGGACTCCTTACGTGATACGGGGGGACCTGTAGGGAACATGGACCATTGGACTTGGAGAGGGAGCCCTTTCTTGGTCAAGAAGGCCTATGGCGCGATTTGCAGGCCGCCTCCCTCGCTGAGGAGTTGATTAGGATTGCAATTTCTTTTGGGGGCGTGGCCTCCCTGAGAGGATTGGTTTTTTTCTGTGGCTGGTTAGGAGGAAGAGACTGATGACGAGGGACCGCTGTACTAGACTCCCGGGGAATGTGTCTGACAGATGCCTTTTGTGTGCGGCTGAGAGAGAATCATTGGGACATCTATTCTTTCTTTGTCAAAAGACGGCACCTATCTGGACTGAGAGCGGTCTTGAGTGGGTTTGTACGAGGAACCTGAGCTCTTTTTGTGACTCCTTAGTGGTGGGCATGCACCGTCCCCGTAGAGGCTCTGATACGCCCTCTGGCTGTTATCTAGGCTATTTTGTTGGCCAGGAACGCGTTTCTCTTCTCTGGACAAAGATTTTATAAGGAAAATGTTGTGGTACATTCTAGAGGTTTAGTGGAGGACTGGGTTCTGTAATGTTGAAAAATTGTACATGTTTCTTAATTTTGTTTAGTAATAAAATTTGGGTCGGACACCTATACGTGTTACCCCCTCCTTTGACTTCAAAAAAAACTAAAGACCTGGATGTTCACCCTTTTTTTTTAAAATGATTAAAGCATGTGTGCCAATCAATTGAGAAAGACAAGCGATAAAGCAATGATCACTTTTTACTTTACCATAAAGATTAGGCCACATGCTATGATCGTCCTTGTTCATGCCTGCTTTGATGTGTACTATTTTGGCCCCGACTGAATAGATGCAAAGATGAGGTGTGTTTACAGAACATACTATTCTAAATTTAGGTCTAAGTAGGTGGGTGCATCCAAACATTCCAATAAAGAAAGCATTTTTGCTTGATTCATAATAAGGAGTAAAGGCAATAGACTCAAGAATTAAGACTTTATTTTTTTATTCACGTTGATCTATATAGAATATGCAGAATAAAGTAAATATAAGTTAAATATGTTAATAAACTGTAAATAAATGCATAAAAATCACAGAATGGACCAAAGAATGTGGAGCGAGAGCGGAGGCGGGAGTGGGAGCGACACCTGTGAGGTTGCAGGCCGGCGGAAAGGAGGGTAGGAGTTCCGCCCCCGCAGAGGAGGGTGGGCTGGAGGGCACTGACAAGGCAGAGGGTGATGTAGAGATGGAGGATCTCGCTGGATGTGGTCCCTTGAAGCTTGTCTGCGAGGAAAAGAAAGCTTGGGAAGGAAAAAGTCAGGGTGGGGCGGGTCGTGTTGTCGAAAGGGGGCAAAAAATATTGGTGTTTTAGATGCAGAGCGATGGACCATCTAGCCTTTGCGTGTGGTTCGGAGGTGGCGCTGTGCTTCAGATGCGGGCGACCAGGTCACAAGAGGAAGGAGAGTAGCGCCAGAGGCACCTGGCGGAAGCGACGGGATGCTAGGGTGGTTCTAGGCCCACGGAGAGGACCCCAGAGGCGGAATCTTCACTGTCAGAGATGTTGGGCTCCGCAGGATGGAGCTTCTTGCTGAGGCATCTGTCGGCAGGGGTGACGACAGGAGTGCCCTTGGTAGGCCTGGTGATTAGGGAAGGAGATGCTAGTCTCCTGTGAAAGCTGGGGGAGAGGGTCGAGGAGATGAGAGGTGGGGGCGCTGTAAGGGATGAGCATTGGGTAGGGTCGGCTCGACCCAGCCCGGTGCCCGGCCCGATAAAGCTCGAGCTCGGCCCGAGCCTGAACGATAAATGGGCGGGCTTGGGCTTGATTTTTGGCCTGATCCAATTTTCGGGCCGGGTTCGGGCACACTTGGGCCCGAACCCGAAGCCCGTGGGCCGACCTGAGTGTAGGCCCGTATATAAGCCCGATGTTTTTTCCATATGTAATATACGATTTCTAATATCACATTTGATCTTCCTTCTTAAATCGCCATTATTCTATGCTATTTAGACATCAACTATGTTCATGTTTTGAAGAAATACATATTCAATTTGTATATTTACATATTAAATGTGTATTATATTCACGTTTTATTTTTTTAATATAGCGGGCCGGCCCGACCCGAGCCCGACCCATGTACTTGTGGGCCAGGCTCGGGCTTGGGCTGCAATTTCTGAAATTCAACGGGCCTAGGCTCGGCCCGTAAGCCCGTAAATTAAAACCGTGCTCGGGCTGGGCTAGGTTGGACCCGGCCCGATCCGACCCAATGCTTATCCCTAGGTGCTGTCGTGGATGCGGTGTGGATGCACGGGAGTCAGCTGTTTATCAGAGGTTTTCCAGCAACAAGGGCAAAGGAGGTTCTCGCGGGGGCCTTGGAGTGTGGCCTGCCGCCGGAGTCGAGAGGGCACGATCCGTGCCTCATGGACGAAGGGGTCGAGGTTCTGCCTTCAGCCTGGAAGGCCGTGGTGGCTGGTGTTCCATTGAGGTGCTGAAGCTTAGAGACGCTGTGTGGAGCACTTGGACACGTGGGCGAAGTTCTGGACATCCTCAGCTCCGGATTGCGACTGATGGAAGGCTCGGAGTCTCGGACATGGTTCTTTCCATGAGAGGTGAATGATCCCGGGCTCTGATACGTGTTTTGCTTCCGATCGGAAGGAAGCTTTTCCCGTTAAGGGTGGCTGAGCTGGAGCAGGGAGGCGGCCGGGAGCGGACGACGGTTGTTGCGGGGGAAGAACAGGAGTAGGGGAGCCGGAGAGCTTCGAGAGACGTGCCACCCAATGACCACATCTGTGTATGCAGACCGTTGGGTATGCAGGAGTTGAAACGGCGGGAGTCAAAGCGACGACAAGTGTTACCTCGGGAGCAGAGCCGGGCTCGACGATTTTAGGTGGAGCGGTACGACTCGACCACTGTAAGGGGCTTTATGTCGGGTCTCGCGGGTGGGTGGAATAAAATCCGGTTGCAGACCCTACTGTGCCCTCGCCTCGTACCGGGTTCAATTAGGTCAAAAAGAGTCGGTCATGCCCGATGGAGTGAATTTGGGGTCGGGCACGGATCTTCATTCGATCCAGGTGATCCCGTCAGCCTGTCTTTCGGCAGGGAGCAACCCGATGGCGGGTCATGGTTCTAGGCGCACCTCGGTGGAGACGATGGATCTCCCTGGCTTGTCGCCGCTTGTCGCAGGGACGCGAATGGTGTCTCCCCAAACCCTCGGCTCGGGTTTCGCCGGCTTCGTCACTTCCCCGGAACGTAGGGTACTGGTGGCTGCGGGGGGTGGTGGCTTCGCATGGGTGGTGGCTAAGGTGCATGGAGGCCCCTCTCATGGCTCCTCGTCCATCTATCTGTAGGGGGAGCGAGGGGGTCGCTGGGAGATGGCTCGCACTGCCAGGAATGGAGCATGGTCTGCTATGCAGTGGTCTGGCAGATGTGCGTAAGTTGAGAACAAAAGGTGATGCGCTTCATCGAAGCGTTGGGAGACGACCACAGGCGGGTCACCGAGGGGATCGGCATCGGAGCGCGTCGGTAGGTGAGCTTCTGACATTCTCCAGAAAGAGGAGGCTGCTGAATAGGCCAGACGGGGAAGAGGATGTGGTGGTTGGGGAGAAGGGGGTGTGTGAGATTGTCGACACTCGGGCAGAGGGGGTTGAGGTCGAGGTAATAGGGCGGGCCAGCGCGGGCATACCATCAAAGTAGTCGGAAAAGCCGGTTGCTGGTGGCTCGGCAGATCAGGTGGCGTGCTCAGCTTAAGACATACAAGTCTTTGAGGAGGAGAGGCTCTTCGAACATGAGATAGCGCATAGAGTTAGTGTACCATTGGCGGGGGCGGCCCTCTTGGTTGGCCAATAAAGATCTTAACTTGGAATGTGAGGGGCATGGGCCAACTTGAGTAGCGATCAACAATCACGCCTCTATTGGCCTCGTGGAGAATTGATATTGCGTGTCTGCAGGAAACTAAGGTTGACTCTTGGGACAACATCAGGTGGGGGTCCGTTTCTGGCCCTCGACTAAACGATTTCTGGTCTGTGTTGGCAAATGGCAGCTCGGGAGGGATGGTCATTGCTTGGAACAAGGACAGTTTTGATAGGCTAGATGAGGTGATCTTAAGCCATTATGTCTCTGTGGTCTTGGAGAACAGGAGTGACCGCTCCAGATTCATCGTCACCTCTGTTTATGGTCTGACGGGTGCATCTACAAACTATGTGTTGTTGGAGGAACTGCGTACGATTAGAGCACGTTTCACGGAGTTGCCGTGGGTCGTTGTAGGGGATTTCAACATCACCTTGTATGCAGAAGATAGGCCCAAGGGGAGAGGTGCGCGGGATACTGGATCTCGTCTCTTTGGTGAGGTGGTGGAGGACCTCACGCTTGAGGTTATGGACGCTACAAACAACAAATACACTTGGAGTAACTCCTCTTCCCGGTCGCGCATTGATCGGTTCCTGCTTTCGGCAGAGGCCTTGGAGTTGTTCTGCCTACGAGTGTGACATCGCTTCCACGCTCGAGGTCTAACCATACCCCATTGTGCCTCGATACTTGCAGTGACAGGGGGCGGCGTCGTACTTTAGGTTTGAGAAGTGCTGGCCGATGGATGCAGGTTTTCGAGATATGGTCTCCACGTTTTGGTCCGAGCTTGTGGTGGAGGGATCGACTATGGTTAGATTTGACTTTAAACTTGTGGAGCTCAAGAAGAGGTTAATCATCTTTAGAAGGGAGAGTCGCTCTGAGCGAGAGTTGAGGAGATGTCAGGCCTAGGAGGAGGTGGAGAGACTAGACCAGCTGGAGGACTACAAGGACCTGCATGAGGAGGAGCTTCGGTGCTGAGGGGCGGTTCAGAAGATTCTGGAGGAGGATGATTGGAAGCGTGAATGTTAATGGAGACAACAATCACGTTAGAAATGGTTGAAAGGAGATGCCAACACCAGGTTCTTTCATAATGTGGCAAGTGGTCGGAGGAGGCGGAACATGTTGTACTCGATGGAGGTTGGAGGTGAGGAGATTCATGGGGAGAGGGAAGTGGCAGACACCATCACAGATTACCTCAGGGACATGAGCAGAAGGCGCGTAAGCTCTGGCTCGAGATGGCTGGTGGTGGGGGTGACGTCGGTTTCAGAGCATGACACTGTTACGTTGATAAGGCAGGTGCAAATGGAGGAGGTGCGCGATGCTGTTTGGCCTAAATGCTGATGGGTGCTCGGGGTTAGACGATTTTCTGATCTTTTTACAAGAAGTTTTGGGATTTGATCGTATATGAGGTGATGGGCGTAGTTACAAATTTCGAAGAGGGAAACTATGTTTTTGTTCGGCTGAATTGATCTTTCATCTTCCTTCTGCCGAAGAAGGACGTACTGGTGAGAGTTGAGGATTTCAGATCGATTGCCTTATCCAATGCGTTATATCAGATAGTGGCCAAGGTGTTGGCTAATCGGTTGAGGGGGGTAGTCAATAAGCTCATTTCGCCATCTCAGTGCACTTTCTTACATGGACAACAACTCATGGACAACATGGTGTTGGCATCCGAGATAGTGGCGGACTGGCGTAGGAGTAAAGCGAATGGGATCCTTTGGAAGGTAGATTTCTTGAAGGCCTATGATTGCGTTGACTAGCGTTGGATTGTGTGGATGAAGAGATGCATCACGACCGCCTCCTGCGTTGTATTGGTGAATGGGCAGCCGAGCAGGGATTTCTTCCAGCCTCAGCGAGGGGTCCGTCAGGGGTGCCTTTTGCATCGATCCTGTTCGTCCATGCATCCGATGCTTTGGCGATTATGGTTGATCGAGTTGTTTCGGGTGGCTTCTGCAGGGGGTACACAAGGGGGACATTAATATACCCATTCTTTAGTATGCTGATGATACGGTTCTTTTTGCTGAAGGCGGGGCGACTAGCTGTAGGGGCCTATCCGCGGTCCTTGACATTTTTGGGGAGGTTTCTGGGTTGAGGCCGAGTAGAGAGAAGTCATAGTTTGTTCCTTTTGGCCTGGCTGAAGCTGAGATCGGGCGGTGTGCATACTGGTTGAGGTCGTCGTGTAGGGAGCTGCCACTGAAATATCTTGGTGTTCCTCTGGTCGTTGGCAGGATGAAGGCTGTTGATTGGCTACCTGTGATTGAGAAGATGGAGCGGAAGTTAGTGGGGGTGGAAGTCGATCTGTCTATCGGGGGGGGGGGCATGCTTGTGTTGCTGAAGTCGGTTCTTTCAACTATTCCTATTTTCTACCTATCCTCGAGGCTGATATCGGTAGGGGTGAGGAGGAGACTCGAGACCATCATGAGATGCTTCTTCTGGTTGTCCTCTGGTCAGTATGGGGGTATCCCTTTGGTGGATGGGACGACTGTGACATCGCCAAAGTAGGAAGGGGGTCTGGGACTGGGAGTTTGCAGGTTGGAGGAGATGAACATGGCATTGATTAGCAGGTGGGTCGCTCGTATTTGGGGCGACTGTGATAGTCTGGTATGCAAACTTGTTAGGAGGATCAATGACCCCCTGCTTTCCTTCACGGGCCTCAATGGGGGCGCTGGCGGCACACCGTCCTACTTCTGGAGGGGCGTTTGCAGTGTGGCGCAGGAGATTCATACCTTGTTGAGATCAGTGATTGGTGATAGAACTGGTTTCCAGTTTTGGACGGATGACTGGAGTGAATATGGGCCTCTAGGCATGCGTTTTCCAAGGTTGAGGGTGCTGGTGGTGCAGTCGGGTCTTACGCTCGCTAACTCCTGGGATGGGCACTCCTATTTCCCGAGTTCAGATCTGAGCTCTCTGAGCAACATGCGACGGAGCTCATGATCATGCTCTCAGAGATTGAGGATGTCAAGGGTCCTACTAACAGTCATGATCATTGGACTTAGTGTGACGGGACCTTCTCGGTTCAGAAGGCGTATAGGGTCTTGAGGGGGCTCATGACGTTTTACCTGAGGGGCTGTTAGGAGGACTGCATGCGTATCTGGAAATGGAAGATCCCTACCAAAGTGAAGGTTTTCATGTGGATTTTCAGGAGGGGAGGACTACTGACAAGGGCGAGATTGGCACGTTTATTCCAGGGGACTGTGGCTGAATGCCCAAGATGCATGGACGAAGCGGAGGAAATGAATCATCTCTTCTTCAAGTGTGAGAGCTCAGCACAGGTTTGGGACCGGCTTGGGATTCAGGTGGTACATGCTGAGGATGTTGAGAGCTTCTGGAGTTCTATTGTTGTGGAGTGGACCAGGTCGGACGTGGATAGATCTAAGGCTGTGGCGGCAATATAGGTGATCTGGTTGGCCAGAAACGGTGTTATTTTTCGTCAAGATCATTTTTATGTTGAAAATGTGGTGACACATACTAACGTGTTGGTAGTGAGTTGGAGTCATTAAACCAATACAATCCTGTAAATAATTGTACGCATGTAATAGTTACTTGGTTATTAATGGTGAAGTTTTTGAGTATGCACCTTTACGGTACATGCCCTTTTCCTTTAAAAAAATAAATGCATAAAATAAATGCAGTAAATTTTTTGTTCATGTTGATTTATGTTGGGAAAAATGAATGACTTGATATTCATAGGAACCCTGGGCTCTCTTATATAGGAGAAAAGCCCTTGAGTAAATAGCACGATAGGTACATGAAGAAATGAAAATATATAAATAATACCAAAAGATAATAATAATAATAATCTCAACACTCCCCCTCAAGCTGGAGCATATATGTCTATCATGCTCAGTTTGGAACAACATCTTTGGAAAGGGCCTCCAGTAAGTGCTTTGGTGAATGTATTTGCAGTCTGATCTTCAGTAGAAACATAAGAGGTGGAAATGAGACCCTTCTGAATCGCGTCTCTTGTATAGTGTCAATCCATTTATATATGCTTTGTACGCTCATGGAATGCAAGATTATTTGCAGTAAATAGTACTGCCTGATTATCACATAGAAGCTGCATAGGAAGAGGTACATCAATAGCAAGATCTGCCAGAACTGACTTGACTCCCACATCATCTTTGTGCATCCATGAGCCATGGCCCTGTATCCGGACTCTGCACTAGATCTAGCAACTACAGTATGCTTCTTACTTTTCCATGACACGGGTGATTTGCCAATAAATATAGCAAACCCAGAAGTGGACTTCCTATCCCTAGGACATCCTGCATAATCTACGTATGCACACGTTGTGATGTCAAGAGACATGCCTCTGCTGAATAAAAGACCAGTACCTGGTGAAGACTTCAGATATCTCAAAATCATATAAACATCATCCATATGCACCTTCCTGGACTGCTCCATGAACTGACTCACCTTGCTAATAGCAAAACATATATCTGGCCTGGTGATGGTAGCATATAGGAGATTCCCTATTAGTTCCCTATATCTCCTCAGTCCTAAGTATCATCATCGTATAATCTCGTACTTGGATCCATAAGAGTAGTAGCATGCTTGCACCCTGTCATACCTATCTCTAATAGAAGATCAGTAACAAACTTCCTTTGGGTCATCACAAGACCATGCTGGTTTCTGGCGAATTCTAATCCAAGGAAGTATATGAGATTGCCAAGATCTTTGGTCACAAACTGCTGACCTAGGAACTCCTTGGCCGCCTGAATGCTCTGCTCATCATCGCCAATGTCAATAATATCATCAACATAGACAAGAATAGCAACTGTATCTCTCCGTGTCCTCTGAACAAAAAGTGAGTGATCCGCAGTGGACCGAGCAAATCCCTGATGCTCTATCAACTCTGAAAGCTTCTGGTGCCAAGTTGTAGGACTTTGCTTCAGGTCGTAAATCGCCTCGTGGAGCCTACACACCTTCTGAGTATCCCCCTCAACAGCAAACCCTGATGGCTGCTGCATATAAACTTCCTCCTGTAAATCTCCATATAGAAATGCATTCTTCACATCAAGCCGATAAAGAGGCCATTCACGTGAAACAACAACTGATAGGAGAATGCGCAATGTCGAGTTTCTGACTACTGGAGAGAAGGTATCCTGATAATCCACCCCATAAGTCTGAGTGAATCCACGTGCTACAAGCCTTGCCTTATAGCAATCCACACTACCATCAACACGGTACTTAACCGTAAAGATCCATTTGCACCGTACAACCGATGCACTTAGAGGAGTACAAACAACACTCCAAGTACTACGAGACTGCAAAGCGGCCATCTCCTCCTCCATAGCAAGTCACCAACTGCTATCATGTAAAGCCTCCTGATATGTGCGTGGCATAGTAACAGCTGAGACACCCATAATAAATCTTCTGTACTCGTTTGAAAGACGGTCCAAGGAAACATGCACAGCTAGAGGATATGTGGCACAGTTGCGATGCGGTTTCCTCGGGGCAATTGGTATATCAAGATCATCAACCTCTCTGTTCTCTGGTACTAGCACCTCATGTGTATTATCCTGTGGATCAAGTAGAGAACCAATGCCATCAGTATAAACAATGTGTTCATCACATACCTGGGGCGTGCTGGATGACGGGGAAGGCGCAAGAACAGAGGGGTGAGTAGAAAACCGAGGTAGGAACTGTGTCAGGGTAGATGAAGGTGGAGGTGGTGGAGGTGTAGGTGACTGAGACTCAACATGGGGAGATGGTGGTGACGCTAACGGGGGTGAATGAACAAAGATATTCTCACCAGAGTCAGCATCCAACCTGTCACATGTTGTAGAAAAATACATAATAGACTCAAAAAATGTGACATCGACACTTACATAGTATTTTCACCCAACACGATCAAAAGATTCAAAACATCGATACCCTTTTTGGGTACGAGAATAACCAACGAACACACATTTGACAACTCTAGGAGAGAGCTTGTCAGACCTGGATTAAAATTGTGGACAAAAGCCATAGACCCAAATATCTTGGGAGTAAGGGAGAATAAGTCCTTCTCGGGAAACACAATCAAGAAAGGGACTTTTTCTCCAATGATAGTAGACAGCATGCGGTTTACTAAGTAACATGCAGTGAGAACCGTATCACCCCAAAACGAATGAGGAGCTTGACTCTGAATCAGAAGAGTCCTCGTGACGTCCAGAAGATGACGGTGTTTGCGTTCAGCAACATCATTCTGCTGGAAAGTGTAAGTACACAAAGTCTGATGAACAACACCAATAGAACTGAGAAAGTCGGATAAATGTAAAGTAGAAAACTCCAAGGCATTGTCAGTGCGAATAAATTTCACATTAGCGGAAAAATGTTCTTGATTTCAATAAGAAAAGTTTTGATAACGGGACCAGCTTTAGACTTATTCTTTAATAGAAATACTCAAGATAACATAGAGAAATCATCCACAACAACCATGTAGAATCGCTGTCTCTGATGACCCAGAACACGACTGGGACCCCATATGTCAAAATAAAGCAACTCAAACATATGACTACTGTGACGACTCTGATGACTCGGAAAAGAGGAACGATGGTGCTTCCCAAGCTGACACGCCTCACACGCCACGGTAGTACGAGTAGAGATCTGTGGGAGGACACAACTTCTGCAAAGGAAGGTGCCCAAATCTAAGATGCCACATGAAAGGAGAAACAGATCCGGAAGGAATAGTAGCAACACTAGCACATGGAGGCTGGACAAGTCTGTAAAGCCCCCTCTGTTCACGGTCACATCCAATCACTCTGCTCGTGAGTATGTCCTGAAACACAAGAGAAGATGGATCAAATATGGCACGACAATGTAGATCTTTTGTAATTTGGTTAATAGATAAAAGATTCATCTGAAATGCTGGAGCATTTAAAACATTCCGCAGACGCATCGAGGGAGCTAGGACAATCTCCCCCTGACCAATAATGGGTAGATGATCCCCATTAGCATTCACAACTGATCTACCGGAGGAATAGGCCTGTAGGAAGTAAACTGTGCTCGATCTCCACACAAATGATGAGATGCTCCAGAGTCCATGATCCAATCGAACATATTTGAACTGCTACTACTGGTAAGTACAAAAGCAATACCTGACGAACTCGAGGAGGCTCTGGCAACGTGTGTGGCATGTGACGATCCTGCAGTCGAAGTAGTAGGAGTAGTCATCATCTCTCTCAGTTTGGAAACAATATCATCAAATCGTGCATCATGAGCAGGAGCAGAGGTAGGAGTAGGCTTGGCCTGCTCAGCTATATGGGCAGACGCAGGATAGCCATGCTTCTGATAGCATGTATCCTCAGAATGATCTGGATGGTGGAAATGTGAATAAGGGCCACGCTGACGTCCTACTCCTCGACCACGAGGTCCTCGTCCTCGAAACTGAGAAGTACCCCCTCTACCACGAGGAACTGTCATGGCAGAAGGAGTCGGAACCACAAAAGTGAATGCAGTAGTAATCCTGCTCAGCCTCTTGTAAACCTCCTCCATTAGAGGTATCGTCTCTCCAGTAAGTAGCTGAGTACGTGCTGCATCGTACTCAGAGTGAAGGAATGACATAAATACTCTTGTCATAGTAGCATTCCGATATGCCTGCTACCGCTCAGTGCTAGTAGTAATAGGCATGATGCTATGCAGGCGCTCAAACATGCCCCTAAGATGCGAGAAGTGCGCATGAAGAGGTCGACCATTCTGCTTGATCGAAAAAATATCAAACTGCAATTGTAGGATTTTGCTCTCATTCTTTGCCTGTCCATATGTGTCTGCTAAGATGTCCCACATATCCTTTGCTGTGGGTTGATTGACAATATCGTTAGCAATCTCCGTGGTGAGCGTCTTGGAGAGCCAATTTGCGAGCATAGGCGTCATCTTGCTTCCAAGAAGCATTAGGCCCAGTTTGTCCTCCGGCTCTGGATCCGTCAGAATGTGCTCCTTGTTATGGCACTGCATCATGGTGTGGAACTGCATGGACCACAACTCGTAGTTGGTGCCATCCATCTTTACGATGAGAGCCGGGTCCTTGAAGGCACCAGACGATGAAAAACATCATCCTTGTTCTCTGACATGGTAGCAAAAAATGTCGAGATCTGGAACAAAACTGAGTAGACTACTCTGAATTAGTCTACACAATCACATATAGAGGATTAGTTGTATCTGTAGACTCATACAACCATCCTCATCTCTTGTTGTAGGCGAGGGTCGCGGTGCACACAGATGCATGCAAGATGCAAGCAGATGCACGCAAGATGCACGCAGCATGCACATAGGTGCACGCTAGGGCACGCAGGATGCACGTTGGTGCACGCAGATGGACACAAACACACGCAGGTGCACGCAGTGCGTATAGGCACAGGTACGCTAGGCGCAATGGCGCAGGGTGCGCTGGCGTGTTGTGGGTGCGGGATGCGCAAGGATGCAAGGGCGCAGGTGCGCAGTACAAGGCGCACGATGCGGGGCGCCGTACGCGATGCGGGGTGGGATGCCGTACGCGATGTGGCGTTGGGTACCGTGCACGATGCTGGGCGTGGTGCGGGTGCGCGGCTGGGCACGATGCTGACGTAGGGGCTGGGCGGCGCAGGAGTAGCGCATGGCAGGGGATGGGTTGGCTAGGGGGGGCAAGGGGCGGCGTGTAGGTTTAGGTTTAGGGTGGGATACATGAACCTCGGTCTAGGTCCGTTTCTCTGATACCATGTTAGGAAAAATGAATGACTTGATAATTTGATATTCATAGGACCCCTGAGCTCTCTTATATAGGAGAAAAGCCCTTGGGTAAATAACACGATAGGTACACGAAGAAATGAATATACATAAATAACACCAAAAGATAATATCAACAATTTATAAATAATCGAGTAAAAATGTGCTTAATATGCTGATAGAATGTGAACTAAATGCATTAACATCCAAGTGATGGAGTGTTAATTAAACGACTTTTAGTGAATCCGAGCTCAAGGACTTGAAACTACTTGTCTACGGAAGACAAAATGCTATTAATTAAAGAGAAGATAAGAATATATAGTAGAAATAAATGAAATATCAGATGAGGTCTGTGGCAGAGGCGAACACCTCAATGAGGTTGCCCGAGGCATATGCCTCGATGCATTTTCCTTGAATAATGCCTCGAGGCGTACGCCTCAACGCCTCGAGGCGTGTTTTTAAAAACAATGCGCCTTCCTACCTTTTCTTGATCCGAGCGACTTTTGAAACTCCGGATTCACTTGTTGAGCTCTTGCCGACCTTCAACTCTGTCCTGCATGGTCTGTGCTGCGATAGACTTAGATCAAGAATTCTCTACCTTGTATCTGATCTTGAATCCCTTCATCCTCACAGACTCCCGCCTGGACCACCATGGCTCTATCCATTAAACCTAGATGGCTACCTCAGATGCTATAACAGGGAAGATTGACCTGTTGCTATGTACAAGTTTGTAAAATCTACATTTTAAAGGAAATTCTAGTCCTTGTGCTCCTTCAAGAGCCCACAAACTTGATCAGCACCACCATAATATCCAACATGTTAGGATTTATGACAAAGGTTGATCAGCATGGGCTAGTAAGTTGAACCACCCATGATGACACCTTTGGCGCCATTGAGAAAATGGACTCAGAGGGAGAGGTTGACATGTGATCATCTACTATTACATTGGTGTACATCTTTGGCAGTAAATCGAGCAACTTGTTTTTTTCTTTTGAAAGAATCATGAGCAATTCGTTCATGTTCTTAAACCCCTTGTCCCCATCCTTGAACTCGTGTAGCGTCATTACATCCTTTATTCAAGATTGACAAAGTCCCTTTGACCTCCGTTGTTGAGAATATAGGAACCAAAATTGGATTTTGTAGTTGCTACTTTAAATTGTAGACATTTACACAATGCTGGAAAGCTTGCCAGCATATGAAGATACAAAACAGAGAACTTATTAACTTGTCAGGGAGGTTTACACTTTGGATTTTTACACCATGACCCATATAAACATTGTTAATTGCTCCATGATCCCTGGCATCTTCATATTTATCCCACGACTGCTGTAAACCTTCTAACTCTTACACCATAAACCTTGTGGGTTGTTCATCCATTTGACAGTTGATGTATGTATATCAAATTTACCACGACCTACCCTCCACCTCCCATCCCGCACCACCACTGCCGCCGCCACCTCCTCTGTCGTCTCCTCCTCCTCCTCCCATCCCCTGAGCCACCTCCCCCCATGTCTCCCCCGCTCCCCTCCCCTCCGCCTCACATACCCACTGCTTGTGACCAACACGGTGTCATTGAGTGTGAAAGCGCGGGAGTGCCCCACCATCTCATGGAGTTCCTCCACCCATCACCGATTTCATTGCTGTCGACTTTCACCACAATGTGACGGACTCGATCGAGGACAATCTTACACGAGAGACTCTCCTTTGTCATCGATGGATTGGATCCAACAATTACATTGAGGCGTTGGTCGATGGGAGGTTTCGATCTAGGTATGAAAGTTGATTCTTGTGGTTGGATATGGCGATCGCATGCTCGACCACTTCGTGGCGGAGAGGGTGAATCAGATGGTGCAATCGAGGTTGTTGGACGAGGTGGGATGTCTCTTTGATCCTCTAAAGGAGATTGACTTCACACGTGACCTTCGTCGGTGATAGACGTATCAGAGATGGATGCCTACTTGAGGGCGACATGGGAGGGTCGCTTGCAGTGAGGTGGCGATGACGACGATCAAGGCAAACATGCACACATTGGAGCAAATGCGGGAGCATGAACTAGGACTGTGCAGAGGTTGCTGGCGAATGGAGGCCTCCATTTTTCGAGGCTAAAAGAAATGAACAAGGAGCTCTTGGTAAAGTCTATTATACGGTTTTTGAGTGATGATGGCATTATTTGTCGTTTGATTATTCAACTTGTGAAGGTTGATGGAGGACGGATGCCTTTGTTTGCCGAGGCTAAAAGAAGTGAACAAGGCGTTCTTGATAGAGTGGATTAGATGGATTTGGGTGATGGAGATGGCATTATGTGTCGTTTGATTGGAATCATCTATGGTGTCTCATGTAGTTTGGATGTGAGAAAACTCCATTTCTTTCACCATCGAGTTTCTGGGGGGGGGGGGTTTGCAATGTTCTTCCTAGAATGACCACACTATTGAGACCATCCATAGGTGATTGACATTCCTTAAAGTTTTTGAAGGATGATTGATGCAACGACACTACATTGATGACTGGTCTGAGGAAGGTGTCTTTTATGATAGCTACCTCTGTCCCTCATTTGTTTGCTTTAGCTGAGGACTTGGACACGTGTGTTGATGCTTGGTGGGAAGATACCTTTGCACTTACTTTGTCTCTCACTTTCGGATAGCTACAAGTGCTTGATTTACTTAGCATGACAAATTGTTTGGGCATAATGGACAATCCATCTGATGGGAAAGACTATTGGATTTGGGCAAATGGATGTTTTTCGTTTAAGAAGGCATATACGACCATGGAAACTTGGTACGTGTTTGCAGTTTGATCTGGGTGTTGAAGCTCCCCTTATGGGCGATGGTTTTCTTTTTGGCTTCTGAGAAGAGAGCAGATTCTGACGAAAGAATCTGCATAGTCCAAATACCTAGTGCCGCAAATGTGGAATGCGCATTGTGTGCATATGTAGTTGGAGACATGAACCACTTGTTTTTCACTTGTGACCAGAATAGCGGGACATGGAGTAGAGCCGAGATTGAATGGTTGAACCCATCATGAAAAGATGGTTTTAGGGAGTCATAAGGAGCGGTTTACACTCATTTCCACTGTAATTATTTATGCCCTTTATCCTGATTGCATTAGCATGCATAAAATGGGGTAATCTTTCATAAAGAAAGGTTCCATGCGGAGAATGGAATAAAATATATTAATGCTCTCTTTGAGGCAAGGCTTCGTAACTATCTATGATTTCTATATAATTAATAATATAGGGTGTGCAACAACATAGCTGCATTCCCTTTTTATTCTTCATTTTTGGGTATAATCTATCCCTGTTGGTACTTGATTGACATATGGGTTTGCAGATCTGTGGGATGGAAGGAGGGTGACTTTACGGTTAAGGAGGCATAAGATGCTCTGATAGATCATTCATTGGTCTTGGATCAAAACTTCACCTTAGATTGTCCGATGATTTGACAGACTGACTGTTGCTTGTTATAATTCAAAATATTCACGAGTATAGATGGTTAGGGGCTCGAATGCAGATGAGTCTGGTCCTGAAGGTATTCATTTTTTTGAGTCAAAAGATGGGGGGACACACATAGTTGTCCACCTCGAAATTTTATTTAAAAAAGTGCGGAATGAAAAAAACATCAACACCAAGACTCGAGGAGAGTTTTGGCACACGAGATGATATTCTCTACACAGAAGCCCTCTGCTTTGAAGATAACACCATTACTCGCTATGTAGCAACTAGCCTAGAAACTCCCACAACTCGGTCGGTAGAGGTATAAGGAGGAAGCGAGCCAGCAGGCGTAAATTGATGCAATGGGTAAAATTTCTTACATTTTGGACGGAAACACGAGTTGAAAAGAGACTCCACTGTTGTAAAAAGCCCCCGACTGCCTGACTAGTAGGTCCGACTAATCTAGTCAGTGGGGTGGCCGGCCGAGTATTGACTAATTCCGACTAGGCCGATTAGTCGATCGGTTTTTTCTTGGAGATACCATATGTTTTACCTTTTTAAAAGCAAATTTATTCTAATATGCTTAATGTTTTATTTAAATTCAATTAATTATTTTCTTTCGTTGTGATAATATAAAAAATGTAGAAATCTTTGTAAATATATAAGAATATATGCATAAAAATGATTTATATATTTAAAATAATTACAAAATTCAAAAACGATTAAAGCCCGGCTAAATCCGATTAGTCGTCCGACCGCCGATTAATTCTTAGTCAGTAACCCAACCGATCGAGTACCGACTACCGATTTTTGCAACCTTGATAGACTCCCAGACGTTTTTTTGGTTTGCCTCAAAGAACCAATCTAAACGCAAAGCTAGCCATGAATCCTTTGCCTTGCTACAACACTACACTCGAAAAAAGATGCACTACTGACTCGACATCCTCGTTGCATAGCATGCATGGACTGGTGTAATGTTGAAAATTCTAGACCATCGATCCATGGTAAGTAGTCTTCTTTACCTCGAAGCCACAAAAACACATGGATCAGGAATGGGATCTCGCACGCTGCAATCCTTGAAACAAAAACATCCATGGTAAATGTCTTCATGTCCCAGAAAATGCTACAATCCCTAATCAAATCGGTGGGTTGGGGATTGGGGGGTTAATGGGGTGGGGGTCGCAGACCGAACATTAAGCATCTCGCAGGCTTTCTTAATCGAAAAAGCATTGACCCTCTATGCCCAGTGATGCAGCGTGAACTGGATAACTAGGGCCGCATTTTCTCTATTTTTATCCGTTAATTTTATCTACATTTATTTGAGTCGTTGCATTTTATTTAAAATAACGAGATCGCGTGTGATCTCTAAATTAGTAGTCAATTTTTAAATTTGAATTTCAAATTAGTCGGTTAGTCGGTTAGAGTCAATTTAGGATAATTAGTTGTTTTTCTATTTTTGTAATCTCATCCCTCCTATATAAAGGGATGATGGTCCATTGTTTTAGTGAGTTCAGTGATTTATAAAATTTGAGATTTTTATCTCTCTCCCTCTCTAGTCTCTCTCCTTCCCCACGTGGTCTTCACGTTTCTTCCTCCCCAAGTCTCGCGCAACAGGCGTGCCTTCTCCTCTCCTCCCCCCTATTTCTTTACCACCGAAAATCCACCGTTCAAAATCAATTTTTATCGCCGCGCCAAATCCTATTTTGCATCAATTGGTATCAGAGCATGGCATCTAGGTCGTCCTCACGATCTGGCGATCCCTCTCGTCATTCACGCAGAAAATCCAACGGATCTCGCCCCAACGACCGTGCATGGCGTGCTGAGGTTAGACAAACACTATCGAATATGCTCCAAGTGAAGGATATTGAGAATCCTCAAGCGCATCACGGAAGCGTGACGATCGTATCTCATACGATCGGGGCAACTAGTCGCACTAGTCGCGAGATGCAGCGAAATTTAAAAAATTTTATAAACGATGAAACCACATGATCAGAAGAACATTTCTTGGATCATTTCATCAAACCACAAAATATTAGGAATACCTCTCGAAGCATGGTTGCGATCACGAGATCTCTAAAGCAAGAGATCCTCCTGTCTCAAGTCCGATCCACGGAGACAGCACTTGCGGGCGCGATGATGAGACGCGTGACTCCCGCAATCCTCGACAAAGATCCAAGCCTCGAATCTCCTGATTTCGTCCAACGAAATCCGTCGTCTTCCTCTAGCGAAAGCAACCCCAAAGAAGAAGGAGATCCTCGAGTAGTCGATGGCGAAGGCGAGAACTTCTCTCTTTCTCAACAAAGGTGGTCGGCCACCTTGTAGAGAGGGAGAGAGAGAGAGGACGAGAATGAGAGGGAGAGAGAGAAGTAGAGTAGGCGTCTACTTGATGTTTTTTTCAAGGGCTAGAGTTGCCCTTCCTTATATACTAGTTTGGGATCCAATGGATCTCAATCCATGGCTCATTAGGATCCAACGACTATTGTCATCCAAGAGCCATCCAACGGCTATGATTGTTGTTGGTTAAAAACCAACAACATTAATTTATATTAAATTAAATATATGTTGAATTATTATCAACAAAATTTAATTAACATAAATTAATTATTAAGAGATAATATGATAACAAACAAAGAGAGGCAACAAACCACCCTTGATTATAGGGGGCGTCACCTATGACTAAGTCATAGGTGACGCCACCTTGTAATTTGGTGGTATTTTATCTCCTTTTATTTTATCTCATTATTTCTTAATTAATTGCAATAACTATTATTGCAATAATATTCACCAAATTAATTCCAAATTAATTTGTGAATATTTCAATTATGCCATTGAAAAAATATGTGAATCATATTCACATCTCAAACTAATTTGTAAATTACTTTAAATAAAAAATAGAAAATCGTGTAGAATCACAATACCCCGCATATGCTCCCGCATACCGCTTAGTCGCTATTCAGTGACCAATCCGAACGTATACGCATACCGCTTTCCTGAACCTTATCTTCAAACCAATCATTTAGGAGGGAGCCAACATATCTTCGTTATTCAGGATCTCCTAACCCCATAACATTCCAAGAGATAATCATCATAGAGCAATAGCGTTAGCCTTTACAGATGGGATGTCACTTGTAACCTCGACCACTCGTCTTCATTGATACCCTCTCAGCTTGCAAGACTGAGTCTATGGAGGTTTTTTGTACGGCATCTGGTGTATTTAAATCCAACCTCCTCTTCCTCGGTCTGTAGCGGTTCACTTTCTTGGATCCAGCACACGGAACAATCTCAGAGGACACCTCCATTGATGACTCTGCGGAGGCGGAAGGGAAGACCATGGTGAGCTGATCCACCATGGATTGTGCGTTCACATCTGCAACATCCTCGAGTGCTAGCTTCATCTGATCTACGAGAGCTCTGGGTCACTCATAACTTGGTTTAAAGGTGTCTCTGTAGAGCAACTGAAGGCTCTGCTTCAACATCTTGGACAACACCATTAGTAAAAGGTTCCACATCCGTTAGGGGCCCAATCCGTAGGTTCTAAAAGGGGCCTCTAGCATGGGTCCCTATTCAAGAACAGGTAAACCATTAAAACCGTAGGATTCAGATACTAAAAGCACAAGACATCGTTCGATCACCATCTTGGATCGCATAGTACATGTCATCCTTGTAGACACATGGAAAATGGCGGTAGACTCGGAAGGTTGGTCGAAGGTGAACATGCGAGGTTGACGCTCTAGGCAATCACGGAGGAGTTCCGTAGCCCGAAGGAGGGAGGGGCATGACGGTTCCAAGGAAAGTGCTTGAGGTGTGGTGGCCGGGGTCACCGTGCAACATAGTGCTGCGATTCGGTGAAGTGTTTCTCCTGCGATAGAACTAGCCATTGGTGCTTTCAGTGTACTTGCGACCGGACATTGAACCCTAAGGGTGCGTTTGGTTGGCGGGTTAAGGCAGGTTAAACTGGTAGAGGGTAACCTGTTTTTTTGTTTTGGTGTTTGGATAGAGGGTTAAACTGGGGGTGGGTTAGAACTGGGTTTGGGGTGATATGATTGTATTGGAGTTTGAAAAAGTGAGTAGTTATTGTGATGTGATTGTATTGAAGTTTGGAAAAGTGAGTAGAAGTGGAGTAGTTTATAATTTTTATAAGATATGATGGTATAATATATTATTTTTTGATAGGATTGATGATGTAAAATTGATTTATTTAATTTTTTTAAAAAGGAATAAAGTGGGACCCACGCAGGAGAGTGGGGAAGTGGGTTAATGGGGGTAAACCCCCCTAACCCGCGGGTAAGCTGGTACCCGAACGGGGCCTAAGAAGTCCGGTAGTGATGTGTTTGGAAGAGAAAGGGGTTGGCTGCTCGTCGATGTCCGCAGGAGGGAAGAGAGGGGTTTAGCCGATGCCATGGAGGACTTTGGTTGTGCCTTAGGTTGCAGTTTTGGGGGCGATGTTGTCAAGCTAGATGGGCTAGTCATCTGCGCACATAATCTCATAAAAGCTAAGACTTTGAAGCTCCTCGACTTCTCGTCTGGGAGGGTTTACTGGAGAGCCCCCTCCATTGGGATGGTATCTGTGGCATGATGGAGGTGAGGAGAGCAACGATCAAAGGTATGCCCCTGGTCGAAAGGAGGTTAGAGGTGGTTCGCTCCTTGTGGCACCAGTGATGCACATAACTAACATCATCTCGGATGGGCGCCAGCATGGTCAACTACTTATGGTGGCGGTGATGGCGACAGAGTTCGATCATCCTCTGCTGATATTTGTCGACATTCGCTTTGAGGGGGTCTCGCTGTGTCTAGTGTAGAAGGTTGTGTTGTCTACATCTTGGGGCGGCCTGCCAGAGACGGCTAAGGTTCCGTAGGGGAAGAAGCTACTGGATTCAGAAAGCTTGACTTTCCAATGCTTTGGATCGTTTCATCCTTTTTAGGGAAGGGGGATGAAGGTTCGAGAAAAAGGTTTGATGCAATCCCCGAGGTGGATTTGGAGAGATTCGGTGGAAGGCACCCCATTACCAGAGAAGTGGATTTGGGCTCGTATGACCCGACTAAGGGTCGTGACCCGATCCAGCTTGCGAACCATCCTGGTAGGCCCACTTTTGCTGCGGTGCTTGTCGAACTTGCTGAGTCGGGCGCGCATAGGATCCGAATATGCCCCTGTCACGGACCCGATAGACAAAACCTCTGAACACGCTGGATCTGCAAGATCACTCGCTCTTGTGGATCCGAGGGTTGCATTCAACCCAGAACTTGTGCGTGACTCAGACCTGATGGTTGATTCGGGTGAATGTTCTTGGTGCGAGGAGGCTGTGAAGATGCATGCAGACCGTCAAGCGGGGTCTATGCCAACTCACACAGATCCACCATCTCCCGAGGATGCAACTTCGTCAGTTGTCACTGTTGCCCGTATTTTGCATGGAGGTGAGGGGATGCCCGGATGCGACCTGGTCTGATGGGTTGGGCTTCTTGCTAGGTCATCTGGACGTGTCGTCGGAGGCGGTGCTGCGGAGGAGTGACCCGCTGGCAGGAGGGATGTTTGGGTGGTGATACTCCTACCGTGGTTTGAGGGAGCAGAGGCGGCGAAGGTGCTTTGAGATCTACGGACGGTTGGGAATGCTCGACGAGGGCTGGAATCAACGAGCATTACAGAGAACCCTTCTAGTCGAAGATGGGTTACATAGGGATACTGAGGAGCGGGCCGACGAATCCGCTTGTGTGCAGATTGTAGCTGCGGAGGATAGTTAGGAGGAGCCTTCGGTAGCTGATGTTATGGTGCTGGGGGCATGCCTGGAAGAGGAGGTTTTGGACTGCCTGGGGCTGGCACCACCAAGTGGGGATTTCAATGTGCCTAATTGCATCTTTTCACCTGGAATGTTAGAGGCCTAGGACGATCAGAAAAGAGGGTTGCGATGAGGAAGTTGTTGTTGGAATGAAGGACTGTTGTGGTCATGTTGCAAGAAACTAAAATCTCACGAGGTTTCGATGTGGTTTGGAAGGAAATCATGAGCAACATGAAGCATGACTTTAGAGCAATTGCTTCAGAAGGAGCATCTGGGGACTTAATGATAGGCCGAGATGGAGATAAATTTGCTGTGGAGGAAGACGATCTGCTGGGCAGGCACTCACTCATGATTCTACTACGGCAGAAGGCTGATGGAACTAGGGTCATGGCTACCAACGTGTATGGGCACTGTAATGGCGCCAACATTGGTCTCATGGTTGAGGAGTTGTTTTTGGCTTGGGCATGATTTCCCCTTGTAGCGTAGATCGTTGCAGGTGACTTCAATGTCATGTTGCCTCTGGATAATCGTCTTGATTGCCGCGTGGGGTGCGACAGAGGTTCTATGGAGTTGAGGATGGTGGACGTGTTGGGCCTTCAGATTGTTGATGCCTCGGGATGTGCTTACACGTGGCGAATTCTAAGACCATGTCCAGTCTTGACTGGTTCATGATGTCTTCTAAGGTGTTGGCGTCCTTCCCTTTGACTAGGGAATGGGCTTTTCCTGGAGCTCATTCGGATCATACACCTATACTTTGGTCCTCTGGGAAGGATGTGCACTCAGAATGTTCTTCCGGTTCAAGAGGTCCTGGCTTCTTGAGGTTGGATTTCGTGAGTCTGTCACGCCATTTTGGGATGGATGCAGACCACACGGGTCGGCGACTTATAGGCTGGCGAGCAAGGTGGGTCGCTCAGGAAGCATCTGATGGAGTTCAATAAGAATAACATGTTGCAACGTCGCTCCAAAAGGATGAGGGCCCAAGAGGAGGTGTGCATGCTTGACCGACTCTAAGATGAGAGGTTCTTGACGACAGAAGAGGTAAGAATTTGTACAAGATCCCCATGGAAGACAAGAAAGAGGAAGCAATGTGGAGGCAGAGATCCAGACATCGTTTGATGAGGGAGTGGGATGCTAATACGTGGTTCTTCCATGCCATAGCTCGCAGGAAAAGGCACCGAAATTTTATACATGCGTTATCCATTGGCGTTGTGGTGGTGCAAGGGGACACGGTTGCGGGATCATCCCTCTGAACACATTTTCAGGCTTAGTAGGCGACATATGCCTACTGGCTTGGGTTGGCGGGGAAGAGGAGTCTCACAGATCTTAAAATTACATGCAAACTCGTTAATCCTGGGGTTTACAAAAGAGGAAACCAAGCATGCACTCTTCCAGCTTAACGTCGATGGGGCTTCGGGCCCGGATGGCTTCCTTGTTCTCTTCTACATGGAATTCTGGGATGTCGTCAAGAAGAATGTGCTGGAAGTTTTGGAGGAGTTTTGCGAAGGAAACCATGGATTTGAGTCATTAAATAAGGCTTTTCTTTTTCTACTACTAAAAAAGGATGTACCGACCAGGGTTGAGGATTATACCAATTGCATTGTCTAATGCAATCTATCTTATTATTTCGAAGATTCTTGCTAATCGCCTTTGGGGTGTTTTACATGGGATCATCTCGTCTGAGCAAACTACATTCTTACCTCGGAGACTTATGGTGGATGGGCTAGTGATGGCTTCAGAAATGGTGACGGACTGGAAGAGGAGCAAATCCAAAGTTCTGCTCTGGAAAATTGATTTATCCAAAGCATATGATTGTGTTGATTAACGTTTCCTTTGGGTCTCGTTAATCCTGGGGTTTACAAAAGAGGAAACCAAGCATGCACTCTTCCAGCTTAACGTCGATGGGGCTTCGGGCCCGGATGGCTTCCTTGTTCTCTTCTACAGGGAATTCTGGGATGTCGTCAAGAAGAATGTGCTGGAAGTTTTGGAGGAGTTTTGCGAAGGAAACCATGGATTTGAGTCATTAAATAAGGCTTTTCTTTTTCTACTACTTAAAAAGGATGTACCGACCAGGGTTGAGGATTATACCAATTGCTTTGTCTAATGCAATCTATCTTATTATTTCGAAGATTCTTGCTAATCGCCTTTGGGGTGTTTTACATGGGATCATCTCGTCTGAGCAAACTACATTCTTACCTCGGAGACTTATGGTGGATGGGCTAGTGATGGCTTCAGAAATGGTGACGGACTGGAAGAGGAGCAAATCCAAAGTTCTGCTCTGGAAAATTGATTTATCCAAAGCATATGATTGTGTTGATTAACGTTTCCTTTGGGTCTCTCTGGAGAAGAGGGGGCTCCCCTCTCTATGGATATCTTGGATCAAGCTTTGTGTTACAACTGCGTCCGATGTTGTGCTGGCCAATGGTAGACCGAGGGGGGGGGTTCTTTCAACCTCAGAGGAGAGTTAGACAGGGTTGCCCGCTAGCTCCATTACTTTTTGTTGTTGCATATGCGATAGCGGTGTTGAGAGGTTGATGACTGATTCAGAGTGGTGCACTGGCTATAAAAAGAAAGATATCTCCATCCCAATCTTGCAATATGCTGATGATACTGTTATGTTTTGGGGGCTGACATGGAACAGATACGTCGGACATCGCTTATCATGGATGTCTTTTCAATAGAGAAAAGTCGGTGCTGGTACCCTTTGGTCTTTCGAAGCAAGAGATGCATGATGAAATGACTATCTTGAGGTGCCCTACTGCAGATTTGGCGATAACTTACTTGGTGCTCCCCTTGGTGGCTGGAAGATATAAGTCTAGCGACGATTTTGGATAGGCTGGATGGGAAGTTGGTAGGTTGTAAAGCGGCGATGCTCTCTAGGTGAGGGAAGTTGATTCCTTTCAAACATGTTCTATCCACCATCCCAATTTTCTTTTACTCCACGAGACTAGTGCTAACAGGTGTGCGAACGAAGATTGAAGCAATGATGAGAAATTTTTTCTGGTCACCTGGACATCTGGAAAAGAGTCATTTGGTGGATTGGGGCAAGGTTACAACTGCAAAGAAGAAGGGTGGTTTAGGAGTATTGCAGTGGAAGGAATGAACAAGGCTTTTATGGCGAAGTGGGTGGGAGGAATGAATAAGGCTTTGGGGAAAGTCCGAGGACCTGGTCAGTCGGTTGTTGAGAAGGATCTACGAGATTCCCATCTCAATGGCGGTTATCTAGGGGTGTGTTCCGTCCTCACTATGGCAAGGGATTGTCAAGATTGTCCCGAAGATTGTGGTCCCATCTTTGGTGGGCAAACGTTCTATTTGGAAAATGTACTTGAACATTGTAGGACGCTTTGTATGTCATGGAGTGTGTAACTTGATGTAATATTTCTTCTCCTCCTGTTTAATTTAATATAAGTTGTGGTTGGTCCCACCTTGGGATACTACCCCAACTTTCTCTCAAAAAAATCCTTGTTGCCACATGACTTTTTCAAAGGGGGCAAAAATCCCGAATCTTCCTCTTGAATGACTCCTGTTTTCGGAAGAGGCGTGCCATAAATCATCACTGAAACGCATGTCCAAATTCCCGATGCTTCCGTTGCCATTGTAATCGTCGGCTCTCGCCTTCTGTCACCGTTGCCAATCACTACGAGAACACCCCCTGTCACCGCAGGCAACAAACAAAAAGGTGGGGAGGAGGGATGGTGCAAGTTCCGACACTTTGATCTTGAAAACAACCCTTCCTACTAGCAGCTTGAGCGCTTGAGGAGGTAACACCATTGTGAGGACCGCGATTACCATCCAATCCACATCAGACCCAGTGTTGAGGCCATCTGAAAGCACCTTAGTCACTTCGCCAACCCTTGGAAGGTCCTCTTCATCGACCAAATCTTCCACGACAAGAAAGGGACGCCATGAATCTGTCGAATCCTCTCCACTCGTTCTAATTCTCCATCAACAAAACACGCTCTTCGTCGTTGCACCACCGTTGTTACATGATGATCGGATATCGAACACAAAAATCTCCACTTCCCATGCGAACCACATCTCCAGAGAAAGCATAACCTAAAAGCCGTCGCACCTTTGCCTCAACGGCAATGGGACCCTCTCGCGATCTTCCGATGAGGATCTCCATAGAACCAAGACTAAAGGAAGCACCCTTAACTGCATCACTGAAAGAACGCCCACCAACCCAACTGCAACACAGATTTTTGGAACCCACAACCGTGTCTGGTTGGACAGTTGTCACCGGTTTGAGCATGACGAGCAACACTCAAGGGGCATGAACCACAATGGTGACTCAACCCTCCACCCAAAGCAACGGATATCTGTGGCACCGAATGCTGCTCGTTGGCCATGATAGCCGCACCGGAAATATTGTGGTCCAGGACCACACTTTTTCCGGTGACTAACAAATGTTCGGTCATCTTCCATTGTGAAGGTATTGATTGTTGTATATGGGACACTGATTTGGACAGGTCTTGTTCAATTTTCAAGTCGGTGAATATGTGGACCGTGTGTTCTTCCCCATTTTTGATATCGTGATCATTGTAATTAGCTTAGGTGGATGCCATTACTTTAATGTATTTTAAAGGAGCTCTAGATAATATGTGTTCACCCTTCGTCCGTTTCAAAAGAACATGGTGGCTGCCATATGGCCACTGTAACCAAAGGAAAGCAAGAAATTTCAAACAAGAGACGCTGTGGAAAACGTAATATATAATGCAAAGGCCTTATACAAGGTATGGGTGTGTTCTCCCTCGTTGTAGGTGTCGTTTATTCTAATGTGCTATCCATCTCGGATGGGTCAGCCCATGGCCCTGTAAAAAAATCTCAGCTAATGCTGATTGATATCTGTCACTTTGGAATACATTACCCCGCTTCTGTACTAATATGGTTCAATTGAGAAGATCTAATTTATTATTTACCTTAAATAAATTTGTAATTCCTGCCTACATCATGGAAAATAAATCCCATTGTACATTGTCTAGATGCACTGAATTTTTATTTGGTTTGGTTTTAAATCTGCTTTTTTGCAGATCTGTTCACTAGAGGAATTGACATTCAAGCAGTTAATGTTGTTATCAATTTTGATTTTCCAAAAAATTCAGAAACCTATTTGCATAGGGTATGGTTTTCTCTCTCCTTGCTTCCTGACATTTTTTTTCTAAATGACAGGTAATGTTCTCTTATTTTTTTATTCTGCATGGTTTGCTCTACCTCATGTTGCTTTTCAATTTTTGATGTTGAAATATTTCTACGTGGCAACCTGCTGTGCGAGGTCCTGTTGGTAATCACCACATCCACATGGGATTTGCTTGATAAATTTTGTGGTATTAACGTGCATTGGTGGCAGAATAATGACGAATATTTACAAGATTAATAATAATTATGAGTATGACTTTGGACTTTGGCTCAATTGGAGATCATCCCTCATTTTGTGGGAAACTATATTCTGAATCATCCTGGTCTATATTGACAATTCTGATTACTGATCTCTAACATGGTCTTAAATGTCGATGTTTGTTAACCTTGAAAAAGGGTATATGATCGGCATGTCGTCGATAGCGTCATATATCATGGAAATGACTTTAAAATGAAGCTTTTTTTAAAGTTCTTATATGTCGCAAGAGCTCATGACGTAGGTGATGAGAAATAGGTGTTGATGGAGCTTTAACGGAAGGAAGTAGAAAAGGGGATGGAGTGAAAATGTGAGAGATGAGAGGAATTTGTTATTGTTCTAATCCATTGGTCAATTATCCATTTATAAATGGGTTATACAATATTAGGAAAAATATATCCTAGAACAATCTACTCATAGAAAAGACGAGACTAAAGATTATTGTAGGAATGATATGGAAGAGGATTATTGATCATGTTCTCCTTAAAAAAACAAATTACAAAAAAATCGTCAACATATGAGATTTACACTTAAGCTCTTGAAATCTGTATTTATTAATGAACTGTTTCATTTGCTGCATCATCTTCTCAGACTCAAACACGAATATTTCAATTACAACCAATGGTGACAATGAGAGTTAGTGGGATTAAAGCTAAATAAATTTCTTTTGAGAAGAGAAATGATGGGTTCTGCATTTTAGTAGGGCCATTCAATTTATACAAAAAAGGAAAACTGTGCTTTATGCCCTTAAAATAGACTCAAAACTTCAGATACAACTCATCTTCCCAAACCCATGTGGACCGTATTCAGTATTCCTACAAAACTACACCATCTTTTCCGGGCAAGGTTTATCTCCCCTAACCATGTCGTTATGCTGCCTTTAAATTACCTAAACTATCGCAAATGTTTCACCCAATATAAAGCAAATGGTGGTTTGGTTGTTATTGCAATTATGGTTATTGGAGCTATTCGAGGCAGAGCTCGGTTCATGGGCCACCTCTTAAAGTTGCAACTATCAGTAGTGGCGATGAGTTGGGTTGCTATTTTGCATCTTCTCTCTTTTGGAGGTAAATGAGAATGAAGAGCCCTTACCAGACTCACGAGGGTCCTTGTATCACTCAAGGTTTACCAATATGGGTGCACATTGTTTCGAGAAATTCACAGAGGTTGGGTTGGTCAAGTTGCATCGATACACACTCGTGTGTTGGTACACTTTGCATCTATGGATTTTATGAGACATGGTTGGTGTACCGGTACACATCACACTTGTAACGGCAACCTTAGCCCAAACACTTTCCCTACTTCACATTTGGTTACACTTTCATATTTCCTCTTTTCATTCTTGTGCCCATATCATCCCCTTTATTTTGGAATTCTTGAGAAAAGAAATAGTAGAATGTGTATGAATGCAAACAGATAGATACAAATGCGGATATAGGTGTTATCATATCCTTATTTTTAAATACGAATACGTATGCGAAAAAAGATATTGGTGGGTAGTAAAATTATGTTACCATATCCTTAAAAAACGGATACGGATGTAAAACAGATACTAATCGCATCCGAGTACTATTAAAAATACTTTATAGATTGGCATAAATATACATGAATTGGATGGAGAACATACGGTATAAATATACTAAGGGTTAAATGAATACACTCCCAGGGAGCATATAAGTGCATGCTCCCATCTTTCTTCCCACAATTTTTTTTGAAATGATACCTTGGGGGATTTACTTAGAATAATAAGTAGAATATGTGTTTCAAATTTTGTGTAAAACAAACATTCCTAATATGTCTATCTAGAGGGGGTTAATTTCATCAATTCTGAGTCCGCTAAATTTTGGCAGTCTTGATGGAGGGGATAGAAGTTTTGACTTACGTTGAATTTTGAATGACACCATGATGATATATGGTGATTTAAATTCCATGGATTTCATTTCAAAAAAATAAAAAAATACGGGAAAAAAGGTGGGAGCATGTAAGTTACATGCTCTTTTTCCCATATACTAAATGTGCTTATATCATAAAATATATAGCAAATACGGTGAAAAAAGGTATTGAATTATGTTATATATGGTGAAAAATAAATGTACAACTATATTTATATGTGAAAATGGATATACATATACAGATGTTTGCGGATATCAATGTGATATCCATATTCGTATCTATTTTAAAACGGGCACGGATACATATGTCGGAATCTCAATAAAACGATATGGTGGTTGATCGGATATGAATATATCCGTATCTATTTGCATCCCTATGTATGAGAGAGAACGATGGGACGCTACGAGCATTCCCAATTAGATATCTCATTCTGGGATTTTATCACTTGTGGCCTCTATTGATATTGCAGTATCAGTTATGCCCCTCCCTTTTTTGCAATATTAGATGTGCCCCTGATACTTGTTTTGTTATCACTTGTGCCCTTCCGTTAGACTAGCTATCAAAAAGTTGAACTAAATCATGGTTTTTTCGAACCATGATGCAGTTAAACATGGTATAATGGTCAATCCCCCACCCCCTGCAACCCCTTTCTCACGTGTTCTTTCCCAAATGTTCACCGATGCTTCGCTCCAGGTGGTGATTTGTTCCATGTACAATTCAATTTTCGGTGAAAGCACAATCTCCAATAGTGCTTATGTGATTCTACACTTGACCTCAGTTGAAACCACGAGCAAGATGGTGATGGTATTTGAATCAATAAAAAATGGAGATGTGATGATGAAATCAGAAGTGGGAACCAGAACATGAGCTCCAGAAAATGTCTAGAACCACCAAGATCTACCTTGAGCACAATCCACCGCTGCTTGGAGAGAATGCAAATGCCATCTGGAGCTCTTTCTTCTCAAGAACATGAAGAATCGAAGCCTTAGCTCCAGTTTGCATCGGATCTGGGGATGCCAGACATGATTTGTACCCGGTGAAGAGTCTTGGATGAGGGGCTCCACGAGGTTGATGGAGGCTGCTGCTTTGATCTTGGATCCTAGGCTGCAGCAGAGGTCGAGGGCGAGGTATGCTTTTGCTGTACCGCATGCTCATGCACTGGGGTGTCAGTTGTTCAGAATTCTTGCGGCTTTCGATGGTGGGATGGTGGGTAGGCGAAGGAGATCATGGGTGGTGGGAGCGGATGGACGAGGTCAGAGGCTGAGGGGTTATCGGAGAGGAGGAAGGGCACTGGAGGAAGATGGGTTGCAGGGGGAGTGGTAGAGGAAAAGGGGGGAGGGGGAGGGGTGGAGGAGAAGGGGCTAGATGGGGAGGTGGTCGGAGGTGGAAGGGTTGGAGGGGGGAGGAGGAGGGATGGAGAGTGGAAAGAAGAAGAAGACATTCTTACCATTGATTTTTTTATGTAATTACCCTTTTTTACCCAAAATTAATGTCACTTTGAGATGTGGATGGACAACAACTAAGCCGAGGGACACGGGTGAACATTGCGGAAGAAGTCAGGGGCACATATGTTATTGTGAAAAAGGGAGAGGCATAACTAATATTGTGATATCTTAAGGAGAGCACAATTGGTAAAATCCATGTCATTTCTTTTCAAAATAAGAATGAATGCATCTCCCTCCATATAAATCATGACTTATTATGACCAAAATTTTCCTTGGTTCTTAGTTCATGCCCCATGATGCAGAATAGAATTCGCGCGATGATACGAAATAAATTTTTGTTGGTGGATTTTTGGTGGAAGAGTAATTGGAAGGGTTGAGAGAAGAAACTCGTCGGGAACACGAGGGATTTGGGGAGGACGAACGCGTAGATCGCGGGGGAAAGAGAGAGAGACGAGAGAGGGAGAGATAAATCTCAAATTTTCATATCTTCTATACTGATTACATAGGTAGTCTATGATCCATTTATATAGGAGGGATTAGATTACAAAAATAGAAAAAGCAACTAATTATCTTAAATTGACTCTAACTAATTAACCGACTAATTTCGAAATTTAAATCTATAACTAATTAATTAAGATCACAGGCGATCTCGTTTATTTAATTAAAAAATACGACAATCAAATAAACGTAAATAAAATTGACGGATAAATAAATGCAGCCCTGTATTTCATTTTTACGCTGCATCAACTCTCCTCCGCTTTTAAAAATTCGTCTCCCAACGAATTGCTGGATCTGCAAGCTTGGAGGTTGATAATTCCGAATCCGCGTTCTCAGTCATCCCTTGGAAAAATTGATGTGGAGCGAATGGCGGAATCCACACGCGTGCGACGCGGGCGTTGGTGACGCGGCCTTCGTGGTGGAAGAAATGTGTGGCACAGACGGTGACGTCTTCATGAATTTTATCTCCTCCTTGTGATGATTGAAAAATTGATGAGGATGAACAACATGACCCTTGGAGAACCCATAGCAAAGCAATGACACAAGGAGAGGGAGAGGAGGAGACGTGTCCAAGAAATGAAGTCATGGGGCCTTTAAATAGGTGAAACCCAAGGTCATAGTCCTATTTGGGATAAGGAGGATTCTCAATTTTCCTCTTTCCAGCACTTCTCTTTAAATATTTTTGCCACAGGGGGTTTGGTTGCAATTTTCGCGCCCCTTCACATAAGCAAATTTCGTAATAGGAGTTCTTGCAGTTTCCTTTTGAGTCAAAACTTTTGTATGGGGAATTTTTCTTGCAATTTTACTAAGTGAACTCCATTCCCATAGTTCACGGAAGTCGAACCCCTTAAAGATCGGACCTCCCGTTAGGATATTCCTTCTCTTCTTGCGCAAGCCATGCGGACCGTGGCGGCTACAACATCGTCTTGGCAGCGAGCGCGTTGGGGGTGAGGGCGGTGCACGCGATTCTGAGGGCGAGCGTGGCAGGCGGTCTGCAGGAGCGTGAGGGGGGGCTGGATGCGGGGACGGGGTTGCGGGATGGAGATGGTGAGGGGGCGGCGAAACAGAACGGGAGAGGAGGGGGAGGAAGAGGCGTGGCTCGCACGCGTGGGGGAGGGCTGGCGAGGAGAGGGAGGCGGTATGCGGAATGAGGCAGCGAGGAGGGGGGGATGAGGCGACGGTGCACGGTCTGGAGCTCGCGAGGGAAGGTGGAATCGGCGACGGGAGGGCAGGAGATGAAGGGCGGCGGGGAAGAAAGGGGGAAATCGAACAAGAGAGGCGGCGGGTGGGGTGAGTTAGGGTTCGGAAGGACCTGGGTAGGCGTCAGGGTTGGGGAGGCGGGGCTGTGAGGGCTGGTGCGCGGAGGGGCTGCGGCGGGTTTTGCGGGTGGAGGGTCGGTGATGGGTGCTGTGGGTTCGAGGGTGGCGATGGAAGCGGGGTTGGGCGTGGTACATGGGGTGCTGTGGGTACGAGTGCCTTGACGGGCATTGGAGGGGGTGCCACGGTTACTGACGGAGCGGGGGCGGGGGGTGGGGCTGGGACAGGGGTTGCAGGTGCAGCGGGAGGGGGCACGGGTGCAGTGGGTGGGGCGTAGCTCGATGTCGGGAGGTTTTGTGAATCTGAATATGCCTGGGCAGCAAGCAGGTCATAAAATTTACCTCCTGAAATGGCCGGGACCGCAATCGGATCAACGTTGACGGCCTCTTTTTCCTCGGGAATAGGTTGGACAACAAGCAGGTTGTCATTTTTCTCCTCTGAAACGGCTTGGACAGCGGCCGTTTCGTTACTGTTCTCTTCTGGAATGGCCTGGACAGCGATCGAATCTTCCTCTACAGCGAGGTTTCCTTCGTCAAAACTCTGGACAGCGGCTTCAGTGGTTGGAGGCTTTGATTGGGCGACGAGTAGGGTCTTGAAATTAGCCATAATGTCTCGACATTTGGACTGGAAGTCTTGACATTTGGACTGGAGATCACGCAGTTCGTCCATCATCTCCTTGTTGTAGGCGTCGTTGGCTCGTCGTTTTCGTTCCGATGAACGATAGTCCTTCGATACATGCCACTGCGAAGGTCTGGACGGATCGTCAGATCGTGAGGATGATCTGTTGGCCATGCTCTGATACCAAATGATGCAGAATAGAATTCGCGCGATGATAAGAAATAAATTTTTGTTGGTGGATTTTTGGTGGAAGAATAATTGGAAGGGTTGAGAGAAGAAACTCGTCGGGAACACGAGGGATGTGGGGAGGATGAACGCGTAGATCGCGGGGGGGGGGGGGAGAAACGAGAGAGGGAGAGATAAATCTCAATTTTTCATATCTTCTGAACTGATTGCATAGGTAGTCTATCATCCCTTTATATAGGAGGGATGAGATTACAAAAATAGAAAAAGTAACTAATTATCCTAAATTGACTCTAACTAATTAACCGATTAATTTCGAAATTTAAATCTATAACTAATTAATTGAGATCACAGCTGATCTCGTTTATTTAATTAAAAAATACGGCAACTCAAATAAACGTAAATAAAATTGACGGATAAATAAATGCAGCCCTGTATTTCATTTTTACGCTGCATCACCCCAAACACCCCACACCACAAAGTTAAGGCTTTTATATTATAAAACTAAAGATTATATGCTTAAAGGATGTGGCCCTTAGGTTTAGGAATGCGTCTTTTCATTCAAGAGGTATGCCTCTTGGATGATATAGTCTCTTTATATAAAATCATCCACCCATTTATAATTTTGTTTTGAGGAGAGCCATTTGTAACAATTATATTTATGAAGAAAATTAGTGTTTGCTGCTCATCCTACCAACTTTTGCCTTTTCCTACCAAATTCCACGTGTCATGTGTATTCTCCCACTCTTCTTCTCATACTATTTCATTTTTTCAATATCTATTCCTTTGACATGTCAATTGGTATTAGAGCATAGCCTCTAAGTCATCTTCATGATTAGTCAATTCTTTGAAATTGCTGCAGGTTAAAGAATCTAAAGATAATCTGCCAGATAAATCACAGTTCCTGTAACAGGTGCCTGTTGAGGAAAAGTCTGAAATAATGTTTTAATTTTAAAAGTTCACGGGTGGTTCTATTTAACAATTTGTAAGAACCTAGCACTTGAAAAAATTGGTTGGTTGAATTTTCCAATCAAAACTGCTGATCAGGATCTCATCTTTTAGCTATGGATCCACTGCGAAGGGCTTGCATGGATGTTCCTCATCCTAGTTGGTTATCATCTCCAGCGTTGTTGTGTGTCTGTCGATTGCAGGGAGTCAGCTTCCTAATGCCCCTGCAATGTGTCTCTGTTCACCCCATCACTGTTTTCCGTGTATCCACCTTCTGCAGCTTTGATGTCTCTCCAGTGATTGCAACTGCCACTGCTTGCTGTTTGGCCTCACTCACTGCCATCAAATCGGGTTACTTCTCCATTGAAAATGCTGCATGCGAAACACTCCACTTCCAACCATGCAACAGGAGTCACAATGGACAAACACCTTGAGCTACTACTGTAGTCATATCTGCAATTGCTACTTGCACAACTCCTCCAACCTCATCTACCTTGTCGTCTTCTGCATCCTTTTTGCCCTTGTTGGTCACCGTCCTGTTGCAAGCAACATCACTGGAGACGCAAAGGATTTGACCAGTGTGTTGTTTGTCGTCTTCCAGGAGCACCTCCACTACCTGCTCTTCTTTAATCATCTATTTGTGTCTTCCATGTGAGAAGCTAATGCATCGTGAAATTCGGAATCTATATAACTATATAAAGCTGGGTTTTTACCCCAGCCACTGCCACGTGGATGGGCTAAAACCCCAGCTTTTGGGCCTCTTCTTCTGACGCTTATTGGAAATTTCACGATATTACCCCCCAAACATTTGTTCAAATACAAACATGTGAAAGATAGCTGATACGCATGTGGATTACCGTGTGATCCATAGAATATTTGCATAGGACATCCCTCTAATATATTTGTTTATAAGCAGGTTCTCTACAGGTAGTTGCCTGTGAACCGCACAAGGTATTGTTGGAAATTATGCGGTTAGCCTTGCGTTTTTGATTTTTTTATGCACCCTCTATATTTCCTACTATTAACATAAAGCTAGGTTTTTGCCTTAGCCACTGCCACGTGGATGGGCTAAAACCCAGCTTTTGAGCCTCTTCTTCCGACGCTTTTTGGAAATTTTATGATATTACCCCAAAACTTTTGTTCAAACACAAACATGTGAAAGACAACTGATAAGAACCCCTCTAATTGTCTGGTGGTAGAAGCAGTGGCTCCCACTTTAAAGGACCAGGGTTCGAATCCTACTAGAGATTTTTTTTGAAAAAAGACATCTGATACTCATGTGGATTACCATGTGATCCATAGAATATTTGCATAGGACACCCCTCTAATATCTTTGTTTATAAGCAGGTTCTCTACATGTAGTTGCATGTGAACCACACAAGGTATTGTTGGAAATTATGCTGTTAGCCCTGCGTTTTTAATTTTTTATGCACTCTCTATATTTCCTGCTATTAACACTTACGCCGATGTGTTGCTAGCAATAAGTATGTATATCTTACTAAATCTATAATAAATAATCCACCTAATATAAAATCCAAAAAAAATATTTTTAAGTTCCTAAATTTTATTATATACTATATCAACTCAATTTGCAAAATTATTCAGATTTAATTTTTTTCAGAAAAAGTTGAAAAATGGATTTCCAAATTTGAAAAATCACAAAATGCTAATCTCTAGAAAAAAATCAACAAAATTATATTATCTATATTTTTTCATATATTTTTACAAAACATAAAAATTTAAAAAAATCAAAAGAAAGCCATAAAAAATGAAACATATGAAAAACACTAAAAAAGGCTAATTTATATACTAAAACAATACTTTAATACTTTCATTGCCATAAAATATATAATATAATATAATTATATAAAAAATACTATAATACCTTATAATATATACATATAAGAACGTTTTTTTTAAAATATTCTTAATAAATAAAAATAAAAATTATTTTCAAATTTTAAAAACCATAAATATTTAAATATATTCATAAAGTTTCTTAAAATTGTATTAGTTAGATTGTATTATACGAGGAAAGGGAGCCTACTTGTGAAGTAGGTAACCTTACCTACTTCATATCCATTTTTAGCAATTTTTTATTTTTTTTTGAAAAATACCACCGCTAGATTTTCATAATTATATCCCACTAATATGTCATTCAACTTTCGTCAAAAACAGAGACTCCTACGGCCTCCATCCAGAACATGTATTTTTAACGGTCTTAGATTTGCTGTAAATTACCTGTTATGGATGGAGGCCGTAGGAGTCTCTGTTTCTGACGAAATTTGAATGACATATTAGAAGGATATAGTTATGAAAATCCATGGAAGCATTTTTTAAAAAAAATTGCTAAAAATAGATGTGAAGTAGGTAAGGTTACCTACTTCACAAAGTAGGCCCCCTTTCTTCTTATTATAACTTTGATTATATTCAAAAATAGAATAAATATTTAATAAAAATAATAAAAATTCAATTATTATGAATATATTAAAAACACTCTATAAAATTCTACAAAATACTAATAATACCTCTTTTGAAACTAATAGAATCTTCTACAAAAATAAAAAAAATATAATTTTACTTATGGTATAATATTTTCGAAAATAATAGAAAAAATAAAAATAAAATTTCTTTAAATTCACCATTTTTCGAATTTAGTATGATTTAAATTTCACAAAAAAAATAAAAATAATAAAAAAGCATAAAAAAATATAAGTAGTAAAACACAAACATTTTAATTCTTTATTTCTAAAACTTTCTCATATATTTTTAAAATCTAATGAGATTATTTTACATAAATTATATATAGCTTTTACTACTAAATACATTTCAAATATTGAAAATAAGAAAAACATGTTTATTAGTGATTGGCATATAAGTCGCATGCATTATTGTTGATCATTGCAACTTCACGTGATATTTTTGCCTTGTATGTTCTCGACTATAAAAACCATTTACCGGTCTACTATAAATATTTTAATATATTTAAAATCAAATCTTATGAATTGATTATTAAAATGCATGTAATAATTCAAAAAGTTTGGCAATAATTCCATATAGTCTACAAAAATGATAACATTCATATATTAAGTTTCATTTTTTATTTAGTATATATTTTTTTAGCCAAAAAAAGGGGGAGACACTCAGCGGTGTTCGCCCCAATATATTAAGAAAATTAAGAAGTAAACAGATGCGTTACAGTAGACACCAACACCAAAAGAAGGCCACCCTGGAGGTTAACCCAATACCCACTCATCTACCAATCTCGCACAGTGGATAAGAATGTTCTCCTTGTAGAAGCGTTGTCCCGAGAAGAGGGTTGCTTTCCTCCCTAGCCATATCGCCCACAGACTCGCTATGGGCCATAAGAGGTCCCTTCTCTCCCTGTTTCTGTTGTTCAACAACGACTCACAGAAGGCCGCCAGGTCATTCGTGCAAACCCATTCCACGTCCGCTTTCTGCCAGACCCCATTTACCTTTGGGCATACGAAGAAGAGATGGTCAATGGTCTCCACTGCAGTTTCAGATAAAACGCATCTATTTGAGACATTGTCAAGCAACCTCACGCAACGATCCCTCGTCATCAACCTTTGTCTGCGGAATAACCATAGGAAGAACCCAAGACGTTCGGGGAGCTTCAGGCCCCAGAAGAACCCACAATCACGCACCAGGATGTCCGACCGTGCTGGCGGGGGCCTAGAGATTGCCCCATAAGCTTTCCGCGTCGAGAAAGGGCCTCCCCGCCAGGCCCAATGGTTTCTTCCGCCATTAGGCCTGCCTGCATCCCCGATGGCGTCCATAAGGGCAAGAAAGTCTTCAAGCCTCTGATCCGAGAAATTTTTAAGGAAAGGAGGGAGCCAACACCCATCCGCCCAGCATGAAGCGACGCAGGCATCCTTATCAGTCGCCAACGCAAATAAGCGAGGGAACCGCACGCTGAAGATCCCCCTTCCCGTCCAATCATCCTTCCAAAATCTAAAGGATCCTCCATTACCCACAACTGGCACAAACATCGACAAATTCCTCGCAAAAACCTCCAACACCCCCCGCCAAAACGGTGTCTGAGTTCCGACCATACCAGCTTGAGTATCAAAAGTCCCGCTAGCCCCGTGAATCTCCCGCAAGATCTTGGTATAGAAGTCTTCACCAGGGCTCTAAATCCTGTTCACCCACTTAAGAAGGAATGCATCATTCACAAGCTCCAATCTTCGTATGCCCAATCCACCTTCATGCTTGCTACGCGTAACTTCATCCCACCCCACCAAATGTATCCCTCCCGCCGCCTCCCCATTTTTGCCCCACAGAAATATTCGCATAAGCTTTTCGAGACGGTTGCGAATCCCCACCAACATCCGGCGATTCGATAAGAAATAAACCGGGATCGAGGAGATCACCGCCTTGAGGAGGACGAGTCATCCCCCCTTAGAGAGCAGTGCCGACCTCCACCCTGCCAGTCTCTTCTCTACCTTCTCGACGACCACTAGCCAATCCCTGAGCCTGGCCCTTCCCACCACAAACGGCATTCCAAGGTATTCAATAGGCAGTTCTCCAGGAGACCCCAAGACACGCCCGCATTCCACCGCCTCCCCCTCCGAAAGCCCAAAAGGAACCATCTTGGACTTGTTAACATTCTTATGTAAGCCCGACAACTCGCTAAATAGGTCAAGTGTCGCCGATATTCCCGAGACCTCCGTAAGGCCTCCCTCAATAAAAATATGGTGTCATCCGCAAACTGGAGCAAAGGCACGCTCATCCCGCTCTTGGAGTATCCCGTCGATAGCCCGAAATCAACAACACGATCAGTCATGCGAGCCAAAACATCAGCGGCAATAACAAAAAGAAGTGGAGCAAGGGGGCACCCCTGGCGGACCCCCCTTCTTTGCATCGAAGAAACCGCCCTCCGGACGGCAATTAATCAAGATTGCGAACGACGCCGTGGTCACACAACGACGCATCCACGAGATCCATATCTCCGGAAAACCTCTCCTCCGCAACACCGACCACAAGAACTTCCAGTTGAGGCAGTCGTAGGCTTTAGCGAAATCGACCTTCCAAAGTACCCCATGCTTTCCCTCCTTCCTCCAATCCGTGACCAACTCCGATGCGAGAGTAATGCAATCCGTGATCTGCCTGCCTTGGATAAAGGCCGTTTGAACCGGTGAGATGATCGAGTCAAGGACCCGAGCAAGCCGTAAAGCTAACACCTTGGCGACGATAAGGTATATGCCGTTGGATATAGAGATGGGACGGAACTCCTCAATTCGCTCCGCCGCAGAGGACTTAGGAAGCAACACAATGATGGCCCTATTAATCTGATCAAACCCCACATTGCCATTACAAAATTCGGTGATAACCTCCAGCACTTCTTCACCAACCACCTCCCAAAAATCCCGATAGAACGCTACTGGGAAACTATCAGGACCCGAAGATTCATCCTCGTTCAAATCCCAAACGGTCGCCTTAGCCTCCTCCATCGAAACCGCCCGCGTCAGACCCTCACAAACAGCGGGCGAAAGGGACGCCGCCCCACCCCCCGACCACCGCCACACTCTCGGAGAGCGCCTCGCAGAGAAATCTTTGAAATGAGCGGCGATAGCTCTCCCCATCTCCCTGTCCCCCTCAACCCGAATGTCATTGATCGTGATGGAGCGCAAAACATTAGAGCGTCCCCTCCCACTAGCGACACGGTGGAAGAAAGCCTTATTGGCATTCCCCTCTTTTATCCAAGTCACTCTCGATCTTTGGCGTCATTCAGTTACCCGCTTTCTATCTTCAGCCGCGATCCGCTTTTGCGCAAGAGAGCGCGCAAGCAACTCCTCCGGCAGTAGCTCCCTATCGTTCTCGATGACGTCGAGACTGCTAAGGACCTCCTCAGCCTCTGTCCTGGCTGCAGTCCTCGCCTCCCTAGAAGCCCTTTTGAACAGAGATAATCTCTTCCGTAGCGACGTGAGTTTTTGAGCAAACCTGGAAACCGCGGATCCCTCAACCTGTAACTGAGACCAATGAGAAGTCACCATGTCCTTGAAGCTCTCCTCCAGCATCCAACACCTCTCGTATCTAAAGAAACCCCTCACCGTTGGGGCGTCACCAGAATCCCATATAATAGGCGAGTGATCAGACTACGTCCGAGGCCTAGAAGTCACTGAACAAAGAGGGAAGAGTTTAAGAAATTCCCCAGAAGCCAGGAAACGATCAATTTGAGAATGGGAGTTATTATTCCTCCACGTGTAAGTAATATCCTCCGCCACCAAAACCTCTAGCGCCAACGAGTCCACCACTTCCGCAAAATCCAGGGATCCTGGGTCCTGACCACCCCTGGACCGGGGCCTATCCGATGTATGGAGCGTTACATTGAAATCTCCCCCAAGGAGCCACGGGATCCCCTCAAATAGCCGGTTCGCCTCACGCAGATCGTCCCAAAGTTCTTTTCTTTTAATGTGACAGCAAGGGCCGTAAATACAAGAGAAAGCAATAGGCATGACAGAATCCACACGTACCAATTGAACGGATATTACATGCCCCCCCCTGAGCATCGTGTTGAAGGTGAGAGCCGCCGATCTTCACGCGATAAGAAGTCCACCTGCCACCCCATTCGCATCTAAAGCCCTGAACTCATCCAATCCCCCCACACCAAACGATCGCCAGAGGACATCATTGGCCCCACGCAGTTTCGTTTCTTGCAATAGAACAACATCACACCCCCATTCTGAGAATCTCGATCCCAAAATTCTTCTCTTGTCCGCCTCCCCCAACCCCCTCACGTTCTAGGTAAGGACCTTCATAAGGAAAACTTTGGGTGTTCCTTAACGCGCACGAGCCCAGCGGCCGCCACAACAGTATCTTTAAGAGTCGCGCAAGACTGCTGCTGGGAGACGACCACCCGAGTTCTGTTCCTCCTCCTGTACCTTTTCCCCGATCTTTTCTCAGAAAGGCTTCCCGCATCGCTAGCACCCTCCATCTCCAGGAGAGTCACATAAGAGTTTGATGTAGAAACGTGACCTGATGCGCCGCCACCGCCGTGAAGAAGAGGGTCATAGGAGGGGCTGTTACGAAGCCCATCATCAGGTCCCGAGGAGCCCCACGAGAAGCCAGACCTCCCCACAGCGTCGACCACAAGACCGGTAGAGAGAGCTACACCATCAAAACGAGCCGTGAAGGCCATAACAGAAGCAGGTGCAGGGAGAAGGACAACATTTTGGGCCGGTCACTCCAACGCCCCGGGTCCGAATAAGAGGCAGCTGTTGGCATCCAGAACCGCTCGACCCGCCAACGGATCCGCAAGTTGAACCTCGAGACCGCGATCCGAAGCCCGAGTCGGAAGAGCAATGGGAGAAGATCCCCTAGAAGCCACCTCAGCATACAAACCGTCGCTTGCAGACTTATTACACAACACCCGAGATTGGAATCTGAAAGGACGTGGGTGTTCCATCACGCGGGGCGAAGCATGCGAAACGCCCCCATGCAAGGCCACTTGGCGCCTGGAAGATGAGGCGACGCTGACCAACCTCGGGACCTCCGGGTCGTAGACACCACCCCTTCGCGAATACGCCACTTCCGGCGGAGATGGAGGCTCGATGAACGTCAACTCCATCCGACACCGGAAACGCCCTATCTTCAGGGTCTCAGAAAAAACCTTGCCAACCGCATCGTCGAGCCAACCTTTGTTGCACTCCATCAGGATTCGCGTGACGCTCCAATCAGCGTTCGGCTTCAGGCCATCCTCGACGACCGCAAGAACTTCACCCCATCGCCAGAGAGCCCGGTTTAGGCAATGAACCGACCTTGAGAGGAAGGGTACCCTCCGCCACGCATATCTCGACGTTCGCACAAGCCCCATTCACGAAGCGCAAAACTCTCCAAGTTACATCTTCTGTCGCTCCATTTCTAATAAGTCGTTCCCGTTGCTCTGGGGAAAGGCCACGAGCACAGTATCGGTTGGCATCCAAAACCACAACGTCTCCTGCGAACGGAGAGCCCAGGAAGCCATGCAGATGGACCCTCACCTTGTCCCACGAGATGAACCTCCGCAAAGAAATCCCAATCACCGCCACGCTTTCATCACCCCCCGCGTAGGCCTTCTCATGCGAAACATCGGCATGCAGCCGCCTCCCCACCACGTCCTTCGGCAAGTTAGTGGTAGCCGACCCACTAACTTGCCATATTCAGTTGAATGGCAATCATTTGTAAAACATGACATATTCAAGTTGATACTTCTTTGTTGATTCTTTTATTTTACTCCATGTTCATCATCCATATATCATTATAATGTGGCTTTTTATTGATTATTTCTTTCCTCAGATGAGTCAGATCTCTATGTTTCACTTTTATTACAACTTGTGTAACTCGTTGCAAAGGAACATTTTCTCATTGGCAGATAAAAAATGTAGTATCTTACATTACATATATAATCTTCACGATGATTATTATTTGACTAAATCATTATGTAGTTGCATTGAATTCCTAAGACATACCTTTTAGGATATCTAGCACAATATCAAAATAGTGATCGTTTTCATTATTTAAATGATGTATATGCACGAGATATTACAATTATGATAAGTTGAGGAAGTGAGTTCATGAGCTTGTGAGAGGAGCTCTCGGTGTGTGTCATGTTTCACCATTTAGGGAGGGTAATTATTTGAAATTTCATTATCTTTCAATCCCCAGTAAGCAATAACGTGCAATGTTATGTGAATTATAATAAATGTGAGTTTACATTGATTTGAATATATTTTAATGTTTAATCCAATCTATGCATTTGATGTCCATATATTTAACTACATTTCAGATTGTGTTAGATTCTTGATACTTACATATTCCCTTAAAATAATATACTCTCAAGTTCATAGCTCTATAGCGCTTGACATTTAGATTATAGTTTGATTATTTGGTTTGATGTGAAGAAAGGAATATCTGTTGAAATGGATGTTGTGTTTTTTATTTTAATATTAAATTCATCTTTCTTTTCATTCCTAATGAATTGTTGTATGCTAATGTGATAATAAAAAAACATGAGTAAGGTGATCGTGGGCACTGGAATAAGAAAAAGAGTTATCAATTTACTATTTCATCTCTTTCACACCTTATTTAAAAAGCTAATTTGTGGTATCACATAGGAATATATTAAACAACACATGGCATTTAAAAGAAAATCACACGTATATGCAATGTATGTATGCCCATATATACTTTTGACAATGTTTTGATTCAATTTGTTATTTTACATACTTAAATATTTTCTAATCACATATAATTTGTTAGAATGATAAGTCAAATCATTCTAATATTTCATGTTAAAATACTACATAACATTCTATTGGTCAATAACCGTCAACAAATTGCATCTTCGTTTTCCTAGATGTGGGACTTTTCAAATCAATCATTAAATAACTTCCAATTAAATGAATAGTAGAAAGTTTCATTTTAAAAACTATGTATAATTCATCTCATATCAGCACCTCATGAATTAGAATGGTCCTCTCCATTGCATTTGCAAATTTCACCTATTACCTTTAGATTTTGTTTTTATCTAAAACCCATTAATTTTGAATTTTGTATTTGAGGTTAGTATTTAGGACGAAATTCACCTATTACATTTAGATTTTGTTTTATGCAAAACGCATTGATTTTAAATTTTGTATTTGAGATTAGGATTTACGACAATAGGAACGACATATATATATATCTGAATATTTGTTTTCTATCCATATTTTGCACCTTTAGGTGCACATATGTGAATGTGTACCATATAATTTGAAAGATTATAATTTAAAGATATATTATGGAAAATCACTAAATATTTAATTAGTTTTATAATAAAATATTACATTATTGATCAAATATACGATGTACAGGATTCAACTCTTTATAAAACCGTGCAGTCCTCATCTCTATCCTCATCTTTATTATAGATCTGCAGTTTTTTAGATGGAAATTATACTAAAAAGTCATAAAAATTTTATATATCATATTTTTTTCTCTTTGCACCTTTTCCATTTCAAGCATTTTTGATTTAATTAAAAAATTGCAACTTAAATTTACATTAAAACCAATTGGGTTTTTATCAGTTGTGCCCCTCCGAGATATCGCAATATCAGTTATGCCCCTATCTTTTTGGTAATATCAGTTGTGCCCCCGACTTCTTGTCAATATTTCACTTGTGCCCCTCAGAGGGGCATAACTGATAAAAGATTATTATCAGTTATGCCCCTCTGAGGGGCACAAGTGAAATATTGGCAAGAAGTCGGGGGCACAACTGATATTACCAAAAAGATAGGGGCATAACTGATATTGAGATATCTCGGAGGGGCACAACTGATAAAATCCCAAACCAATTTATATTCCGCGGGGAAGCGCGGGTAACATCCCAGTTAGGGTAAAAGTGGGGTTTGTTGTCCAACTTGAGTTCATTATTTTGTGGTTTTTATTTAACCAGCTGAGTCATTTTAGGGATTGGTTAGTGTTTGTTTTTTTTTTTTGTAATTTCATTTTTGTAATTCAACCCGGCTGGTAGGTTTTGTTTAGAGACAGATTTGAGTCATTACAATTGGATTTTTCTCCATCTCTCCCTTCTTCTCTTGCTCATCTTCATGCTTTCCCTTCCCGACATCTCATGTTCTTTCTCTCCCCCTCTAAATATTTCTCTCGTTTGAATTTTCTGTTTGCATCAGAAGCCCTAGAGATCTCGTGTTCTACTGAAGAAGATGAAGTGTTGGGTATCACTTTATTCTTTCAAGGAGTTCTCTAATTGCACAGAATATATTCAAGACACTGCAATTACAACCCAACTGGAATATTTATTTCAGCAAAGTTCAAGAAAGAAACCCCGCCCAACATTGCCTGGCGTTCCCAGAAATTTCAGAAAGGCCTTCATTTTTATGAAAATACGACTGCTCTTCTAATGGAAGAATGATGGCCAAAGTTATAGGAAAGCCCCTTTCAGTTAAGTTGAACTTGAAGCCAAATCTTTCAGTTAAACCTCAAAGCAGCTCTGGAATTTTCGGACTTCACAAAATTTCCCGATGTTGGGAGTTTCATACAAATTGCAGGAAGATACCAAACTTCCATATAATGCACAGAGGCTTGATGCCTCTCCAATATTTACAAACTAGCTTCCAAGTCTCGGAATTTTACAAAGATATCGGACAAGTAATTCATAGGGTGAAAGAGCAACTTGTTAGGATCGAGTTTTTCTCAGTGGTGAAGGGATTTTTACAGAGACGTTTAACCATTGATGAAATAGCAACTTGCCAGGATTCGATTTTTTCTAAGTGGTGGAGAAGGATAAAAGGATGCATGCAATCCTTTGTTTTTGTTGTCTTTTCAATCCAGAGTTATGCCTCTAAGATGGTATTGACTCTATATAAAAGTCCATTTGTAATGGACATTCAATGAATAAGAAACACGGTCCTTAAGCCTTGGGCATAAGACCTCTCTGTGTTGGCTCTTTCTCTTCTTGGATCTTTCACTCTTTCTCATTTTCTTCCTTCCCCAGCTGCTTTGCATGTTCCTCCTCTTCGTACTATTCTCAACTGTCAAACTCCGTGTTTCCTCTTTCAAATCCCATGCGACAGATTTGTTTCTGCTTTCTTATTCTCACTCTTTCCCACCCCCATATATCTGGCTGTCACATCAAGAGAGTTCCCAATTAAATAATAATACCTGTATTTATCCCGAACCAACTGTACATAGCGTATTTATGGGCTAGCTACATACTACTTATATTCAAAATAAGACTAAAAAATGCACAATAATCCAATTCTTTCTCTCTCTTGAAACTAAACACCACCTTAACATTTATAGCAAGCCTATTGAGAAAAATTAATTTTTTATTACAGGTTGAAGAGCATCACCTAGCTTGTTTGGGTTCAAACTTCAAAGCTTGAGCTGTATGCGGAGTTTTTTTTTTGGAGAATTTTTTTAGCGTATATTCAGAGCTTGGGGTCAGGTTGCTTTCTGTAACATAGCTGTCCAAGCTTGTTGTCGGACACATTTTTATTATTCAAGTTTGCTCCTTAGTTTGCCATTGGAATTTGAGGCCTGAGCTCAAGTTGGAGCATCACTAGAATTTTGGACATGATATCGTCACATGACCTGTTCCTCAACATGCTGCATCACCACTTATTGTTGTCTCGTCAAGTATTTGCCGACAGTTGTCAAGTTTTGGCTGCAACGAGCCAGCATTTAGTGTTGGCATTGTGGGCAAAAGTTATGGTGCCAAGAGAGAAGGGGTGATAAAAATGTTTACTGTTTATATCATTCTTATTAATCCACATGAATTATACTTCCTTGTGATTCTGAAATATGACAACTTTGTCAACTTTTTTTAAGTCAATGAATGCAAAGTTAAGCAGTGGACTTGCATTGACAAAGGCATGTGGAGACCCATGTATTTATGAAGGTTATGGAAGAAGCTTTGCATCGAAATCTTAGAGAATCATGCATATAAAATTTTCTAACAGGAGACTGGGAGTGGAAACCATCACATGTGATATAATACCTAGGACTTGCACGGTTGCACCTATATATTTTTTATTGTATATCTATGTCCAGGAAGGTATCATTCTTTTGTATACATCTATTTCTTTCTGTTGGGTATGTATAAATCTTTGCAAGTCCCTTCTAATCTATGACCACCTATTTAGTATTGCATTGAAAATCTCCTTTTTTTTTTAAAAAAAATATCTAGTGCATCTTATTTGTCTATTGTTGCTGTCATGGTTTAGTCTCTGGTCTTGTGCATCTGTTTTGATTCTCTGACTGTATATGGTAGACATGTAAGAAAATTAAAGATCTTTGGGATGCCTAATCTCCACGCTTCCTTTTTGATAGGTTGGGCGTTCAGGGAGGTTTGGTCATCTCGGCCTAGCGGTGAACTTGATAACTTATGAAGATCGTTTCAACTTGTATGCCAATCTGTCTTGGCTTTTGCTATATTTTATGTTTTTTTTTCCGAAACCAAATTTTGTCAAAACCGAAATTCATTTGCTAATATATCATTTACATCATTTTCAGGTATAGAATTGAACAAGAACTTGGGACTGAAATTAAACAGATACCTCCGCAGATAGATCAGGCCATCTACTGCAGATAATACCTGGGTTTTAATCTTTGTTTATCACTGAATCATGTAATCTGGCGATATGTACTCTCTTTGTGCTAGCCTGCTAGATATGTAAGTTGCTTCCTGATCGATATTTTTGAATTCTGCATTTTATACTCTAGCTTGGTGATAAGATGTGATGTCTCTGAACTGGCATGGATGCTTTTATCTGATTACTAATTTTCAGAGATTTGTCTATCATTCACTTGCTCCACTGTACTTCTAGCCATCATAATTTGAGGTTGACTCACAGTATCATTCTTCATCTGAGTAGGATAAATTTTTGTGTTCTCCCCTGATTGTATGCTTCCAGAAATAGATTTCGTAGAGTTGAAAGTTATCTTGTTCATTGTTGGGGATGTTTCACTTTCAACTATGCTTGCTGTGTATGCCAAGTGCAATATTAGTTTTCAGACATAAACTTCATTTTCTTTTATGAAATTCACAGTATATGTTAACATTGAAGTAAGAAAAGGACTCGAATCGAGATGTAAAGTGCAGTACCAATGATTCGGGTCTCAGTTCTGTCGTAAACCCTCAACAATTGGCAGATGATCTCTACTCGAATTCTGCACACTGTCTTGTTTTTTCTTAAAGATGAACAATGCACTATTACAGTATTTATCTTTTACTTTAGAGATTATTCATATACTTTTATTTCGCCTGACATGGTATATTAAGTCCTGACTGCATATTTCTTCTGCTGTTGATTTCCAGGTACACCCTTGCACGGTGCCTTTTAAAACTACACGACGTATTGGCAGTGGTGTATTTGTACGGTGGCAATTATAGGGATTCCTACTGTCTAACTGGACTTCTTCTTTTGGTTATTTGAGCATTTCAGCATCACCATTTTATGCGCTTGATTCCGAAAGTCCGACATCCCTTGGGAACACTGTTGATAATTGGTCTGTCTGAAGGATTTGGTCGCGGATGCAAGTAAATCGGGTAGCACAACTCTAGGCATGTCGACGGGCACTGTCATATTCAGCACTGGAACTGTCACCTCGACTTATGTTCAGCCTCGGTCTGTCTAAAAGCCTCTTTTTGTCATTAATCTTTGTGAGTCATGGATGGTGCTTTATACTTCTGTGCTTTAAGATGCCTGTGCTGGTTTTTGGGAGGCTTTTGTTACTGTTTTTACTTCAGGGATCTGCTCCGGGATCTCGGCGGTTCTAGAACAATCAGACCCAAGAATCATATGTTTTTCTGTTAATCTCTAGCATGTTGCTAGATGTCCTTGATGGGTTACTCTTAAAGACTCCGTTCCTTAGCATGGAGGACTTTGATATTTGATTCTCTACATGTAATCGGTGGAACCTACGACTTCTCAATCGCCGAAATGCAATGGAGATGTTGGTACCTGGCTTTATAGGCCCATATTTTCTGGAAACCTTTATTGATGTTTAAGATGCATTTGCTCGAGTTTGGATTAGCGATGCCAATGTAATCAGCATGTTTAAATTTTGTACAGGCAAACACATCAATTCGGCCTGAGCTCGACTCTCTGGTTATGGTACATAGTACCTGTGCACTTGTGTGCCCTTTGATGCTGTTTGGGCTTGCAAAGTTATAGTATGAATTTGAAGTTTTGAACGAGTCATAATGCTGATTGGCTTCCTTCAAATAGGTGTTTACATTGGCCTGCATTGTTTATGCGTCCTCTTGCTTATGATGTTGATGCTGCAGAAAAGATTTGGAGTTGGAGATACAACACAAAGCCTTTTCTCAAATTAAGTAGGGAGTTGGAGATGTTTATGGAAAGAGTAATTTAGAAAGAAGACCCCAAACTTTCTACCTGGTAACAATGTGGTTCTGGCCATGTCTCACTTTAAATGGAGTTCTGATTTTTTTTTCAAATGAACAAAAATGCCCCTCTTAATTTTCTTTCTTCTTTCCAGAAGAGAAGTGCTTTATCAATCCATTTCCATTTGTATTTGTCGTCACTCACATACGGCTCGTACCCTCCAATCCCCTCCTGTTCAGCTTCGCAGCCCAACAGGGCAACAAACCCATCCTTCTCTCCCTCCCCTTTGTTGCCCTACAACCCCATCACCATCTCCGATCCACCTAACAACCCATGGCATCTTAATACGTTCGGACGGATCTTTTGTGCGTTCCCCCTTCTACAACCCATGGCATCTTAATATGTTCGGACGGATCTTTTGTGCGTTCCCCCTTCTTTCGATATGTCGATCTCCGTCAAACCCGAAACCTCTCCTCAAAAATCACGGCTAACGAACGCTGCTGCATCTTCTTGTAGTGAAATGCAAACTCTTTAAACCCTGATATCATGGGTACAACTGTATCTGGAAGAAAAAAGAGGGGTATAATTGTAATTTTTAAAAATTGTAGGAGCATAACTGTAAATTTTTTACTATATCAGGTTTTGGTTTGTATAAATCACGGTTCTGTAAATTTCATAACTTCAAAACTAACCCGAAGGACAAACTTGTTAATTGTTCAAGAAGGCAGTGGCACAATTGAATTGAAAAAAAAAGGCTTAATTGATATTGCGGTATCTAAAAGGGGAGCCACAGTGAAAAACCAAAAAAATTATTGGACATTCACTATGATCTCAGGAACTCAATAATATGTAAATTTATGAGATTGAGCTGGTGAATGTACAATTAACCGTAAAAATATTATAGATTGGGCATGTAACGAAATATTATGCTTAGGTTCCTCCATGGAGGAGCATAAGTTCCTTTGTATCTTAGATGAATTGAACCCCGCAAGTATTCTTCAATTCCAATGTTAATTAATGTGCTAGGTCTTACTTTTAGGAATCACCAACAATACAACAACAACAACAACAACAAAGCTTTTTTCCACAATTAAGTAGGGTCGGTTACATGGATTCTTCGCCTCCATTCAGATCTATATTGGGTCAATCCCGGGCTTATATCCAAAAAATTAAGATCCCTTCGTATAGTCTCTTTCCAACACTTCTTGGGTCATCCTCACCCTCTCTTAGCTGGCTCAACATCCCAACACTCGCATCTCCTAACTGGTGCATCCGTTGATTTTCTTTGCAAATGACCAAACCATCTTAAGCGGTTTTCTCGCATCTTATCCTCGATCGGAGCTACACCAACTTTCTTTCTGATTGCATCATTCCGAATCCGATCTTTACGTGTGTGTCCACACATCCACCTTAGCATCTTCATTTCTGCTACAACCATTCTCTGCACATGTTTATGGTTCACAGGCCAACATTCAGATCCATAGAGCATAGCAGGTCTCACGGCTGCTTTGTAAAACTTTCCTTTAATTTTTAAAAGAATTTTCTTATCATAGAGAACAGTAGAGGCTCCTCTCCACTTTAGCCAGTCTGCATTTATTCTATTAGTAACAGCTCCATCAAGTTCCCCATCCTGTTGCAAAATAGATCTCAGATATCTAAAAGTATCTCTCTTCCGAATGATATTGTCACCAATCTTCACCTCAATTCCTTCACCATTGCTTCCATCAAAGGTGAATTCCATATATTCCATCTTAGTCCTACTAATACGAAATCCTTTAGTCTCCAATGTATGTCTCCAGACCTCAAGCTTCTCATTTACTCCATCTCTAGTCTCGTCAATCAACACAATATCATCAGCAAATAACATACACCAAGGTAACTCATCCTGAATGTGACTTGCCAACTCGTCTATAATCAAAGTTAAAAAGAAATGGACTCAAAGTTGAACCTTGATGTAAACCAATGTTGATGTCAAAATAGTCAGTTTTCCCAGACGGGGTCCTTACACAAGATAAAGCCCTATCATACATGTCCTTTATGAGGTTAATATATAGGGCATGTACTTGTCTCTTCTCCAAAACTCTCCACAATATCTCTCGTGGGACAGAATTATAAGCCTTCTCCAAATCAATAAAGATCATATGGAGGTTCCTCCTTTTAGCTCTATAAATCTCCATTGTTCTCCTCAGCAAATGGATGGCTTCAATAGTTGAGCGACCTAGCATGCATCCGAATTGATTTTCTTTTACGTTGGAAACTTTCCTCAGCCTTCTCTCGATCACACGTTCCCAAATTTTCATAGTGTGACTCATCAGCTTGATACTTTTGTAATTTGAACAATTTTGAATGTCTCCTTTATTCTTATAAAGAGGCACCACGATACTCCTCCTCCAATCTTCAGGCATTTTCTTGCTTCGCCAAATAATATTGAATAGAATCGTAAGCCAAGTCAAAACACGCTTACCTAAAACTCTCCATACTTCTACAGGGATGTCATTCGGTCCTATCTTTCCCAGGTCTCATAACCTTCAAATCCTCCTCTACTTCGTTTCTTTGTATTCTTCTATAACTTGCATGATTCAAGTAACTTTCACTATTAGCTAGATCACCCAAAGTGATCTCTCTATTTCCTTCCCCAATGAAAAGTTTATGGAAGTACTGCTCCCATCTATTCTCTATGTCCTTCTGTGTAACAAGCACATGACCTTCCTCGTCCTTAATGCATCTCACTTGAGAAAGGTCTTTGATCTTTCTTTCTCTTGCTTTGGCCAACCTGAATATATCCTTCTGGCCCTCCTTAGAGTCGAGATTTTTATAAAAAACTTCATAAGCTTTTGATTTAGCTTTGCTTACAGCCTTCTTTGCTATTTTGTAGTTTGTGACAGTTTCCGTTGTTCTATCCTTAGACATCGCTTTAAAGCATGCTCTTTTAATTTTTAGCTTCCCTTGCACCACTTCACTCCACCACCAAACCTCCTTTTGACCTGGAGCTCCTCCCTTCAACTTGTCTAGTATATCTTTGGCTACCTTTCGGATACAAGATGCTACTGCCTCCCACATCTCGTTTGCACTTCCGCTACAATCCCAAATAAGTCTTCTAAAATCTTCTCCTTGATGCTCGATTGCTTCAGTGGAAGATTCCACCATCTATTTCTAGTGATCTTTGGAACTCTCCTTTTCTTTACCATGCCTTTTATTTGCACATCCAAGACTAACAAGCATTGTTGAGTTGTCAAACTCTCTCTTGAGATTACTTTGCAGTCTTTACAACATAACCGATCTCTTCTCCTCAATGCAAAGTAATCTATCTGTGTTCTAATTGGCTCACTCTTATAAGTAATTAAATGCTCCTCCTTCTTCTTGAAGAGAGTGTTTGCTATGAAAAGATTATATACCGTTACAAATCCAGAATGACTTTTCTCTCTTCATTTCTATCACCAAAACCATGTCCTCCATGAACACAAGTATACCCTGAAGCATCTTTTCCCACATGTCCATTAAAACCTCCACCTATGCAAATCATCTCTCTCTGTGGGATTCCTTGTAAAATCTTATCCAGATCCCCCCAAAAAGTTTGTTCAGTCCTTTCATCTAAACCAATTTGTGGTGCATAAAATGAGATGATATTCAGAATTTCTTCTTCAAGTACCAATTTTAGCAAAATAATCCGATCCCCAAATCTTTGCACCTCAACCACACAATCCTTCAAATCCTTATGAACAATCACTCCAACATTGTTTCTACCCTTATCTTTACATGAATACCAAAGTTTTAAGCATGTCTTCTCGATCTCCCTTGCTTTCTCTCCAACCCATTTAGTCTCTTGAAGACATAGTATATGAATCTTCCTTCTTTCCATCATATCCACTATCTCCATCAATTTTCCAGTTAAAGTGCCAACATTCCAACTACCAATCCGTAACTTCCTTTGCACTCTCTTTTGGACTAACTTCTTTACTCGCATGCGTCCATTATGCGAGAACCCTTGTAAATTTTGGACTGCATCCGGGCAGTGATGCAGCTGAACTAGCTTAATTACCCGCATGCGTTCCTCATGCGAGAATCCTTGCAAATTTTGAACCACATCCAGGTTGCGATGTAGCGGTCCTTGGCAATTTTCATTGCATTCGGGCGATGCAACGCGTCGCAAGTAGGGAACGCCCCAACGAAATCTATATGTTTTTCTTAAATCCATGTTGAAAAGATCTGACTGTTATGAGTCAACTTCCTAAATAGTATTTTTTTAAAAAAAATAATATTTAAGACGTTGTCTCTGACTGTTTTACGCTGGCTGTCGGCTACCTAACGCAACCCTCCTCATTTACCCGGGTTTGGGACCGGTCATGGCTAAGTTATCATAAACAATAATACATCACAACAAAACTACTATCTCGATCCTCGCTAATCTTATTAACCCCCAAAACAAAACATACTCAAACCAATCTAGGGATGAAAATGACCAGATACGGATGCATATTTCCATATCTATATTCGCTTCATATCTATTGAATACGGACACGGATACGGATATGATTCATATATGCATTAAGGAAATCATATCCATAAAAATATGGATACAAATCCGAATTGGATATTTATCAAATCCGAATACGGATCGAATAAAGAGCGGATCCAAATACGGATCAAATAAAGAGCTAATCCAAATATGAATCGAATAAAGAGTGAAATCCAAATATAGATCCAATAAACATGGAAACCGAATACGGATCGAATAAAGACTATAAACAAATACGAATTGAATTTGTTTTATCAAGTTCATTATGATTTTAAAAAATGACAATGAAAAATAAGTTGCATCGTGAAAAAAGGGAGTGTCAAGGTGACCTCGTTTTTGACCGGAAGCAAAAAGGGTGACATAGTTTCGTAACTTTTACTTCATTTGTCATCCTCAAACAAACGGAAGTTTATTAATATCATTAATATATTGTATTTTATAGTGTATAATACTAATATAATAACATGAGGTTGTGGATAATATTATATTAACTAATATATAAAATAAATTAAATATTGTATTTTAATATTCGGATCTGGAAATTCAAGTAATTACCATATCCATATCTGAATTTTTTTACAACACATATCCATATTCAATACGTCTTCAATTAATATTCAGATACGAATATCAGTATCCGGTGCTTTCCCAATACAATATACGGATATTCGGACATATTTGTATCTGTTTTCATCCCTAATCCCAAGACAACTCAATCTATCCACTCGGGATTCCTTCCCCGTTTGTTTGGCAAAGATTTGAGCCGGTTATTTATGGATAATAATTTTAAAAAGTTATCATCTTTACGCATTATATATTATATATTATATATTACAACTTGGAGATTTTTCTTAGTTTTAAAATTAATTTTTTTACTTATCAACGCCTAAAAATAAAATTAGAAAACAATTTTTAAAAAAAAATAAAAAAAACTTTGAATAAGTAATTTGTATGTGCTTTAGAATATCAATTAACATTTAAAATATGAAACAAACTGATTTTAAATTTGAATATGATGTCGTCGAGTAAAGGAATAGAAAAGTCAGACCCATCAATCACCCTCAAATCGATTTTTGTAATATTAAATTTGAATTTCTTTTTTCAGTGCTACCATTAAGAAATTGATTTCTCACTACACTTGTTAAATGAGCTGAAATTTGAGGAGGTATTTCTATCTTATATATCCACAGGTATTCTCTTGATTTCATAGAACCTAGTTTCTTTTAAAATATACGTTCTCTCAAAATCCAAATAAATACCTACTAATATATTATAAATACCTACTAATATATTATTCTAAGCCAGAATTCTATTTTAATATCTACTAATATATTAGGCACGGATAAATATCAGCCAATATATACGACTTCCAAAAATCAGAAAGAAATAAAATTAGAAAATTTATTTAAAATTCGATTCAAGCTTATATTCAAAACTTTGGAAAATTTGAATCTAAATATTTAGCATTATTCCAATATATTCGATTCAAGTAGCATCCATACAGTGTGCATGCATGCATGTGTGCCATATGTGTATGTATGTGGATGCGTGTGTTGTGCATGCATGCATGAGGTATTCATGATTTTCTATTAAACGTGGTAGCGTGTCATTTAATTTATTCATATACATCATTATATATTAGTTTTGAAAATTGAGAATAAGATAAAGGGATATTTACACCCATAACCCTGAGTAATTTCGTAATTACCTCAGAAACCCTCTATAATCACGAATTACACTCAGAACCTCCAATAATGCTTAACTCTTACACCCATAACCCTCGTGTTAACTTCCATCCAATTTCATGTTAACTATAATGGTATCCATCAAACATTTTACATTTTCTATCGTTTAAGTTTCATTATTTACAAATGAGTCCCCTTCCTCCTCCTCTACCCACCTCCTCATCCCCTTCCTCCTCCGCCGACCACCTACTCCTCCCACCGCCGATCACCTCCTTGTCCCCTTCCCTACGTAGAAGCCCCGCTGGCAACCCACCCACAAAAGCACCCCCTCCCTCCCCTCCCCAGCACCCACCCATGACCTGTGAAGACCCCTTTGTCGATCAGCCATAGACTTCCAGATGCGAGAAGAACCCATCTCTGCCTGGAGCAGCAACTTTGCTCGCCACATCCATCCCTTCCGCCGTCCATAGCACGTCCACCGATCGATCCCCTTTCGCCTGGGGGAACCTTGTAACCCTCGACGAAAGCCACATCACCATCGTCTACCGCTGCTCCAGAGCCAAGCCACGCAGCACCCTCACCGACCATCAGTGAGTCACGCAGACCACCGCCTCCATCACCATGAACTACAGCCCGCCACCTGCCAGCCTAGATTGGTCGTCCCCACCGCATCTGCAAGCACCCAAACCCCTCCCCATCACACATCACGAAAGCGCTCCCCCCCAATCCCCTTTCGCCTGGGGGAACCTTGCAGTCCTCGACGAAAGGCCCATTGCCCACCGCCGCTCCATAGCCAAGCCACGCAACACCCTTGCCGACCACCGACAAGTCCCGCGGACCACCACCTCCATCACCGCAAACTGTAACCCGCCACCCTCCAGCCTAGATAGCCCATCCCCAAGTGCCCATTGCCCCCCAATCCTGAGGAAGCCTCCCTGACCTGCAAGCCCTGAAGCCCGACGACCCCCACCATCTCGGAAAACCCCCTCCCCCGACCTTCTGAAAAATCTTTTCTTTTTTTTTTCTTTGATTAATCTTAGTCGTTAGATCTAGATTAACTCACTTATATGGTTGAGTTAATGAACTAAACTAACGGAAGGTTATGGGTGTAAAATGGAGCAGTTATTCAATGTCTTCGGTGTAATTCGTGATTTTAGATGGTTTCTTTAGTAATTATGAAATTACTCAGGGTTATGAGTGTAAATATCCCTAAGATAAAACATTGAAAACTACATTTTTTAAATTGTCTACATCTGACCTAGTTATTAAGCCATAATCTAAATGTTGAGTGCTACAAACATAAGAGTAACTATTACGAAGGTTGTAACACTCCAAACACAATCTCAGATCTAAAACTCACAAAGCATGAGACTGATTTATCAGAATAAGCGGTTACCACTTGACAATTTAAGCTTAAAAATTTTGGACGATAATAGGCCATGATCCGATAAGTCGTCATGCTGAATTTCTCAATAAAGACTCGATTCTAAGCACGAGACTTTACGCGATCGGGTTGGATATTAGTCAATTACATTGAAAAATATCCGTATCACATAAGATTTGATTAGACACGTGGTAAGCTAAAATCCGATCCAATCAAATCGGTCGTGCTTCGTGCACCCAATGCTTAACAGAATAAGTGCGGAAATAAGACAAGATGAACAAATTCGGAGTACTTGATGTGAATATGATGGCTTATTCCTCAAAACACAAATCAAATATTTACAGCCAAATCAAAGATAGGAAATAGATGACATATGAAACATAGAACATCAACAAGCGATATTATTTACCATCTTCAACCCAAATCCTATAGATCTTTCTTCTACACAATCAAATAAAAAAAACCAGAAACTGCTTATCCAATCCGAGGAAATTGCAACTATACAGATCACATAAAGCTTCACCAAGCACACGATCAAACACCAACTAAGAACACCAATTCGTCCCAAATTATTCCATGATTTGCTAAGAGATCAACCTCCGAAGCACCCGAGGATCTTCTTCGGTATGAACCCCTTGGCGCGGTACTTCGCAGCGGCTTCCTCCGCAATCAGGAGCTCTTCGCCGCGTGCAGCCTCGACCACCGCCCGCCTCTCTTCAGCCTGCTTGTGGATCTCCGCGATCTTGTTCCTCATCTTCTCCGCGCTCTCCGCTCTTTTCTTCTCAAGTAATCCCTGAAGCAAGTTACTGTCCAAAGTTACTGAAAGTTTATTCCTAAATTTTCACCAACATCTGAGCAAATTAATTCTTGGGAATTCAGATCACTGGATTTGAATTACAGTTAAGTTGGTTGGTTTCTTCCCGCCTTCTCAGGATGGACTTACCTCGAGTTTTTTGAGCTCGGCTTCGATGTCGGCTTTCTTCATATCCTCCCATGAACTCACCTCAGCAAGCTTCTTCTTCGCCCTGTTGTGAATATTAAAATTAAATCTAAGCAATTTGGCTAAAAAATTAGAATAAGCGATTGCGAGGAGGTACTTGTTTTCAGCTTTCGACTTCTCGTTCTCCTCCCATGCCTTTATAAAAGAGAATTTCTTCTGGGTCTCCACTCGAGCGAGCGCGACGTCTGAGTGAAAGAACACGAGAATTTACGCGAAAAAGAAATCATGATTCGAAGATTTGGAGATCATCTTGAACATGTACCTCTGTCACCTGAACCCCCAGAAGGCTTCGCGGCCGCAGGAGGATCTTCAGCTTCTGCGAGAACATACACGGCAATTAACGATATACAAGATCAGGAAAATCCTTTGCAAAAACTCATGATTCAAGGAAATCCAACAAGACTGCGATTCTTTCTTATTGATCTCCAGAATCCAAAATAGAAAAACCGGGTTTTTTTTCTTTATTCGAAGGTCTTACTCTCAACAAGAACAAGTGCCTTGGAGTCATCAACCTTCTCCTCCTCCGGCTGCGGCGGTGCCGGGGTCGATACGGCCGCGGCTTCTGCCGATTCTTCCCCCATAGCTCGAATCTGAAGTTGGGTATCCGATATCTACCTGCAGTCGATCTTAGAGAGGAGGGTGTCGGCGTCGATAAGGTGATTGTGATGCGAAGACAAATCCTATGCCCTCTCTGAGACTTAAAGAAGTGTGGGGTGTGTGTGAACTGTTAACTGTAAACTGTAAAGATTTATAATTACGTGAAAATATCTGCGATTTGGGTGGAACAAGATCCATGGAAAGGATCAAGATTTGGACCCTGGTTTCTAGTGGGGGAGAGACAGTTGTCATGTCCGGAAGGGGGACAAGGGACCGTTTGTAAATCTCCGGATCAACTTGTCTAATAATGGGAAAAGGGTTAATTCTCTTTTTCTTTGTATTAATTATTATTTTGTTTTTTGTTTTTGTTAATTTTTGTATGGATGCCCGGAGGGTAATTTGGTCCCTTTACTAACGGTAGCCTCTTTTCCCCGTTTGGAAAAACGAAATCAGGACCCGTTTCGTGAGGATTGAAAAAAGAGGGCTCATATTGGGTTTGGGTCCATAGATAAGGATCTGAAATGTAAATTACCTTACATAAAATTGTATACACCATACTTTCAAGAAAGTCACCGATGATTAGGGGTGTAAACGAACCAAACTTGAGTGAACATGCATATTTTTAGATTCGGTTCGTTTATTTAATCGAGCCTAAACTTGTGTTCAGATTCGGTTTATTTATTTTCGAACCGAATCCGAATCGAACCTCTATTTAATCAAATTCAACCTAAGCGAATATCGAATTTTACAATATTCAAATGAGAGGGGGTGAAAGAAAAGAAATGGAAATATGTATGTATGTGTGTGTATAATTAGAATAAATATTCATTCAGTTTTTTATTATTTAACTCTTATTCATCTTTTGAAAAATCTAGATTAATAAGTATTCGTCTCTTTGAAAAAAGTATAATTATAATATACTTTTATACCCGTTCAGATGAGGATAAGGAATAATGTCAAAATAAGCAATAAGTAAGGCTAATACTTGTTCGGTTGATTTGAGGATAAATAAGGGAAAGGTACCATACACATAGATGATGGATGTTGTAACCATGATGTGACTATTTATATCGAGATAGTTTATACTGAGATAAAACTTACTTATCCAATAAATATTCACTTATCTTAAGGCAAAGTCCACTTATCCTCGGAAAAAATCCACTTATCTCACAACAAAGTCCAATTATGAGTATAATGATTTGTAAATGTGTATATATACATATATGTGTGTGTGTGTGTTTATCGAACTTTTGACGAATCGAACTGAGTGAACCTATGATTTTTAGGTTTGGTTCGTTTATTTAATCAAGCCTAAACATGTGTTCACGTTCGGTTTGTTTACTTTTGTATCGAATCTTAATCGAACCTTTAACGAGCTGAATCTGAGCGAATATCGAACTTGAGAATTTTTTTACACACCTACCGATGACAACATGTTTTTAATCTCTATTGGTGGATGAATTATTGCAAATAAGACCTTTTATATCCAATAGTGTTGCAAAATGTTCCCATATGCAAATAGTCAATACCTTTCACCTATGTGAGCGGATCCCTTGCGCATGTTACAACAGGTGCTGTAACACAGAGGAGTCGCTCGATCACCCTCGGGATGTGTACCAGCCATCCTCGCCCCCCTCCAAGGGTCGTCCGATGATGATCGAGCGGCTTCCCTATGTTATAGTAAATTTAATAACATGTATAATCAATGATAAAATAATATAAAAATCTGTATTTTTCTTTAGACGTTTGAAAATGACTCCAAATATAATATATTGTCAGGATTCTTATAATATATTAGGAGATACACACATATGTTAGTGTAAGTATATGCAAAATACACATATAGATTTAATAATACATATATCTATATGCGTGTCTGCTAAAAAACTATATAACCACATATGTATCCATATCCTCAAAAAAATTAAAACAATAGTCGTATCCTTAGTCTGCAACAAAATAAAAACCTATATCTATATTCGTATTTGCCAAAACAAAAAAAATTATATCTATATCTACTTAAAAATGGATACGATGATAGATGGATATACATATATTTGTATCCGAGTGCATCCCAAGGATAATTACATTTGTAAGATACAAAAAGAAGGATGTAAATAGTCGAGTTACGGATAAGGTTATATATGTTACCAAATTAAAAGATGTAATATGGTACCGATATATCTAAATCACTATTCATATTTAAGCGGTACATATGTGTTATTCTAGTTTGAGTGGATATGATTCAAGTAAGACTTTTTTATTTTTTTTCAACTATGAGAATAGATACAGCTGCTTTCTTTTTTCAGGGTAGATACAGATACTTTTTGTAGATATATCTATATTACTAATACATATGTTTATTGTATAGACATATATTAATGTGTATTGACATATAAAATATATTATATGATTACCATAGTATTTTACACTTTGGAATCATTATTTTCGAACACACGAAGAAAATATATTTTTATGATATATAATTACTTGTTCTACAATTTATCTAATGTAGGAATATATTTTTTAATATTTCGTTGTAATGTAGTTTTTACCATTTTTATTTTTCGAACATTACTTTCAATTTACTAAAATATTTTTCTTATTTTAAGTATTAGGATGCATTTTTTATCATTAAGATAATTTATATCTATTTCTTTAATATTTATATTTGAATCAAGATTACTTGTTTCCTTATCTATATTCATATTTATGAATAGTTTTTAAGTTTTTTATATTGTAAAATATCTATTTGGTATGAATATCTAGATTTTAAAATAAAGAGATATTACACTCATAACCCTGAGTAATTTCGTAATTACCTCAGAAACCCTCGATAATCACGAATTACATACAAGACCTTGAGTAATTTTTAACTCTTACACCCATAACCCCGTGTTAATTTTCATCCATTTTTCTGTTAACTATGGCAGTATCTGTCAAGTAATTTATATTTTATACCCTTAAGTTTCAATTATTTACAAATAAGACCAATATCACCTTTCTCCTCCTTCCCCTCTTCGTCCTTCACGCAGTAGGCGTCGCCCCGCAACCCAACCCCCCACCCCACCTGCGCCTCCGCCTCGTCGAGCCACAGCCCCCCCTCCCCTCCCGTGCCTCCTCCCAGGTCGAGCCGCTGTCCGCAACCCAACCCCCCCACCCCGCCTGCGCCTCTGCCTCGTCGAGACACAACCCCCCTCCCTGCCCACGCCTCCTCCCAGGTCGAGTCGTCGCCCCGCAACCCTCCCCCCTGCATCCACCTGCAAGCCCCATGTCGTGCACCAAGCCTGGTCGAGCTGCAGTCCCTCCCCGCTCGTGCCTCCGCCTGCAAGGCCAGGTCAAGCTGCCGCCCCGCCCAGGTGGAGGCACGCTCCATGATGGAACCCACATCCTCATCTCCTCTCTTTCTTTCCTTTTTTTATTAATCTCAACTGTTAGATCATGGATTAGGTTAGATTAACTCAGTCATCTGGTTGCGTTAATGAACTAAACTAACGGAAGGTTATGGGTGTAAAACGGAACGGTTATTCGGGGTCTTATATGTAATTCATGATCATCGAGGGTTTCTGAGATAATTATGAAATTATTTAAGATTATGGGTGTAAATATCCTTAAAAAATGAGGATATTGATAACACCTAAATCTATATCTATAGTCATCCTGTTGTATACCCACTTACCATGTCTTTATTAGCTTAATTTAATACATATGCAGACACAGATCTTGACAGAGAAAAATTATCTTACCATATTTTGAAATAACTATTAATATATATGAGCTAAGTGCAATAGAAATGCTTTATACATTAACTAACTTATTTGTTTAGTGAATTGATTGTCATTACAAAGTATACCAAACATGTTTTATTTCAATACAAGTTATATTACATATAATGAAAAAATGCTAGAAACCTATATAACATAGAGTTACAAACAAATTTACAACTATATATTAAAAATAGAGAATAAACATAGATACAAATATCTAAGCTTATGAAATTGATTTCGTTTTCCATGCCTAATTTAGATATAGATATAAATGTCAATATTATGTACAAAAATGATCCAGTAGGAAATTGGATACAAAGATATCTACATCTATTTGTATCCCTACACACAAATATTTATATAATATTACTTATTTAGAAATATTTAAATCTGACAGCATTAATTAACGTCACATTAATGGAAGTGTATTCCTTTAAAGTAAAGAATTTTTTAAGAAATTTTTGGTAAATTATACTATTTTGTAGAGGTTTATTAATGTAAAATCATAACTTTACATGTGTATTTTTGTAAAAATTCCTTATGATTATTAATGAAAAATATGTTAGAATCATTTATCTTATATTATGCAAGTAAAAAAATTCAACAAACATTAAGAATTAAAATAACAAATAATGATAACAAAATAGACAAGTGATGTCTCAGCAGTTAGCCCCTAAGGAGAAATTCATGGCTTCGTTCCTGCACGTAGTTATTAATAATTTACTATTTCTTGTCATAACTTAGGTAGCTAAAAATATCAATTATGGGTTGCTAGATTATGGTATAACAACGGTCATTTGTTCACTTTTCTTCAACTTGTTGCTATAATACATAACTTTAATGACATTGACAAGGATAACTACTTAGTTATTAATAATTTAGTATTTCTTGTCATAACTTAGGTAGCTAAAAATATCAATTATGGGTTGCTAGATTATGGTATAACAACGATCATTTGTTCACTTTTCTTCAACTTGTTGCTATAATACATAACTTTAATGACATTGACAAGGATAACTACTTCTATATAAAACTCTATTAACAGGTATGTCATTTGTTTCATATTAAAAAACAAAAAATAATTCTGCAATGAATATTATTTTTTGCAAAATATTTAACATCAGAAGACATGATGACAAGTTCTTTGAGTAACTTGTTGGGAACATATTCTCCGTATAAATTGAATTGCGGAAAAATAACCAAAGTAGATAGGCGAATCCTGCACGATATATCAAGTACGAGAAAGTATCTCAACCACAAAAGATAGGATTAGGAAAAGATAACTCCTAATGCTAAAAGATAATTGATCTCCTTCTCCAACCAATAATTGATTTTCTTTTTCCAAATAGGACTACCAATGTCCTATAAATATAGAATAGGTTCCCACAAGGAGGGGAACCCATCAAACAAATCTCCCCCTCACTGACGATGTGGGAACTGCTCCAAACCTGCGAGGGAGCAGCATCTCTTGAACTTTCCAAGCGACAAAGTCTTTGTCATCATATCGACAACATTGTCATATGTGTGGATCTTATCAAGTACAAGCTGATTCGATTCTAACACATCATATATTCAATGATATATGACACCAATGTGCTTCGAGCTTGCATGGAATGTAGAGTTCTTGCCAAGGTGAATAGCACTCTGACCGTCACAGTAAAGCACATACTTGTCTTGATGAAAATCAAGTTCCTGCATGAACTTCTTCATCCACAACAACTCCTTGCACGTCTCTATAGCTACAATGAACTCTGCCTCTGTAGTGGATAAATCAACACACTTCTGTAAACGAGATTGTCAAGAAATCGCGCCACCTGCAAAGGACATCATCTAGCCAGATATAGATCTTTTCCCATCAATGTCACCCGCATATCTGAGTTTGTGTATCCAAGAAGAATAAGCTTCTCTGCTCCAAAATAAAGAGAGTAACTGCTAGTACCTCGAAGATATCTCAAGATCTATTTAACTGCTTCCTAATGTTGTTTTCCTGGATTTGAGATGAACCAACTAACAACTCCAACTGCATGAACAATACCCGGTCTCGTACAAACCATAGCATACATGAGACTACATGTGGTTGATGCATAGGGAACTCTTTCCATATCTTTCTTCTTTGCTTTGCTCTGTGGGCTATCTTTAGAACTTAACTTGAAATGCGCTCCAAGAGGGGTGCTAGCTGGCTTTGCTTTCTTTATATGAAATCTTTGAAGTACCTTCTCAATATACTTCTCTTGTGAAAGTTGAAGTTTCCTTATTCCCCTATCTCGAGTGATCTTCATTCCCAGTATTTGACTTGCATGCTACAAGTCCTTCATAGCAAAGGACTTGCTCAACTCTTTCTTCAAGTCAGAAATTCTCTCTCCATTGTTGCCTATAATCAGCATGTCGTCAACATAAAGCAACAATATAATGAAATCATCATCTGAGAATTTCGTCAGAAACACACAATGGTCTAAAGTAGTCTTGAGTAACCATGCTCCCCTATGAACGAGTTAAACTTCTTGTACCACTGCTTGGGTGCTCGCTTTAAGCCATATAGACTCTTCTTCAGTCTGCAAACATACTCTTCCTTGCGTTCGATCGTAAAGCCCTCTGGTTGCAACATGTAAATTTCCTCCTCAAAGTCACCATGAAGAAACATTGTCTTCACATCCATCTATCAACCTCCAGATCAAGACTAGCTACCAAGCTGAGAACCACCCCGATAGAAGACATCTTCACCACAGGAGAAAAGATCTCCTCAAAGTCAACTCCCTTCCTTTGCTTAAAACCTTTCACAACCAACATGACTTTGTACCTTGTATTTGTATAGTATTCATCATGTTTCACTCTAAAAACCCACTTGTTTCTCAATGCCCGTTTGCCATTGGGTAACTTGACAAGCTCAAAGGTATGACTGTCATGAAAGGACTCCATTTCCTATTTCGTAGCTTCTACCCATTTCTCCTTGTTTGCATCTTGCAAGGCTTCTTCATATTATCCAGGCTCACCGCTGTCTGTCAACAAAATGTACTCATGTGAAGAATACCTGGTGGAGGGTCGCCTTTCCCTCACGGTTTCTGTGGTGGGAGAGCCTCAGAAGAAGAAGAGCTCTCGTCATCCTGTCCACCATGATCACTACCGTCATCTGCATCGGCATCATCAGGAGTGGTGATATGTGGTGCATCGTCCTCATGTCCTGCATCTGGTACCTGCTCATATGCATCACCTGACACCACGTGTGGAGCCCTCTGCAAAAGGACTGGCTTCATATCATCCGGCTGATAGCTGCTCGAAGGAGAGTACTTAACAACCTTCTTGATGTCTTCAATGGTTTGATCTTCAGAGAAGATCGCATCCCTGCTCCTCAGCAGCTTCTTATCAACCGGATCATATAACCTGTAGCCAAGCTCATCTTGTCCATATCCCAAGAAGATGCACTGCTTTGTCTTTATGTCCAGCTTGGACCTCTCATCCTTGGGAACATGCATAATTGTGCGACATCCAAAGACCCGCAAATGGTTGTATGAGATATTCTTTACATGTCAAATTGTGTCAGGAACATCACCATCTAAGGATACATGTGGAGATAAATTAATAACATGAACAACAGTATAAAGTGCTTCATACCAAAAAGAGTTAAGCAACTTAGCTTCAGAAAGGAGACATCTGACTCTCTCTATCAAGGTCATGTTCATTCTCTATGCAATGTCATTCAACTGTGGTGTCTTGGGTGGAGTCTTCTGGTGTCTGATACCATGAGACCTGCAAAAACACTCATCAAATGGCCCAATATACTCATCGCCATTGTCACTGCGGATGCACTTAAGTTTCCTCCCAGATTGTCGTTCCACTAGCGCATGGAAGTCTTTGAAAACACCAAGGACTTGATCCTTCCCCTTTAAGGCGTAGATCTAAACTTTCTTGGAGAAATCAACAATCAATGTAACAAAATAAAGTGCACCACCAAGTGAATTTACTTTCAACGGACCACAAACATCTGTGTAGACAAGCTCTAATTGGTGCATCTTCCTAGAAGGTGGATGACGCTTCAAGGAGACTCTCATCTGCTTCCCAGCAAAGCAGCGTGTGCATCTCTCCATCTTTTCTTTCTTGACATTTGTCAGCATATTCTTCCTCACCAAACACTACAGCCCCTTCTCGCTCATATGCCCCAATCATCGACGCCACAACTCAATGGATTTTGTATCTCCAGTCACATATGCAACATCATGGGAGATGGATGCATTCATGATGTAAAGATTGTTGCTATACTTCTTGCCACGAGCAACAACTAAGGATCCACGGGTAAGCTTCCATTGACCACCACCAAAAGTGTTAAGGTATCCTTCATCGTCAAGCTTTCCTGCAGAAATAAGATTTAAGTGCATGTTTTGTACATGCCTCACATCTTTGAGCGTCAACACAGCTCCATTGTCATTCTTCAATGCAATATTGCCAATGCCAACAATATGAGACAGAGAACCATTCCACATCTTCAATGTGCCAAAATCACCAGTTGTATATGAAGAGAAAAACTCTCTCCGAGATGTGACATGTAGAGCAGATCCACTATCAATAAACTAAGAAGTGTCATCCCGTGCGACATTAACTAACTCCTCATCACAGACAATGAGGAGCTCATGTTGTGCAGCTGCAGTAACTTGTTCATTCTTTTTCTCTTGCTTGTCGCCACCATTTTGTTATCTCTCTTGAACTGTAAGCAATACTTCTTGATGTGTCATTTCTTCTTACAATAGTGGCAGTCCATATTCTGATATATGCATCTGGACTTGCTTCTAGCATTATCTCTATCTTTATCAGTCTTGGTCCGACTTCTCCCCCTGTTCTCTTTAACAAGAACCTCTGAATGTGAAGAGCTTCCTTGGATTTTTCTTCACATCTCCTCATTGAGAATTCCAGACTTGACTGTCTCCAAAGAAATGATCCCATTGACTGCAGAGTTTGTAAGTGAGATTCGGAAAGTCTCCCATGAATCTGGTAGAGTAGCAAGCAGTAGTAGTCCCAACATCTCATCTTCAAATTTTATCCCCATGATCATTAACTGGTTAGTAATTCTTTAAAATTCATTCAAAAAATCTAATACAAAGTTGTCTTCCTTGAACCTCAAGTTCACTAGTCTCTTGATAAGAAATAGTTTGTTACTTTCCGTTTTGGAGGCGTAAAGATTTTCCAACTTCAACCACAAGCTTCTAGCATGACTTTCATCTTGGATATGGTTGTAGACATTTTCATCAACAAACTGTCTTATGAAGCCATAAACCTGCTCGTGTTCAAATTCCCATTCCTCGTCTGTTTTGGCTTCGGGCTTCTGCGTGGAGAACACCGGAAGGTGCATAGCCTTCACATATAAAAGATCATTCATCTTGTTCTTCCACAAATTATAATTAGTCCCATTAAGACTAATCATCCTGCTCGAACCAAACTCCATCTTATAATCTGCTACTGAACCTTGCTCTGATACCACTTGTTGGGAACATATTTCCCGTATAAATTGAATTGCGGAAAAATAACCAAAGTCGATAGGCGGATCCTGCACGATATACCAATTATGAGAAAGTATCTTAACGACAAAAGAAAAACAACCACAAATGCACATAGAATTTTTTTAACGAGGAAAACCCTCAATGTGAGGGGAAAACCACGGGGTTGATCGCAACCCAAAACCAAGCACTATAATCGAAGTAATCTCCCTTCAGAGGCTTACAAAAGATCGGCCTCAATACGATGTTACAAATCACCAAACAATGGAGAATAGTAGAGAGGAGAAATATCACCAAACGGATAAATCTATCGCCAAACTGTAGGGAAGAATGCTAGAGAAGAACTGCTCCAAAGGTTACTCCCTCCAAACTTCACGGCAACCGCGGATCTTCTTTTTCTTCCTCTCTCTCTTATTTCTTTCTTTTGCTAGAAGAGCTTGTGTTGAGATGATCCTGGTATGAACCCCATGCCCCTATTTATACTACATGGAGATGAGTAAATAAGAAGACATGAACTCCTACTTCCAATAGGATTACGAAAAAATAACTCCTAATCCTAAAAGGTAATTGATCTCCTTCTCCAATCAATAATTGATTTTCCTTTTTCAAATTGGACTACCAATGTCCTATAAATATGGAATAGGTTCCCATAAGGAGGGAAACCCATCCAACATAATTGTGGATCGATGGTATTTGGAATGGCTCTCTCATATGGATTGATTCTGTCTAGTGGCATTTGATCACAGAATCTGTTACCAACAACTATTCAATTTTCCGTTGGCGTAGGCTAGTTTTGTTGTTACGTATACAACAATAGGTATATAGCGATAGGATCTGTTCCACCATTTCATGGAAGATATGGCCAATAGGAATGAAAACGAATATGAATATATTTGTATCCACGATCGTATTCGTTTTATACATATTTTGACATTTGTATTCCTATTCATTTTATATATTTTTTGACATTTGTAGTCGTTTTAAAGGTAATGCAGATATGGATATCGCTATGACATTCGCTAATATTTGCATTCGTAATCATATATCTATTTTAGTACGTAAATATAGTAATAGATTTTTTGTACTTTTACAGCATAAACCCAAAAAATGAGTAAATTACCTTCTCGACCCCTTATTCTTCGTAATTATCACCTAAACCCTCAAACTTGTTAACTCTTACGTTACGGTTCTTACCGGACCCTGTGGTTAACTCCCACAAGTTTTTTGGCGTAAGAATCCACAAGTTTGAGGGGTTTAGGTGATAGTTACGAAGAATGCATGGTTGAGAAGGTAATTTGAAATGTTTTAGGGTTCGTGGTGTAAACATTCTTAGATTTATCTACAACGATGTGTAACAATATTTTATGATTACATTTACCATTGTTGATATAATTATTATCAAATGAATATATTTGATATATCTTTACGTGTAAACCATAGTAAACATGTATATTATAGTTAATCTATTAAATGTCTTTGTTATTATTCATAGTCGATTCATATTCATTTTATATTCGTATTTATTTTTAAAGATATGGTAACACATTCCTCGTATCCATCAATATTTATATTTTAAAATAGCTAAGGATATGATTATACTTTTATTCGTATTTGTATTCGATTGTTTTCATCCCTAATGGCCTACAGGAGCAGCAAGGCCATTGTGACTTGTGGATGACAATTGTGTGTGATTCTCAACGAACCCGGCTCCTCACATGAATCTAGCTCCTCGCACGGATCCCGTTCCACATGTGCGGCTAAATCCATGCATGAAATCCAACCCCGCAGATCCATACGTAATCAATGATGTCACCGGTGTGATCCCGGACTATTCCGACCCTTTCCAACCATCCCTATATGTCCTGTGGCCACCAATCCTGCCGGTACCTCTACTACACGAGCAGATCCTCTGCAGTACTGCAGAGTCTTGTGCAAAATCATGGATCACACGAGTCACTCGATCTTGAACGAACGGTTCACACGAATTTAGTGTTTGGTGGGCTCCTACCGTAGAAATCCGTGCATCTGCTCTCTACGGCATGCACGCACGCATGCAGATGCCCTATGTGGGCCCCTCCATTCTACTATTCACGCATCAGCATCCGCGTGCACGACTTTTTGTGCGCATGTGTTCCAAACTCTACGTTGCAACGAACAGAAAGGATCCTCTCCGTTGTTACAGCTCGTGTTGTAACAGCAGGTCCGTTGGATGGAGATATGACGGCCCCGAGACGCGTGCCGACCCCCGACCCCTTACGAGAGTCGTGTGTTCCCCATCCAACGGATCCCCTACGTTACTGTAAAGGCTGTTACAGCAGGGTATCCGTTCCCTGCAATGAAACCTGAAATGGAGGAACGGAGATGGAGATAAATTGACGTGAATACGCATAATGAGAGGAGATCTTTACCTCGCAATCGTTAGAACTGTACGCCTAATCAAATTTCACACTTACGAATATTGTTGGGAAAAATGGAGGATAATATGGTAGGATGTGGAGGAAACAACATAATGTGGCATCACTTAGATCTGGTCGGGAATGTACAAGGTCCTTTTTTTTCATGATTGACCATTTGAGACATTTGCATTGGCATCAAAACGAGTTCTTCGACAGCAATTTCAGGGTATGGAAAGATGGTTACCCTAAAGACAAGTAAATTTTCCTGCAAGATGAGCATCAAACTTACATCAGACGAGTCAATCATGGCTTGCCATTGTTGTACTTTTTATGTACATTTTTCTAACATATTAGTTGTTTCGAATTTAGTTATTGAGATTGTTACACCACAAATTCTTAAAAAAAATAAATTACGTTTTCGACCATGTATTATTAGTTATTGTCACCTAAACCCTGCAAACTTGTTAATTGTCACGTAACAATCCTTCCAAGAGTTAACCACATAGTCCGTCAGGATCTGTTATGTAAGGAATAGTAATTTTGCATAGTTTTGGTGATAATTACAATGAATACATGGTCCGGAAGGTATTAGGAAGTTTTTAATGCTTGCGGTGTTAAAATCCCTTAATTATTTAGACTATAAAACAAATCAAATATATATTTAAAATATATTCATTTGCATTCGGAACTTACATCTAAATATTTTTTTGAGTTTTTATCAGTTGTGTCCCTCTGAGATATTGCAATATTAGTTATCTTCCTCTCTCTCTCTCTCTCTCTCTCTCTCTTTTAGGAAGCAGGTCGTATGTTGTGAGTTACAGCAAACTCTGCTGCAAACTCTTAGATGCACGCCACGTGACAACATATGATCTAACGGCTTAGAATACACTCCCACCCAACCCTTCCTCACTCAACACCTTCCTCCCCAAATCCTCCTCGTTCCCAATCCCTTGACGCGCACCTCCCCTACCGTGCATCCTCCTCGCCACTCCTCCCTCCTCGTTCCCAACACTCCGCGCACTGAGTCGAGCCCGGCTCAGTTCAATTGAACCAGTTCAATTGGTGCAATACGGTTTGATTTTACCTGGTTGAACTGTCTGCTCGAACCCGGCTTTATTTTTTTTCCTTTTATCAAAATTATTAGAATTTGGACCGTACTGAGTTTTGATCGGTTAACAGTCTGATTGGTCGAACTGGCTCGTCCAATCCGAGCTGTGATTTTTTAAAAAACATTGGTTTGTGATTTGCAGTTCCTGTAAATGGATCTATTTAAATGGTCTGACAATTGAATATATGTGTTCCTATTCAAATCTTAGAATAACCCATTCTCAAATTATGTAAATAAATCTATCATGAGTATCTCGTACTACAAGCAATAAACAATTGTAGCATTCCTGCAATTGGATTGACCTATAAACTAAGGAGATATAATACAAACCACTGGCATCATTGCTAATCCTTCTTTTGGCATTTTAAATTATCCTCGACTTTTTCATATTTACATAAAGGGATTTTTACTCAGCAGGCTCTATAATCTTTGCCAATGACCTCTACGACTTTTGAAACATCGATATTCCCCCTCGACTACGTAAACTTGCTAACCCTTAGCATGTAAACCCTGTGGTTACCCTCCATCTATTTACCCGTTAAAAGTAACCGGATTCCGTTACACACTCTTTGATATTATGCCTATTTTATTTATCGAATTTACATTAACTGCCACTCCCTCTCACCATCCTCCATTTCTCCACCGCCCAGCACCAACCATCTCGTCGTCAGCGCTCCACCCTCCTCCGGCACTCGACGCACTGCTCGGAGCCGACCTGCATCTACCCCAGCTCGCAAACCCCGCCCCCCCCCCCCCCCCCAAAGCCCCCTCCCGCATCGGACATGCACCCCCCTCCGCATCGACCTCCTGCTTGCCCCCCCCCCCCCCCCCGACGCAGCACCCTCCCGTAGCCCCCTCCTGCTCCGAGCAGCCCCGCACCCCCCCTGCAACCCCCCTGCACCCACCCTAGCTCGCAGGCTCCCGCTCGATCCCCCTGCACCCACATCCCGGCACAGCACCCTCCCGCAATCCTGCCGCTCGAACCCCCCTGCACCGTCCTGCTCGCAGCACCCCCTCCCTCCCACAACCCCGCCGTTGGAAGCCCCCCTACCCGCAATCCCGCCGCTGGAAGCCAACCCCCACCTCCGCCGCTCCTCCAGCCCAGGTCGAGCCGCAACAGCACGTCCTCCAACAAGGACAATACCCTCGTCCGGGAAGGAGAGATCGTAGAGGTGGTGCAATTCTAACCGTCCGATCGCGGATTGGTTAGATTAACTCGTTTTTAACCAAAGAAAGTTTACTCTACATGTGTCAATTTAACGGCAAGGTTCATAGGGTAAAACGGAGCAAGTTTACGGGGTCGAGGGAGGAATATCGATCTTTCAAAGGTCATAGAGGTCATTGGCAAAGATTGTAGGATCTGTCGAGTAAAAATCCCTTACATAAATGTCCATAGACTTTTGTTTTGCACGCACAAATGCCACTCTATGAGGATAATGTTACGGGCGTGGATATTAATAGAGCACCTTAATCAATTATCGTTAAGATTTTTTTCTTTTTAAAAGATTACAGATTTCCACTAATCACGAGTCGATCCCCACTGTTGTAGATAGACTCGCGAACAATCTTAGCTCTCAGATTTCCAGTGGTCGAGATTCTGAAGCTGCATACAATGCGGACCATCGTCCTCTTGTATCATATTACTATGGATTGTTGTTTAATCTCGATGATCTCATTATTTAATGCCTTACTTTTTTACCTAAAGATGCCTCGTAGCTACATGAGCTATATGTGAATTATATGTGCCTCTTGCAACGGTCGGACAGATAATACAGATGCAGATAAAGATAAGGTGTTACTATATAGGATTGGATATTGACGGATATGAAAACAGTTTACCACATTTTTAAATAAAAAGGACACGGATTGGATACTGATAGTATTAAAGATACTTTGTAAATTAACTTAAATATACATATATTGAATGGATTACGTATGATATAATTATAGAAAACGTATTTATTTTATATTAATTATATGATTTTTATCAGTTGTGCCCCTCCAAGATATCGCAATTTCAGTTATGCTCCTATCTTTTTGGTAATATCAGTTGTGCCCCTCACTTCTTTCTCCGTTATCACTTGTGCCCTTCCGTCAGATTGACCGCCTAAAAATTAAAATAACGATGGTTTATTCAAACCATGTTGTGGTTAAGAAGGGTATTATGGTTAGAATAAATCAGAGACGGAGAAGGAGCTCGAAGGAGGAGCTCGGGGCGGACCGCGGCTGGGAGCAGGGGGCGGCGCAGGGCAGGGCAGGGGGCGGGGCAGGGGGAGGCCCAAGGGGCGGCACGGGGCTGGTGGAGGGGGAGCAGGGGGCGGCACAGTGCGGGGCAGGGGGAGGGGGAAGCACGGGGCAGGGGGAGGGGGAGCAGGAGCGGCGCAGGGCAGGGGAGGGGGCGGTACGGGGTAGGGGGAGGGGGAGGCCCAGGGGCGGCACGGGGCAGGGAGAGGGGGAGGCCCAGGGGGCAGCACGGGGCAAGGGGAGGGGGAACAGGGGGCGGTGCGGGGCAGGGGGAGGGGGAGGCCCAGGGGGCGGGTGCGACGGGGAGCAGGGGGGCGGCGCGGGGCAAGGGGAGGGGGAGGCCCAGGGGCGGCACAGGGCAAGAGGAGGGGGAGGCCCAGGGGCGGCACGGGGCAGGGGGAGGGAGAGCAGGAGGGCCATGGAGGAGCCGGGGCGGAGGTGCGAGGGTCGGGGAGGAGCTCGGGGCTGAGGGATGGGCCGAGGGCGGTCGGGAGGAGCCACTGGAGGAGCAGGTGGCTGGGAGAAGAAAGAGAAGGGGAAGGAAGAGGATGGGGGAGGAAGAAGAAGAGTTGGACATTTCAGTCTATTTTTTTCAGTTAATTCAACTTGTGTCCTTGAAGTTAACGGTCGTTTGTATTAGAAATGGACGGAAACTAACCCCAGGGGCACAAGTGATAGATTAGGAAGAAGTGAGAGGCACAACTGATATTACCAAAAAGATAGGGGCATAAATGAAATTGCGATATCTCGGAGGGCACAACTGATAAAAACCCTTAATTATAACAAATACGGTGAACAAATGTATAAAATGGTGTGACATGTGGTTAAAATACAATTCAGAACTATATTATATATGAAAACGGATTCACAGATACTTCTGTATATCAAAGTGGTACCCATATATGTATACATTCGAAAAGGATGGGAATACAGATATCAAAATATGTATAAAACTGATATGACGCAGATCAAATAGGGATATATCTATATCCGTTTGTATCCCTAGACTGTGTTAATACATGCACGTATATTTGTATGTATGTGTGAATGCATGCAAGAATGCATGCATGTGTTTAAAAAACATTGATATTCTCCACGTCATTCTTATTACCTCCTGCTATAGATTAAACACCATAGTATCAAAAAGGTTTACCTGATTAATGACCGACGATGCATCGATACTTCCAATAACAAACCATCGTATTGGAACCGATGCGTCACCGATTGGGCAAAGAAATATATTAGACCTCAACCGATGTTCCATCTGTTCAATCACAGAAATTAGGTCACTGGGATCCAGTAAGCACAGATGGTAAACAAAAGCAACCTCACGACAAATAAAATGCGGCAAACATTAACAATATTAAAATATCTGAATTGTTCAAGTTGAGACCAAAAAACAGAGCAGTGCAAAGTCTTCTCACTATGTTAGTGATGAGTTAACCAATGACTTATCGACATTTGTCGCTGTCATCGTCTTCCATCGAAATCAGATAACCGTGTTATTCCTGATGGTACCCTAATCTATGCCAATTAACTAACCACAAAGACCAAAAGCACCACTCTGCTCCCACAAAGCTCTTTCGGCAGATGGTACAGGTTTGGGGCACGTAGTTCTTTAGCATCAGTTAGGGCTACCTATTCTGCTCCCACCTCGAAGTCGTTTGTGTTTGTTTGAAACACCTTACGCTTCACGGATTGACCATGTTGAACTGGAACCTGGACAGCTGCTGCGGGATGGTAGAGATAACAGGACCATACCTCTGCAATAGAGAATATCACCATCAATCGCTAGTTTCGATCAAATAAATAAAGGATACATGATACAGCTAAAACTCCATTGTAGGCATATCATTTGAGTAATCACCAATCATATGTAAAGAAAAAACAAAAGCCCCTGCCAACTCATAAAAGAATTCTCCACCAGCGCGATGGTGTTCAGTACCATGAGGAAAATGTTAAAATACCCCTACTAGAGTACAATCAAGTGACCTGAATGTCGATGTAGACTGTTAGTCCTGGGAGTAGAGTTCAAGCACATTCAACGGCGTATGGATCAACGAGAAAATGCCATTTCGCATAGGCTTTTTCCAGAGGTTAAATCTTTGAGTTTTTCTTATTTGATAAAAACCAATCAATCTAGACAAGAGAAAGAGAGCTTCGAAAAGTCCTCTAGGACCCAACATATATGTGGCAATACATGGGAAGACTTGCGGTTAGCGTCAAAAGCTCAAGAATGGATTTCGTTTTGCATGTGCACGTGCGCCTGCATGCATGTGTATGGGCGTACATGTGTATGTGTGTGGTCTTGAGCAAAATCTACTTCACTAGAGCACATGATGTCGATGGCCCGATGAGGAAAACTCAATGGTCCTGGATGGCTTATGCTTGACCACTGCAGGGAAATTCCAAATACAAGTGATTAGACTCAAAGTGCCTGGAGAGTAATTGGCACTTCCTAGAAGAGGGGGTGAACAGTACGCACGTGACTACGTGAGAGTTACCTTAAATCCAGCAACTGATGTACTAATCACTCCGTGGAATGTTGTTCATGTTACTTTCCTCAGGATGTTAAAATGTTACTAATCAATCCATGCACAACTAATTGCTAACGAGCTTTTCTTTCATCCATTTTCATAATAAGCCATCAAGATCTCTTCCTGTAATGAGCATTCTAGCTCAATTTGGTGCCAACTTTGTAAAGTTTGCGGTGTTCCTTAAGCGCCTGTCTTGCGCTTCCTCCACAGGCTTTTCAATGTCTTTTATTTTGCCAAACGATTTAGTATCTTACAGATTCTGGAGACGCAACACTATGACAAATACAAATTAACACTTGAAACTTAACATAATAACCTCATGTTATACTTTGCTAATGAGTGTGCCGCTTATTAGCTTCAGCTAGGCTTCTCAACAATCACAAAGGTAGCAAATACTAGCAGCAGTTGTCTGAGAAAGTTACAAAGCAGCTTCTTGATTTGAAAGTTAGTTCACCTTAACAGAGAACCTTCCTTTAGCCATCTATTTTAAATTTTAAAATCTCCCGTAAACCTATATGTTAAAAAATATGATGCGGAAGCGAAATAGAGAAATAAACTTGAAGAACATGGGATTTTAACATGGAACCCTCCTCCCTAAGTAGTGGGATGAAATTACAGGAGAACGCCTCAAAAGGCTGATGTATGCATTGCATTTTCTCACTGGATACAGAGGATGAGGGGTTATATCCATATCTCACGGACAGTACATGTGGGACTAAACCGCGGGATGTGGTAAATGGATTCAGGAGGGATCCACTATTATAAAAGTCGGGCCGACTACTCGGCTGACTTTTACATAGAGATTTTTTATTTTTTTAGTTTTTCGATTTTTTTTAAAAGCAAACTTATTCTAATATGCTTAATGTTATATTTAAAGACAATTCCTTCTTTTATTTCATGATAGTATAGAAAATGTACAAATCAACATAAATATATAAGAATATGTGTATAAAAATTGATTTATATATTTAAAATAACTAAAAAAATCAAAACTGACTAATGGCCGACTAAATCTGATTAGTTGCACGACTGCTCATTAATCCTTAGTCATTGACCCCGCCGATCGAGTACTGACTACCGCCGATCGAGTATCTTGGAGGGATCCATTTACCCATCTACTCAAGTGACGAATATAAACAAATACTCCAACACTCCCCCTCAAGCTGGAGCATGCAATGCTCAGCTTGGACAAACAGTAAGAAATCTCAATTCACGCTACATGACACTACAGACAATATAAACTCAACGCGCACAACTGTCGGTTGTTGTCGAGGACAGGCTTCTCGTGCCTTGCCGGTGAGGAGGACGAACGGGCAAGAGTGTGAGTCAAATATGTGTTCTGAACTGCACCTGTCAGAACCATTGAATGAGTCTCCACCTGGAGAACTTTGGCCCGCCACATGTAGAAGATTGGATCATGTGGACAACTGCTCCATCTCAGAAGGGTCGAACTGGAAAAGCCGTGGATACATCCTCGTCGGAGTCCGCGGTCGCTGGAGAATAGAGTCTGAACAATGTCTCCTCGTCGGAGAACTGAGTCTCTCCCATACTGGCTCAGAGAATGGGATCTCTACTCCGGAGTCCCTATGAAACCACATGAAAACCCTAGCCCACATGGCATAGGGAATGGGATCTCTACTATGGAGTCCCTATGAAACCACATGAAAACCTTGAGCCGACCAGAAAAGATTGGGACCGCAAACAACTGACGACATACATGTGCACATCAAACAGAAGACGGCATACATATGGTGTCTGAATAGCGAAGACCCGAAAACATCTGAACGTAGAGTCTGAACAACTATAGAGTCTGAAATCTGAATGGCCTGGAATCTGACAATCTGGCCTGTAACTCTACATATACCCCCCCTTGCTCCCAGACTGGTCGGAAAACAATGACGTCGACCAAGTTGGGAGAAGACAAGACAATGGGGAAAACAAAACCAAATAAGCCGACAAATTTTTTCCGACTTTTCTCAATCAATTTTTTTCAGATATTTCATTCTCTTTTTTAAATAGTTGTTACCTTCTTTTTTTAAAAAAAATAAGCCGTTCATTTTTTAAGGATTTTCCCCCTCACATTTTTTTATCATTTTTTAGTTGGCCCAAATAGGGTCCAAACGGAAACTTCCTTGTTCCCTCCCCCTTTTTAATTGAAGCAGAAATATTTTTTTATATAGCAGCCGCCTGGGATCCGCTCTTTCTCCCTCTCTTCTCCCTTTTTTAAAAAGAATACGGCCCAATTGGCCAAAACACATAGCCGCCCCAATTTTTCCTTTTTTTTCAACCCACTTGTGGCCTTCACTTTCCCATCTCTCATCATTTTTTTTTATAAAAGAAGGCCATCGGGTCCTTTGTTTCTGCAAGAGTTAATGATACTCTTCTGTGTTATTCCATAGAGCCCACGGGTCTCTTATATATAGAGAAAAACCCTTGGGTAAATTACATAGACGCACATGATATAAATAGGAAATACGTAACAGTACATCAGGACATAACATAAACCTCTACACTCCCCCTCAAGATGGAGCATAGATATCAGTCATGCTCAGCTTGGAAGAACATCTCTAGAAAGGTCTTTTGAGCAATGGCTTGGTAAATATATCAGCAGTCTGGTCCTCTGAACTGACATGAGAAGTGGAAATGAAGCCCTTCTGGATAATGTCTCTAGTATAGTGACAATCTACCTCGATGTGCTTTTTTCTTTCATGAAAAGCTGGATTATTGGCAATAAACAATGCTGCATGATTGTCACATTGAAGATTCAAGGGCAAGGAGACATTTACATTCAAATCTTCTAAGACTGCTCTAGCCCACATCATCTCTGCGCTTGCTTGTGCCATGGCTCTGTATTCGGATTCAGCACTGGATCTCGCCACAACAGTCTGTTTCTTGCTTTTCCAAGAAACCAAAGAGCTTCCTATGAAGATAGCAAATCCAGAAGTAGATTTATGATCCTTTGGACATCCTGCATAGTCTGCATCTGCACAAGCTGAAATAGACAGATCTGTATCTTTTCTAAATAGCAACCCTGTGCCTGGGGAAGACTTCAGATATCTCAATGTCATATACAAGGCATCCATACGAACTTGCCTAGGCTGCTCCATAAATTGACTCACCCGGTTTACTGCAAAGGCAATATCCGGTCGAGTTATGGTAATGTATAGGAGCTTACCCACCATCTCTCTGTATCTTCTTTTGTCCACCTCTTCGGTATCATTGTCGTACAACTTCATGCTTGGGTCCATAGGCGTGCTCGACGGTCTGCATCCAGTCATCCATGTTTCAAATAGGAAGTCTGTGACATATTTTCTTTGAGTCATTACCATTCCTTGTGCATTTCTCGTAAACTCTATCCCCAGAAAATATCGTATCGTGCCTAGATCCTTTGTAATAAACTGACTTCCCAACAGGGATTTGGTTATCTCAATTCCCTGAGCATCATCTCCTGTAACCAGAATGTCATCAACATATATCATGACAACAACCGTACCTCTAGGAGTCTTCTGGATGAACAGTTAATGGTCCGCATTTGATCTCTTGAACCCCTGTCGTTTAATCAGCTGGGAAAGCTTCGGGAACCATGCCCGTGGACTCTGTTTGAGGCCATAGATAGCCTTATGAAGTCTGCACACCATCTGAGTCTCCCCCTCAGCAGCAAACCCCGGTGGCTGCTGCATGTAGACTTCCTCCTGTAGATCACCATACAAGAACGCATTCTTGACATCAAGCTGAAAAATGGTCCAGTCACGTTCCACAGCAACAGATAGGAGGATGCGAAGAGTAGAGTGTCGAACCACTGGTGAAAATGTATCCAAATAATCTACCCCATAAGGTTGGGTAAATCCACGTGCAACAAGTCTGGCCTTATATCTGTCGAGACGTCCATCTGCATGATATTTCACCGTAAACACCCACTTGCTACTCACCACAGAGGCACCTGGAGGAATGGGAACTAGAGACCAAGTCCCGCGGACTGCAAGGCACGCATCTCCTCTTCCAAAGCTAGACGCCAGCAATCAATCTTCATGGCTTCTTGATAGGTCCGGGGAATCTCAACCGACGAGACAACTGCTGCAAATCTCTGGAAATCACCATTGAGACGATGAAATGAGACTTGAGACGCAAGAGGATATGATGTACATTGTCTTTTCTGCTTCCTTTGAGCAATAGGCCGATCAAGATCATCTATCACTGTGGTGACTGGCGGATCCTCCTCCTGTAGTAAAGGCTCCTGCACCGGTGCATTATCTAACCCATCATTAATGATAACATCAGAACATACCTGAGGCGTGCTGGATGGTTGGCATGTAGCTTGAGCAGGGCCTGACCGCCTTGTGTAGAACTTAGGGAATGGTACAATTGGAGGTGGTGGTGGTGATGGTGGTGGTGTAGTGGAGTCGGATTGACCCAGGCTTGGAGGTGGAGGCACATAGACATTAGTATCCGTAGGTGTGGAGGAGACCAATCTGTCACCTGCAGGAGAGAAGTACATAGCTGGTTCGAAAAATGTAACATCAGCACTCACATAGTACTTGTCATGAATGGGGTCATAGCAACGATATTCTTTCTGTGTCCTCGAGTAGCCCACAAAAACACACTTGATAGCTCTAGGAGAGAGCTTATCAAGTCCTGGAGATAACCGGTGAACAAAAGCAATTGTGCCAAAGACACGAGGTGTAAGTGAAAACAAGTCCTTGTCAGGAAAGAGGACAGAGATAGGAGCCTTTTCCCCAAGAACAGTAGAAGGCATGCGGTTGACCAGATAGCATGTTGTAAGTATAGCATCCCCCCAAAAGGCTAAGGGGGCACAACTCTGAATAAGTAATGTGCGAGCAATATCAAGAAAGTGTCGATGTTTCCGTTCTGCAACACCATTTTGTTGAGATGTGTATGCACATGTGGTTTGGTGGATAATGCCCTTAGAGGAAAGAAATTGAGCAAGAGAACGAGTACAGAACTCCAATGCATTGTCAGTACGCACATACTTAACAGTAGATGAAAAAACATTTTGCACTTCATTGATAAGGTTTTGAATAACACTTCATGCTTCTGATTTATTTTTAAGAAGAAAAGTCCAAGACACTCGAGAGAAATCATCAACCACAACTAGATAGAACATGTGCCCTTGATGATCTGGGACACGACTGGGACCCCAAATATCTATATGAAATAACTCAAATGGGGAGCGACTGCTCCGACCCTGACGACTGGGGAAGCTAGACTGATGGTGCTTCCCTAACTGACACGCTTCACAACGAAATAACGAATTCGGAGAGATCTGAGGCAGGAGGTGATGCATTTTCTGTAGCGGCAGGTGACCAAAGCGAAGATGCCATGTACATGGAGAGACGAAACGCTGAGAGTGTAGTGATACGCCAGCGTAGGAGTTCCGTACGAGACGATAAAGACCATTGTGCTCAGAACCACAGCCAATCACCCTGCCCGTTAGTATGTCCTGAAAAATGACAGAAGATGGATCAAATATAGCACGACAATGCAAATCTTTTGTAATCTGACTAATTGATAATAAATTCATAGAGAACTCTGGTGCATGTAGAACATTCTGTAAGTGCATGGAGGGCAACAAAACCGTCTCCCCCTGACCGACAATAGGGGAATGAGTGCCATCAGCTATGAGTACTGAGCGACCAGGCTGGACAGCTCTATAGGACTGCAGGTTATCTCTTTCACGGCAGAGATGATGGGTGGCTCCAGAATCAACAATCCAACCTGAGAGATCATGGTTATGATAGGAGACTGAAGTACTACCTGAGGTACTGGCAGTAGCAGATGTACTAGCTGACGCTGAAGCCGCAACGTCGGAAGCGTCAGCAGCCTCTGAAGATGACTGTGGCATAATATCACGAAGCCGTGCCACTAGCTCCTCGAACCTGTGATCTGGAGTAGATGCTAGTGGACCCTGAACATGATCAGCGACACGTGCAGAAGGAGGGAAGCCATGCTTGGAATAGCATGTATCCTCAGAATGACCAGTACGACGACAGAATAAGCACGTAAAACGCACACGACCTCCTCGGCCACGTCCACCACTTCCTCTGCCACGAAATGAAGACGAACTACCTCGTCCTCTGGAGACTGCCATTGCCGAGGGAGGTGGAGTCGATGTATTTGATGGAACTGGAACACGACTGAGCCGCCTGTAGACTTCTTCCATCGGTGGAATAGTGGCATCGGCAACGATCTGAGAGCGTGCTGCCTCGTACACTGGGTCAAGAGCAGCAAGTAATACGCCTACCATAGTGGCGTTGCGGAACGTCTTCTGCTGTTCTGGTGTGGCTGTGAGCGGGATGGTGCTATATAAATTCTCGAACATTCCACGAAGAGACGTGTATAGAGAATGAAGAGGCCTCCCATTTTGCTTCGTGGTAAAAATATCATGCTGCAACTGCAGCATCTTCGTCTCGTTCCGCACCTGAGAGTATGTAGTGGCCAGAATATCCCACATCGCCTTGGCGGTGGGTTGATGGAGGACGTCGTTGGCTATCTCCATCATGAGCGTTCCAGACAGTCAAACTTTGGCATACGCATCATCAGCCTCCCATGAGGCATAAATCCCCGTCTTCTCTGCCGGCTCCTCTTCGGTAAGAATATGTTTCTTACCACACGACTTCATAAGACTCAGAAACTGCATAGCCCAGAGTTCGTAGTTCGTCCCGTCCATTTTGACTATTGGTGCCGAACCTTTGAAGGCACCTATGGAGGGCATATCAATCGTTTGGTCTGACATATCGCTGGAGAGGAAGACCAAGGGATGAGAGACAACAGAACCGGTGTCTACAAAGACACGTTAGGATCCAAGTGCATATGTAGACTTATGCACTTGAATCCATCAGCGGTGGATGGGGCCCAGCGGTGAGGGAGGGACACGGGGTGGGCCCCGGCGGCAAGGGGGTCCCGGCGGCAAGGGGGTCCCTACAGCTGGAGAGGGGCGGCGGGAGGGGACCTGGCGGCTGGAGAGGGGCGGCGGGAGGGGGCCCAGCGACTGGAGAGGGGCGGCGGGAGGGCCCGGCGGCGAAGGGGGGGTCCCGACAGCGAGGGGACCCGGCTGGAGAGAGGCGGCGGCGGTAGGGAGGGGGGGACGGCGGGTGGAGAAAACCCTAGACTAGGGTTTTGGCTCTGATACCATGCAAGAGTTAATGATACTCTTCTGTGTTATTCCATAGAGCCCTCGGGTCTCTTATATAGAGAGAAAAACCCTTGGGTAAATTACATAGACGTGCATGATATAAATAGGAAATACGTAACAGTACATCAGGACATAACATAAACCTCTACAGTTTCCACAGAATCTCTAGGATTCCCATCGTGGGAACCCATTCACATTCACGCATGTCACGAGCTGTCGCCGCTGCCTGGAATGCGCGAGCTGTTGCTGAAGGAGCTCGCCGCTGGGAGGGGGCCCCCTTCTTCTTCGCTCAATGCCGCTGGGAATGCGGCCACTTCGAGATCTCCGCCTGGGAAAAGGAGTCCAGATGGGGGAGGAGGTGTGCGAGCCGCGTTGAGAGGGCTCTGCCTCCTGGAGATGTACGTGAAGGGGGGGAGGGGGGCTACGCGAGGTTGGAGATCGAAGGAAGAGGTGGCACCGTGAGGAAGAGGTGCCGCATGGAGCACGCTGTTGCCGCCACTTGGGGGGCTTCTTTGTGACTTGAAGATGGGCAGCATTGCTGCTGGAGAAAATGAGTCTCTTCATTTTTCTGGATCTGGTGCTGCTAAATGCACATGAAGGCGCTCCGTGGATCTGGTTGCGCCGCATGGAGTCGTCGTGGATCTGGTTGTGTCGCCTAGAGCCATCGGGAGGAGAAGGAGGTCGATCGCAGTTGGTGTGTAGATCGCAGACGGGAGGTCGTCGTCTGAGGGAGTCGCCTGCGGTAGAACTGGGTCTTCAACGCCGCCTGGTGCTTGGTTGTTGTCTGGTGCTTGGTCGCGGATTGTGGCTTGATTGCAGCATGTGGTTCTACTCGATCTGAGGAGAGCAGGTCGCCTGGTGATCGGCTGGAACATGGAGATGAACAGATCTGATCTGAAAATTAGGGTTTCAGAAATCCTAAAATAAAATCCTCTTGATCGGAACATGAACTTAACAGAACAATAATCTTCAAAATACTCTTCAAGAAAAATTGGGGTTTCAATAGAAACCCTAGAGTTGTCTCTCAAATCTCGAACACAAAAAATAAAGAACATGAACATCCTCAAGAATCGACCCGCTCTGATACCATGTTAAAAAATATGATGCGGAAGCGTATCAGAGAAATAAAGAAATAAACTTGAAGAATGCGAGATTTTAACATGGAACCCCACTCCCTAAGGAGTGGGATGAAACCACGGGAGAATGCCTCAAAAGGCTAATGTATGCATTGCACTTTCTCACTGGATACAGAGGGTAAAGGGTTTCTTATATAGCCCCCATTGAGTCTACACATCTCACAGATGGTAGAAGAGGGACTAAACCACAAGATGGGGTAAATGGATCCTGGAAGGATCTATTTACCCATCTATTCAAGTGACGCACAAGTAGACAATTTGTTAAAACTTCCTTTCAAATAACCTATTTGTGCCATCACAAAGCTATCCCCCAAGGTCCAAATGCTTTAGTTTTCTCCATGAAAATGCTAACTAAAAATCCAAACAGGTGCACATTTGGGAAATGCAAAAACAAAAGGTGAACTAGATCAAGAAAATGGAAGCCATCTCATCAAGTTAAGTCATCTATAGATTTCCCGTTACATTTACCAGAAAAGGTAAACATGTAGATATCCGAAAAGGTAAACACGTAGATATCTGATGGCTCTGACGAACGGTTTCCCCACCCTCTCATCTAACTTTTTTTGCCCCGTTGACTAAATCAACAAAGGTTCATTCACACAGGCATGAGAATAGGAATGCTTATTTATGCATACATGCGAGATGAGAAGCATGCACACTTATTTTTCAAGGATACACATAGCCTAGCAAGTCCCACCATGTAAAAGCTATATGCAAAAATGAAATGTACTCTGACGTAGGTGCATGTTGGTAGACCTAGAAAGAGCAACTCAAACTCCTAACATCTTTGGCTTAATGAAAGCAAACGACAGCATAAACTAAGAATGCAATGGAAGTAAAGAGAATAACAGAGGTTAATGTCCTTAGGTGAATATTGAAACTACAACCCCTGCACTATTTTTATCCTGCAGAAACAGTTCGAAAAAACACAATGTAATGATGTATAACATAGACACAAGAAACATGAAGGTTTTCCAAACCTGAACATTATCGTAAAGTTCAAACAGAGGAACTGCAAGTAACTTCAGGTTTTTCGGCACCGCAAAATACTCCCGTTCAGATAAATGAACAAGAAATAATTTCTTGCACTCCTGATTCCAGTTGACCCAAATGAGTTAAATAATACAAATTGCAAAGATTGTCAGAGTATTCAGTACATTTACCATACCTTGGGCTTGGTGATGTGCGGAGGGCAATATGGATACATGACAGTCTCAAAGTTCGGTCTCCACCAGGTCGCAACACATTCACCGACCTGTTGCAGTAGAAAGTTAACACAATTTTCACGTCAAAAAATTTGGATGTCATTTGGAATTCCAAAATCACAAAAGCTGCATTCAAATTGGCATTAGCCTCAACCAATTGACAGAGATCTAAACTTGGGAGTATGATTGAAACAAAGGGTTGGATCCTCTGTTAGATGACACGATCTCGACCACCACAAAAACTTGAAGTCATCTCTTTTAGATGACAAGGAAAAAATGTGGTCTTTGTTGCCTGAACTTGACCAGATTAGCCAAGAGTAGAGTTTTTTTCAGAGAGAAATGGTAAGACGTCGAGAAGACGCATATCCTGCAACTTGTATTAAGTAAAACTATAATGATTACATGTCCAAAAAACATGTAATCTTTTTGCATGCTCGAATACATTTTCCATATACACTCGCTCCCTCAGAATACATAACCATTCCGAGCCAGCCATAATGGCCAAAGGATGGCAGCCACCCAACTTTTGGTTGGCATGTCCCCACCGTCAACCACGTCCATGGAGTCCCAAAAATCACCTCACATCATTGCCGCAACACTATCCACATTCGCCTTATCCCATACCTCTATAGCAACAGACAGGCAAAGAAAACATGCTCAGCACTCTCCTATGTCACTTCGCACCTCATACATGAGGTGTCACATCCAGGAAAGAACTGTGCTCTTCTATCCCCCGCCACAAGACGTTTTCGTCGCAACAACCAAATTAAAATCCGCATACGCAATGATACCTTTCAGTGCCATAAGTCGGTGAACCGATATGAGATCATTACCTGATCCGAACTCTCTTGTCGGTATACCCAGGAGCAGCAATCAGCGAATACATCCATCCCTCAACTAGTTGATAGAACCTCAAGCAAAAACATGAAGTCCAAGAAACGTTGATCAGATAATTTAGTACGAAAGGGAGGTATCCAGCTACCGCTCTCCCAACAGTCCTTGAATGGCACCTCTATATTAGCTGCCATCACATAAAGATGCGAAAAACGACCCCTCAGGGGGGCCTGACTAATCCAGTCCTCTCTCCAAAATATGAATCGATGTCCATCTCCTAGAACAAGCCTCTAAGTGGCACCACATACAGGAGCACAGAGCGAATCCCATTCCAGAAGTTGAAGGGTAGCAAAACTCCCTCAGCTGAGGGATCAATCGGAATCCCAGAAATAGAGTGTAAAGTTCTACACAGCAAATCAACCCCTACTCCCCAAATTTGGATCATTTACTTCGCCAGCATGACACAATTCATCGTCTCCGGATTGCAAATCCCCTTCCAGAAGTTGGATGGTAGCAAAACACCCTCAGTTGGCTCTGAAGAATCAATCAAAATTTCATGAATATAGTGTAAAGTTCTTCACAACAAATCAGTCCCTTCTCTCCAAATTCGGATCATCCACTTTGCCAGCACGACCTGATTCATCGTCTATGGATTGCAGATCCCTAGCCCACCATCCACCCATGCCAACATAACAGTCTTCCAATCAACTAGAGACATCCCCTTCAACTCTCCATTTGCATCCCAGAAAAATGCCTCATGGTCGCCTCAGTTTCCCTTTTAATCCGACAGGTAGGAGGCAGGATAAGAGGGGAAAAACGGTATAGATGAGAGGATCGCTTGCAAGAATACAAGACGACCACCTCTAGACAGACATGCAGCACACCAGCTCGCCAGATTTTTCTCTAGCTTCTCAATGACACTCTACCACTCAGACTGCTGCAGCTCGTCGCCCCCCAAAGGCCATGGCCTCAAATTTCAGCGAAATTCGGTCGAATTTCTGTCGAATATCGATATCCAGTCGAAATCGAAATTCGACCGAAATGACCGAAATGACCGAAATATGGGGGTCCTAGTACAAAAAATGACCGAAATGACCGAAATTTCGGTCGAAATTCCACCGAAATTTCATCGAAATTCTGTTTTGGTCGATACCGAAATGGTGACCGAAACCGACATTTAAGGCCTTGCCAAAGGCAACCTAAGGTACGTGATAGGAAGAGTCCCTCTACGTGTCTGCAAGGCAGTCTCACAGCTCGTTATCTCCCCCTCACCCATCCCAAAAGGCACAAAAGCAAACTTTGCATGATTGATCTTCAAACCGGATACCATCCCAAAAAGCTCAAGCATCGTGGCTAAACCTGGTGCCTCGACTGCACCATCCTACACAAAAAATTGTGTCGTCCGCATACTGCAGAGTGGAAACTGAAATTTTACCAGCATGGAAACACAAGAGAAACACCCCCCCCAGCCCACCCCACAATCCTAGTCAGGGCATCTGCCGCCACCACAAACAGCAATTGCGCCAACAGACACCCTTGCCTAACGCCCTGTTGCAGCTGAATGAAGCCCCCATCTATCATGCCACTGACCAACACCGCATAAGAGGTCGTCACACACCTTTTCATCCATGCAATCCAATCGCTTGGAAAACCCCTAAGGTGTAGGAATGACCAAATGAACTGCTAGTCTCCACAATCATAAGCCTTCAAGAAATCGACCTACCACAAAAGAACTTTTGTCTTTTTCCTCCATCATTCTGCCACTATCTCATATGCCAGTACCACCCCGTCCATCATGCGCAGCCCTGGTATGAATGATGTATGACCAGGATTGACTATCAAACCAAGCACCTCTCGCAATATATTGGCTAGCACCTTTGCCACAATCAAATAAACATCATTAAACATTACAACATGGTGCAAGTTCTCAATCCCGGTGTTGGAATGGTGATTTCTCCAATTGGGGAAGTGGATTCTGTTGGTATACAGTTCAAGGTGTGGAAGAAGCGGGTTGATCCATTTTAAATCCCGGCACTGCTTGCGCTTGCGATCTAAAGAGCGGATCTTTGGAGGGTGTTTATTCGTCATCGTAGGCGAAGGCCTCTGGGCTCGTGGTCGTTCTCGTCGGTTACCGCTCTAGAGGGGGTTGTGGATGGGGATGATTTTATGGCTACTCGGTCAGTTGTTGATCAATGGTACAAGGGGATCTGGAGTGCTTAATGGCTGGTTTAAGAGCAGGGTAGGGTAGAGAGGTGTGTGGGGGTGCTGCTAGCGAGGGTGTCTCCCTCTACTCCTTGATGAAAATTGTATCTTGGAATCTCCGGGGCCTTGGACTGGTGGACAAAAGGAGAGTGGTGGGTGTGCTTTTGAAAGGTTGGAAGGTCGATGTCATCTGTTTGCAGGAGACTAAGTTGGAGGTATGGGACTGCCTTAGTGGCGGTACTTAGCTGGATCTTGATTTACTGACCAGAGGATTATACCAGCCATTGATGTGTCAGGGGCATGATTATTGGGCAGAGTATGTAATGTTTTGAGCTTATGAAGTCGGCGTACTACACCCAATCCATGTATGTTCTGCTACGGAGGATCTCTGATGGTTCTATGCTCTTGTTGTCAACTTCTACGATCCCATGGGCACCCCATCGACGGTGCTTTGGGATGAGCTTCAACTAGTGCGTTCTCATTTTCTGGACGCTGCATGGCTTGTTGGTGGCGATTTCAGTGCCGCTCTTTGATCGACTGATCGCCCACACAGTAGGGAACGTTGAGACCCTGGCTCCTCTTTTCCAAGCTTGTCAGAGATTTGGAGATGGAGGTCTTGAATTTTTTCGAATCAAAAAGGAGGAAACACTCCAGAGGTATCCGGCCCAAGTTTTTATTAGTAAGAGAATGGAGGTCTTGGATGCGACAAACTTAAAGTACATGTGGAGGAATCCCACCTCTTGATCTCGGCTGATTCGCTTTCTTGGTTCGCTTGGTTTGTTGGAGTGTTATCTTCAAGGATCCGTGTTGGCCTTGCCTAAGCCGCTCTCGGATAATACCCCCATTTGTTGGGACTTCGGAGATGGAAGGCGTTCAAGTGGCATCTTTCCCTTCAAACATGTCTGGCTACCTAAGACGGGTTTCCAGGAGAAAGTCGCGACATATTGACAGGAATCAGAGATACTGGGATTGGCTTCTCAGTGGATGGTTGGGAAGCTGAGAGCTTTGTGTTGCATGCTTACTCAGTTCATGTCATGGCCTCAAATTTCAGCGAAATTCGGTCGAATTTCTATCGAATATCGATATCCAGTCGAAATCGAAATTTGACCGAAATGACCGAAATATGGGGGCCCTGGTACAAAAAATGACCGAAATGATCGAAATTTCGGTCGAAATTCCGTTTGGTCGATCACCGAAATGGTGACCGAAACCAACATTTAGAGCCTTGATTCATGTGGGATTCCAGGGAAAATTGTGGCCAGAAGAGAGACATTGCGCAGGTCGAGGTTGAGCACCTTGATCAGTTAGAGGATGTCAGGGAGTTGCAGGAGGAGCTTGCGGCGAGGAAGGAGTATAGCAGGGTCCTTATGGAGGAGCAAAAGAAGTGGGAGATAGAATGAAGGCAGCGGTCGAGGCAGAAATGGTCGAAGGAGGGAGATGCGAACACCAGATTTTTCCATGCGATGGCCAATGACCGTAGGAGGCGGAACTTCATACACTCGATTGAGGTGGAGGATGAGGTTCTCGTTGGTGATTGTCCCATCAAGGAGGCTTGAGGCATGCCCCAATCTACGATGAGATGGCTGGGTAGAGATATCCTGGCATGTCAAAGGTGCAATCTGAGGAGTTGATTCGACCATTCTTATTGTCCGAGGTCAAGCGAGCGATATCTAATATGAATTGTGAGGGTTTCCCAGGACCGATAGATGTTTTATTCTTTCAAGAGTTTTAGGATTCGGTAGGATAGGATGTGTTGGAGGTGGCGCAGGAGCTGCACCATGCTAATGGTGGGTCCGAGCGACTGAATAGCCAAGAGTAGAGTTAAGCTGATATAGTCCTCTAAACATTACACTAAGTGATGAAATAGTGTCAGAAGTAAGGAATCAATCCTCCTTTGTCTAAAAGGGTTGGAAATATCGCGATATATTGGCGATATATCGATATCGACATGGGATCGATATCGACCGATATATCGGTGATATACTTCTTCAGGATCCTTCCTTCACAAAAGTGTGTCGATATGGGTGATATTTCGACGATATATCGTTGAAATATCGTATCGACACCATATCGATATGGTGTCGATATTGACATTTCCAACCTTGTTGTCTGGTAGCGAGAACTCAAACCTGCAAGAAACATCAATGCATGCCATTCAGATCTCCCTGTTACCAAATTGGTGCAGCAAGCTAGCTGAAACACAGCAAGATCCTTGTACAATCATGTAATTAACTGACAGTACCGAATAAGATATGAGTCCCTTGAGATATTGACCAAATACGCATGTAGATGTCAGCAAGGTGAAATTTAGTAGTCTATTGGAAACTCATTCTGAGACAGAGCACCCAACATTTCTTTTGTAGTTTCCTTGTATAGGAGAATGGTAGTAATCAATTGATCTACACTATTCGTCAACCAGTTTATGACTTGATAGTTATCCTGCAACCATGATTCATAATAATTATCCTATGCATTGAGACGAGCTTTTGTGAGAACATATGGCTTTGTCTGACCGCCAATAAATACCTTAAAAGTCCGAGATCAGAATAAAGAATAAATAATTTTATGCAGCTTTAAATATAATTGAAAGATCTATCATAGATAGAATAACTTAAAAACCAACCTAACCTAAAGCTATCTACCTAAAACAGTTAAACCCCATGTTGTCATGTAGGCAACAACAACAAAGGCTTTTCCCACATTAAGTAGGGTTATCGTATACATAGATTCTTTGCCTCCATTCAGATCTATCTTGGGTCATTCTCTGGCTTAGATCAAAAAACTAAGATCCTTGGATAGTCGCATGCAAACACTTCTTGGGCCTTCCTCGCCCTTTCGGTATTGAGATGAAAAAATCAGAAAAAGGGAGCGGTGAAGTTAAACCTAGATCGAAGCGATGTGCAGGAGCGAGAATGTAGTGGCGCGTGAGAGTGTGGAAGTAGTGAGAAAGGGCGAGCGGAGGGCTATCCACGACGAGAGATAAGCGGAGGTTGCGATCAAGGGCGATCGGAGGGCCACCGTCAGGGACAGCAGGAGCGAGGGTTCAACGGCGCACGTAGTGGGCGTGAGGGAGGCCACCATGGCCTTAAATTTCAGCGAAATTTGGTCGAATTTCTGTCGAATATCGATATCCAGTCGAAATCGAAATTCGACCGAAATGGCCGAAATGGCCGAAATATGGGGGTTCTAGTACAAAAAATGACCGAAATTTCGGTCGAAATTCCACCGAAATTCCATCGAAATTCTGTTTTGGTCGATACCGAAATGGTGACCGAAACCGACATTTAAGGCCTTGGAGGCCACCACCTTAGAGGGATCTGCGGATAAAAGGCAGTGGAGCAGAGTCAGACCGCAAAAGGAGTGGTGGTGGAGGCAGAAGGAAAGCGAAGCGTCTTAGTGCTTCCCCTGAGGTAGCGGTGACTTGCGCGGCCCCAGAGGCTCTCTGCTTTCGTTGTGGCCGTGTTAGCCATCTTCGAAGAACCTGCACGAGCAAGCATGATGGCTATATTAAGCAGAAGGTCCCATCAAAGGTGCAGCCATAGAGTCATCTTCCGAAGGAGTTCGTGGCGCTTTTCTCAGTCCTGTCCGAGGGAGCGTCAGCTGAGAATCCATTGGACGACATGTCCAAAGGTGACGAGAAGCTCATCCAAGCAACCCTTGAGGGAGTCGTGCTGGCGAGGGATGTCGGGGTCGCGATTGATTTCCTCAAGCTCCCGGGGGCTCTGACATGCATCAAAGATCTATCTAGCAAAGGGGCTAAGAAGGCAACTAGAGGGGCGTTTGAAGAGTGCTTGCCGTCTGAGGTGAGGGGTCGGTGCCATTGGCGCAGATCGAGAACGATGGACGGCGCTCCAGGCGCGGTGGTGGCGTAGTGGAATATGAAAATAATCGGTGTCTCGATTCGATGTCGAAGGTTAGCGGTCATTCGGGAGGCGGTGCGGCACGTCAGCAAGGTGGTTGAGATCTACTCTTCTAGACTTTGCCCTGGGGAAGAGGTGGAGGTCGTGGTCATGATGAAGGGGATGAGAACCCCTTTTTTTACTAAAGCTTCCTTATAGGTTGGTCGAAGGCCCATCCCCATCTGCCTCGTCATGCAGGAGGAGAAGCCACATGGTGGGTGTCGTCAGAGATGTCGATGATGATGTGTTCGCCAGCGGCTGGAGAAGCACCTTCGGCAAGAGATCTAACGCTAATGATTGCTGCAACGGCTAGATGGGAGGGCGCGACTGTCGAGAGATATGCTCCAGAAGGCACTTGGCTCGAAGTTTCGCGCCCATGAGGTACTCTGCCGAATCACTTTCCCGTTAAGGGGTGCCCTTTCTCGGATCTTGGATCAAACCTGACACTTTCGGATCTTAAAACCAAGCCGCATCCGGACCCGACTATCGAATCCATTGGAGCATTGTCGATCCGAAGTGACTATACTCGATTTCCACAATCGGACCACCCGATTCTCCATACTGTTATTCTTTCGGCTAGGTCTGCTAGATACGAGATCTCTAAACTCGAAGAATTCTTCGACCCGGTGGAAGGTCTCCTCCCTATGCTCGAGCAAATAGCAGAGGATGCTACGGGGGTGAGTTGCCCCACCCCACCCAATTGATCTCCTGGCCAAAGTTCCTATCCCGAGCGACTCTAAAGGGTCAGGGGACGAGCCAGCATCGTACACCAAGGGGGTTGGCGATTTCTCTGATGGAAGCGAGGCTCCCCTTGAGAACTCTCCCGGGGCTTTTATGGGGTCACAGCTCTGGATTGATGATATGAGGCAGCGTACGGTGGCAGGGTCTATCCAGCGACATGTAAAGGTGCTTGATGGCATCGAGCTTCTTAAAGTCAGCAAGAGGGATTCGGTCTCCACAGGAGGCTATGCAGGCTCGAGGGAGAAATCCCAGCTGCGTCATTTCTCTCATAAGCGGATTCGATTAGGGATCTATCAAGCTAGACTGTGTTCGAGAAGAGGAAGGGAATACGAACGCTGGGGGCAGTAATGAGAGGAATATTGAGGGTGAGCTTGAAAGGGAGACATGTGAGGTGAAGGCATGGACAGTGCATTTGACCTCAAAGTCGCTTGTAGGGTTGAGGTCGTAATAGTGGATGTCTCTCCACCCCCCCCCCCAATGAAATTCCTGACAAGGAACATGCGGGGGTTGGGCCAAGCAGACAAGCAATTGGCTATCGCCTCTCTACAGGAGCATGGAATATTGATGTGGCTTGTCTGCAAGAAATCAAAATTGACTCTTGGGAATGTATGGGATGGAACTCCATATCCGACCCCTAGCTTATAGAATTTAGCGCGGTGGTAGAAAGTGGTACCAAAATTGACTAAGTCTCTGTCCTTCTAGCGTGCAAGGCGGACCAATCGCGTATTGTAGTCTCATCAGTTTATGGGACTCGGAAGCATCGACAAATGATGCTCTGTGGGGTGAGCTTAGAAGCATCACCCCTTAGATGGTGGGGGGAAGATTTCAATGTCACATTGTATGCGAAGGACAAACCTGACGGGAGAGGCATGCAAGACCATGGCTCTGGTCGCTTTGCAGATACAATTGAGGAGTTGAACTTGGAGGTCCTCGAACTTGGCAGATGTTCATTCTCTTCCTAGATCGAGATCGGATCACACCCCGCGATGTTTGGACTCATGCAGCGGTAGAGGTTCATCGTCCTGCTTCAGATACGAGAAAAGTTGGTTGTTGGAGGAAGGATTCCGTGATCTGGTCAGCTCGTTCTGGTGGAGGGATCAGCTACGATCGCTTCTGTGGCGAAGCTTACGGCATTGTGATGCGGGCTTCTCGAGTTCAGACGGGTCACAAGGGTAGAACGAGGTTTGAGAAGGAGCCAAGCTCAGTAGGAGATGGTGAGGTTAGACTCGTTAGAGGACGAGAGGGACCTGGACATGGAAGAAAACGTTAAATGAGGAGTGGTACAAAAAATCGTAGAGAAGGACAAAAAGAGGGACGAAGATTGGAGGTAGAGATCAAAGCAGAGGTGGCTAAAAGAGGGAGGCGTGAATACTAGGTTTTTTCATAATGTTGCAAATGGCAGAAGGAGGAACATGATCCACTCCATCGAGGTGGGGGTGAAGAGATGCAAGGCGAGGAGGAGGTGGCTAGGGCAGTCACGAAGTATTTCAAGAACATGAGCAAGTGGGTGCCACACGGTGGCACATGGTGGCTTGTGAGGCGGATGCAGATGCACTTAAGAGACCTTTCGGGAGTAGGGAGATACGTGAAGCTCTGCTCGCTCTGAACCCCGATAACTGTCTCGCGGGTTCCCAATCTCCTTCTACATAGATTTCTGGAACGTTCTTGAAGAGGATGTGATTGAGGTGATATGGAAGTTTATGGAGGGGAATAGGGGTATTGACAGGTTCAATAGATTTTTCATTTCATGCTTCATAAAAAGGTGGCAACAAGGGTGGTGAAATGCAGGCCCATCGCCCTCTCCAACGCGATTTACTTAATCATTGCCAAAGCGCTAGCGAACCGTATGAGGGGGTGTTGAACAAGGTCATCTCACTGGTACAGAGCGCCTTCCTTCTTGGAAGGCAGCTAATGGATGGTGTGGTCCTTGCCTTGGAGATTGTGGCAGATTGACGTAGAAACAAAACCACAAGGAGTGTTGTGGAAGGTGGATTTTTCTAAGGCATGCAACTGTGTTGGCTGACGATTCATTTGGGCTTCGTTACGCAGGCACGGCTTTCCTGACAGATGGATTGCTTGGATGAAGAGATGTATTACGAATGCCTCGCATACCGTGTTGGTAAATGGGCAACCTAGGGGTGGTTACTTTCAGCCGTGGCGTGGGGTCCATTAGAGGTGCCCACTTGCACCACTCCTTTTTGTCCTCATTGTTGACGCGTTGTCGGTCATGATTGACTATGTTGTTTCTAAGGGATTCTTCGGTGGGTTCTCGAAGGACGAGATGTTGATTCCCATCTTGGAATATGCGGATGATACAATCATATTTGCCGAGGGCGACCCGTCCTGCTATTGCGGCCTTTCTGTAGTGCTTGATCTCTTTGGGTTGGTTTCAGGGTTGAGGATTAACCGGGAGAAGTCAGAGTTTGTCACTTTTGGGATGTTCGAAGAGGAGGCGAGGGCATGTCATGATTGGTTGTACTCTCCTCGAGATTAGCTCTCGATAAACTATCTTGGGGTTTCGTTGTTGGCAGGTAAGATGAAGGTGGTGGATTGGTTACTAGTGATTGAGAAGATGAAGCAAATATTAGCTAGATGGAAATCTGACTGCCTCTCCAAAGGTAGTAGACTGGTGCTTCTAAAAACCAACCTCTCGGTGATGCCCATTTTTTTCCTCTCTGCTAGACTACTCCTATCCAGTGTGGGAAAAAGAATGAAAGGCATCATGCGTAGATTCTTCTGGGCGTCGGGTGGGAATTCAGGTGGGATCCCGCTTGTTGATTGAAAGACAATTACCAGACCAATGGATAGAGATGGTCTGAGGGTCCGCAGCCTGGAGGAGATGAACGAGGCCCTTGGCATGGCAGCATGGTCTGCACTGTTGTTCGGGGGATCTATATGACCGGCATCTTACTTCCCAGCATTAGGGAGCTTGGGCTTTCACCCTCCTACTTCTGGCGTGGCATTTGTGGGGTTGCTCTGAGATCAGCTGGTTCCTGAGACCGGAGGTTGGCGACGGCAAGGGGTTCAAATTCTAGTTAGACAATTGGAGCAATGGAGGTGCTCTAAGAGTAAGATACTTGTGTTTGATGGCGCTCGCTACTGACCCGAAGGCGTCAGTTGCTAAGATCTGGGACGAGCACGCTTTTTTTCCCTGCATTCAGATCTGAGCTTCCGAACCAGTGTATTGGAGAGTTGGTGTTGATTCTGGATGATCTTGGAAATGTGACGAAACCCTCGGAAGGTAGAGATTACTAGTGCTGGAGAGATGGTCTCTTCATGGTGGAGAAGGCCAACAAAGTTTTGAGGGGCCCTGTGATTTACGACCCGGGAGTGTATGAGGTGGACTGCAAAAGGATCTAAAAGTGGATAATCCCGACTTGGGTGAAGATATTCATGTGGTTTTGCAGAAATGGAAGAGTATTGATTGGCGAATGACCGGTGCGTCTCTTTAGTGGTTTTGTTCCAACCTGCTTCAAGTGTCATGAGGAAATTAAAAACATGGATCGCCTCTTTTTCAAATTTAGTTCATCTGCAAATATTTGGCATCTGTTTGGCGATCTGGTAATCTGTTGTGATGGGATGAATGGTTCTTGGGAAGACATTGGGGAAGGTTGGAGAGGTACAGAAAAGGAGCGATATAGACACAGCACTCATTTGGGCAATTTGGATAGCTAGAAACGGCATGGTGTTTCACAGGGACGCGGTATTGGGAAAATGTTGTAGTTCATACTAAGTTGTTGGCGGAGGGTTGGGATATGTAGCTTGCTTTCCGGCACAATGTGCGACTTGTAAAACTTGTAAAATTCCTTTTTTGTGATAAATGGTGAAGTTTTTGGCCACACACCTATACAGTGTATGCCCTTTTTTCTTTCTAAAAAAGCTGGACCGCAATGCTAATCAATACATATGCCAAATAGTCAATCTTCCACGATTGGATCCTTACACAAGATGAAGCCCCATCATACATATCATTTATAAGGTTAATGTATAGGATAGGTACGTGCTTGTTCTCCAACACTCTCCACAATATCTCCTGTGGGACAGAATTATAAGCCTTCTCCAAATCAATAAAAATCATATGGAAGTTCTTCCTTTTAACTCTATAAATCTCCGTTATCATCCTCAATAAGTGGATAACTTCAATAGTTGAGCGAATGGCATGAATCCGAATTAGTTTTCTTTTACTTTGGAAACTTATCTCAACCATCTTTCGATCACATGTTCCCATTTACATAGTATGACTCATCAACTTGATACCTCTGTAATACAAAGAATTTTAAATGTATCCTTTATTCTTATAAAGAGGCACCATGATGCTTCTATCCATTCTTCAAGCATTTTCTTGCTTTGTCAAATACTAAATAAATTTGTGAGCCAAATTAAACCACGTTCACCTAGAACTCTCCATACTTTTATAGAAATGTTATCAGATCCTACACCTTCCCCAAGTTTCATAACCTTCAAAGCCTCCTCTACTTCATTCCTTTGTATTCCTCTATAGCTTGCACAATTCAAGTAACTTTCGCTATTAGCTAGATCTCCAAAAGTGATCTCTCTATTTCCTTCCCCGATGAAAATATTATGGAAGTATTGCTTCTATCTAGTCTAAACATTGTTTTAAAAGTCGATCGATTAGGCCAACTAGTTGAGTTTGTAGGGTGGCCGACTGACTCGACTACTCAGTCTGAATAGTCGGTCGATTTTTGCATAGAAATTCTGAATTTTTTTTTGCTTTTTAAAAAAAAATATTTATTCTAATATGTTTATCTTATTTAAATTCACTTACTTCTTTTATTTCATTGTGATAGAAAAAAAATGTACAATTAATTGAAAATACATAAGAATAAACGCATAAAAACTGTTTATGTATATATATATATATAATAATTAAAAAAATCCAAACTAACTAAAGGTCGACTAAATCCGATTAGTCGCCCCACTGTCGATTAATCCTTAGTCAGTGATCCGAGCGATCGAGTACCGACTACCGACTTCTGCAACCTTGGGTTTATATATCCTTCTGCGTAACAAGCATGTGTCATTTCTCATACTTAATGTAGCTAACTTGAGAACGATCTGTGTTCTTTCTTTCTCTTGATTTGGCCAGTCTGAATATATCCTTCTGGCCTCATTAGAGTCAAGATTTTTTTGAAAGAAAAAATAGCCTCTACGGTATAGGTGTGTGCCCAAAAAACTTCACCATTTATCATGAAAATAGTATTACAGACCTATTAACATGTACAATATAAAGCAAAGTTTAAGTTCCAGCTCTCACTCAACGCCTTAACATGTGCTACCACATTTTCACCGTAAATATGGTCCTGGCCCCATTTCTAGCCGGTCACATCACCTAGATCATTGCCACGCATCCTGATCTCTCCTTCTCTGTGCCATTTCCAATCTGCTCCAATGGAGCACCAGAAGCTAGAAACACTATGGGTAGGGGTACGTACAGCCTAATTCCCGAAGCATTCCAAGCCTCTACAGAGCTCCCACGGGTGAAGAAAAGGTGATCGACATGCTCAACGTCCACGCGACATCAGGAGCACGTCGAATCAGTTGTTTCAACGAAGTGCGCAAATTTGTCCCCAATCAGCAATCTTCCTCTTTTAAATAGCTACAAGAAAATTTTCACCCGAGCTAGAACATTCCATCTCCATATCTTCCTGTAATCTGTTGCATATCCCCCCACCCTCGAGGTCAAATGTTAATGGGCCCTTCAAAGCTATGTATGCATTTCCGATGGAAAAGGAACAGTCACACCATGTCAAGTAGTCACTCCCATCAGTAAAATTAAGATTTTTGTATAAAACTATATAAATTTTTGACTTAGCTTCACTTACAACCTTCTTTGCTTCCTTCTTCATTATTTTGTAGTTTATGACAATTTCCTCTTTTCTATACCTATACATAGCTTTAAAGCATGCCCTTTTAATTTTAAGCTTCTCTTGCACCTCTTCACTCCATTACCAAGCCTCCTTTTGGTCTGGAACTCTGCTCTTTGACTCGTCCGGCATTTATTTGACTACCTTTCGGAAACATGATGCTACCATCTCCCACTTCTCGTTTGCACTTCCATTACAATCCCAAGATAAGTCTTCTAAAACATTCTCAAACCTTCTCCCTGAAGCTTGATTGCTTCAATTGAAGATTCCATCATATAGCTCTAATGGTCTTGGGAACCATCCTTTTCTTTACCAGCCCTTTTATTTGCACATCCATGACTAACAAGCGATGTTGACTTGTCACAATCTCTCATGTGATTACTTTGCAGTCTTTGCAATACAACCGATCTCTTCTCCTCAAAGCAAAGTAGTCTTTTTGTGGTCTAGTCGGGCCACTCCTACATATGAGATCCCTACATGACAAAATGCACATCAATGTCATGTAGGTATCCCCATTAATTCCAAACATAGATTAGCCAAAAACAGTGACCTATAATATCTTGTCTGATGAGACAAAGTAGAGCCCAAGCAACCTACACAACCCCACCTATAAACAAGTAATGAGGTAGATCAAATTATCAAGCATACAGCATGTCTCCTTTGAGAGAAAAATACTTACTGAATTATACAATAACAATGGTTTCAGAACTGCTATAGAGTGATTAGTGCACAAGATGTTACTTTTCTTGCGTGAAAACACATGAAAAGCATGTAAATACTCCACAAAGACCACAACGTCAGAAATGCAAAAACATTCATTCCTCTACTATTTGGTTAGCATTCATATACATATATCTGAACTGTCTAGCACAACGGAGCAGAAAAATGGACACCAACCTGCCAATTCGGTTGAAGAGAAGGCACATTAGCCGCAAGTTTGCTGCATAATTTCCGTTTCAAACCCTCAACTTCTGCAAGTTTACATTTTTTTAGTAAGAAATAAAGAGATAAACAATGATACTCCCACTTGGAAACCAGTAACAGTATCGAAGAAACAAAAATAACATATGTAATGATCTAAATCAATCTCATTAACCATTCTCGCCAGGTTTCAGTCGTCCACCAGGAAGTTTACAAAATGTATTTCCAATCTGCAGTAGCAATATGTGTGGATGGTTGTGTTCCTGCACCTGCAGAGTGAAATGCAATCATCAAAGTAAGAACATAGCTGAGTTCTTGGCACCACAAACTAGACTAATGCGTCTTATCTCTAAGACCACGATTGTGTATAAATGAATATAAACCTATATGCATCTAGGTGCACCAAAAAGTGCAAGGTTCGAGGGCAGCATAGTCACACTTGCACATTTTGCCTGAAGCATACAACAACCAAGTCTTTTCCCACTTTAAATGGGATCAGCTACACATGCGTTTTTTGTTTCCACAAAGATCGAATTGAGGCATGCTGTGGTTAAATCTAACATTACCGCATCCTTCCTAATTGTCTTCTTCCAGCACTTCTTTGACATTTCCCAATTTTTCTAACAAGGCTCTTCAAACATCGCATACCTTCAAATTGAAGCACTAGATAGCTTTCCTTTGCGTATGTTCAAAGTTCAAACCATCTTAGTCAAGTTTCTCATTTATCCTCTAGTTGTGGCATACCAGCCTTTTGTCAAATGCTCTAATTGCAAATCAGATTCTTCCTTGTGTGGCCACACATCCACCAAAACCATCATCACCCAAGCTACAGGTATTTTCTACACATGTATATATTAGATTCCAAATACTCACTACCTTAACGAACTGTGTATCTCAATTAGCTTTATAGTATTTCGCTTTGAAATTTAAAGGTATTTTATTAATAAAGAGCACCTAAAACTCCAAGACCACTTCATCAACCCTGCATTAATTACATAAATAGCATTTCAATCAATTCGTCCATCCCTTTAAAAGAATTTTTTAGAGGCAGACCATCCCTTTAAAAGATATTCTAATAATTTAAAATACTCCTTTAAAATAAAATATGTTTCAAATTGTTGAGGAATTAGAGCCATTATATACTATATAGAGGAAACCCTAGAAGGAAAAGGAGAGATGACAATGTACATAAAAGAGCTCCAAAGAGAAAATAATTACAAAAAAAACACTCCCCTTCAAGTAGGAGTATATCCGTTGATCAAACCTAAATTTATAAGGAGTAAAGAGAGAGACTTATTTAAAAGCACTTGGGTAAAGATATTTGCTTGTTGGTGCTCAATAGAAATACAAGAGGTAGTAATTTTCCCTTGTCGCACAGATCTCTAATTAAATAATAATAGACTTCAATATGCTCGGTGCACTCATGACAAATAAAACTTTTGTAAAAGTTTATAATTGGTATTCAGTTAGAAGGTCACTAACAAATAGAGTAATCGACAGTCTGGTAAAATTTATTTTGTTTTCTTTAATATTTTAAATATGAAAAATCATGTTTGAAACATATCTTCTTGTACATTTACAAAGTCTCGGACATTCTACTTTTAGTTTGCTTTAAAAAAAGAACAAAAATCATGTGCTAAAGTTGACTTCTTACCAGGCCAACTAATCAAGACAGCCAAGGACAATCGAAATGATCGGCCAACTAGCCCCATCAGAGCGGGTAACCCTCTCAACTCAACAGGTCGATTTGACTAGTCTCCCTAGTCAGCCAAATTTTGCAAGCTTGACGATTTTAGATGCAATATACAAAGTAGACTTGTTATCACAGCAAAGTGGAACCGTCACAACCAAAAATTCCAAGTCCCTTCTTATAATAGGGTAACTAGTCAAACAATCTCACAAATGGCATGTGCTATAACCATGTACTTAGTCTATGCGTTGAACGCAACTAGCATATCTGCATCAGCATAATCAGGTGAGGTCTTCAGGTATCTGAGAATGAAAAGAACATCATGCCAATGGGCAATGACTATCGAGAACTCTCCATGAATCGATTGGTTTATAGCTCTACTAAGAACATAGGAAATATCAAATAAGGTGATTGTATGATATAGAAGCTTGTCAAACAAACTTTTGTATCTAGTGGTGTCGTCAAGAAGATCCTTTTATGTAGTAGTATAATGCGGAGAATCAACATGAATAGATGACACCTTACAACAAACTAAAACTTGCTTCCTTAAGAATATTAATGTAAGGGTGAAGCCTTGAAGTTGCTCGACCTCATAAAGAGGGCGGCTGGGAGGGTGCATTGGAGAGCCCCTAGGGTGCGCGCTGGGTTGTGCGGGTTGCAAGAGGCGAGGGTGGTGTCCATTGAGGGCTTGCCTCTTATTGGAAGGAAATTCGAAGCGGTTCGAGTGGTTCAGACCCCAGTGATGCGAGTGATGGATGTTGTTTCTGATGGGCCGCATCAGGGACAGCAGCTCGAGGTGGTGGAAGAGGTGGCGGAGCTTGCCCGACCCATGCCTTTCTGTTTCGATGCGAGTTTTGAAGGTTGTGTGTCGCGTGTGGAGATCTGGGAGGTGCCGTCACCATTGTGTGATCCTTGGAGCTGGCAACTGGAGAGGTCAAGTGCATCATCAGAGTTCGGATGGCCGAAAAAGGGAAAAGAGCTCTCGGTGCTTTTGAATCGCCCCTTTCCGTTTTGGGTAAGAGAGGTGAAGTTTCGAGAAAGGGGAAGGGTGTACCTCTCGAGAAAGATTTGGGGACGACATCTGTTGGGAAGCGATCTTTTGCATTGGTCCTTATCGGGCGGGTGGACTTGGAAATGGGGGACCACTGTTCGGGTGGATTCAATTCCCGCGAGGATCCGGCTATCATCTACAGTGGTCTTCAAGCGGGTCCGGATATCGGCTCAATCGAGCACTCGATGCAGGCGAGTGCGGGTCTGAATACGGGTCTTCTTGCGAATCGGGGTTGCGCCATGGAACCCCCCCTGTTGCGGAAGATAGACCAATTATAGAATCAGGTGAAAACTTTTAGCATTAGGCGGATCTTCTGATTTCTTTAGGTTGGGTCAAGGGCCCCCTGTTGGTTCAACCATGGCCTTCGCATCTCGACGAGGTTTCTTGGAGGCTTTTGCTTGGAGAACTTATGATGCCGCGGAGCCATTTCGGATTAATGGTCTGTTGCAGAGCCATCCTGTCGAGGCTTCGAATGGGGAGTCACAACGCACCGATCCGGTGGTGCAAGGGCGGTTTGGGCGGAGGTATTATTCTCGCTGCTTGAAGGACCAAAGGAGCCAGAGGCGATTCGAGGTTTATCGTAATTTGTGTTGCTCGACGTCGGTTGGGGCCAGAGCTTGGTGCAGGGGGCTCATGTATGGGGGAAGTGAGCTGTGGTGGGGGTGCAGTCTAGGGTTGTATCTCTAAAGGTGGGTCGGGTGCAGTGAAGGAGGCGAAGGACATCATGGACGAGCAAGTCGAGCATGGCAGCTGTGGGGAGGAGGGTCGCACAAGGGATGTGTCGGTGGCTGCTAAGGAACTGGTGTAAGGGACAGGTCTCGAGGATGAGGATTTGTCTAGCTTGGGCATGGCGCCACCAATAGGTGCTACTAAGGTTTCCAAGTGAACAAGTTCACCTGGAACATCAGAGGCCAGGGGCGGCCTGAAAAGAGGCATGCAGTGCAGCACCTGGTGGCGGAGTAAAGGGTTGATGTGGTCTTCTTGCAGGAAGCAAAGATTTTGAGGGACTTTGATGCAATTTGGAAGAAAATTGGAGGCACTAACTTGCTGGAGTACATGGTAATTGAGTCGGAAGCAGACTCTGGGGGCCTTGTGACAAGGTAGAGAGGCGAGAAACTTGATATGGAAGGCGAGGAGCTTTTATGCAGACACCCCATCACGGATCTATTGAGGCGGAAGGTAGACGGAGTGAGGTTTGTCGTTACCGATGTGTATGGGCCATGCAACGGTGTAACCATTCGGCAACTGATTGACGATTTGTTCTTGGCGTGGGCAAGGTTCCCTTTGGCAGTTTTGATAGCTAGTGATTCCAATGTCACACTCTATCCGGAATACGGTCCTGGAAGCAGTGGTGGTCAGTGTTGTGAAAGTCGCCCGACTGACCCGACTAGTAGGTCCGACTAGTCTAGTCAGTGGGGTAGCCGACCGAGTACCGACTAATTCCGACTAGGCACATTAGTCGACGATTTTTTGCTTGGAGATACCGTAATTTTTTTATGTTTTTCTTTTTTTATAAGCAAACTTATTATAATATGCTTAATGTTTTATTTATATTCATTACTTCTTTTATTTTATCACGATAGTATAAAAATGTACAAAATCTATGTAAATATATGTATAAAAAAGAGTTATATATTTAAAATAATTATAAAATTCAAAGCCGATTAAAGTCCTACTAAATCTGATTAGTCGTCCGACCGCCGATTAATCCTTAGTCAGTGACCCTGCCGACCGAGTGCCGACTTCCGACTTTTGCAACCTTGGTGGTGGTTGTGACGTGGGTTCAGAGAAGATGTTAAGCATGGTGGATGATTTGGGGCTTCAGATAATCGGCGTTGCCAGGTTGTATGTACACTTGGCGGAACTCAAGATCTCGATCATGTATTGACAGATTCCTAGTTTCTTCTGAGGCGTTGGTTGCTTTTCTGTTGGCAAGGGTTTGGGCCTTGCCTAGAGCATATTCTGATCATGTGTTGTTGATGTGGTCCTCAAGGGAGGACGTGCGTCCCAAGTCTTTCTTTCGATTCAAAAGGGTGCGGCTCCTAAAGGATGGGTTTAGGGAATCGACGGTGTTTTAGGAGGAGTGCCTTCCCTCAAGGTCGGCGGCGGTTCGATTAGCATCCAAGCTAGCAGAGCTCAAGAAACATCTGGTGGAGTTCAATAAGAATAATCAGTAGCAGCGATGCTCAAGAAGGTTGTAGGCGCGGAAGGAGGCACAAACTTGATAAACTTGAGGAGAGGATGCTGTCAGCAGAGGAGATGGATTTGAGAAGCAATCATCTGGATGAGATCCACCCGGAGGACAAGAAGAAGTGGCCTGGAGGCAAAGATCTTGGTAACAGTGGCTGAGGGAGGGGGATGTGAATACTCGGTTCTTCCATGTCATGGCTAATGGGCGGATGCGTAAGAGTTTCATACATCAGATTGTTGTTGGAGGAATAGTAGTGCAAGGGGATCAGGTGGTGGGAGCGATGCTTCGATCTCACTTTCAAGCTTTCAACAGGCAGCTTGCTCGTGTAGATTGGGGTTGGCGGGGAAGAGGAATCTCCGAGATTTCTGACCTTAAGGCGGGAGTTTTGATTCAAAAGTTTATTGAGGCGGAAGTCAAGTAGGTGCTTTGGTAGCTCAATGCGGACGAGCCCCCAGGTCCAGACAATTTTTCTGCGATGTTCTATATGGAGTTTCGGGAGGTGGTCAAGAAGGATGTACCGGATGTCCTTCAAGAGTTTCGAGTTGGGAATCAAGGGTTTGAGAGACTGAACAAGGCTCTCTCTGTTTCCTAAGAAAGAGATTCCGAGCAGGGTGGTTATCGGCATATTGTGCTTTCCAATACGATCTATCTCCTTACTGCTAAGATTCTTGCCAATCGCCTCAAGGTGGTCCTACCTGGAATTATTGCGCTTGAGCAGACATCTTTTGTGTCGGGGAGACTCGTGGGAGATGGGCTTGTTTTAGCGTCTGAAATGGTTACGGATTGGAAGAGATGCAAGGATAAGGGCTTGCTTTGAAAATTTGGCTTCTCCAAAGCTTATGACTGTGTTGATTGGTGTTTTCTTTGGGCCTTGTTGGAGAAAGGGGGTTCCCTTCCGTGTGGATTTCGTCGATAAAGCGGCGTGTAACGACGGCTTCCTATAATGTGCTCACCAATGGTAGTTTTGAGGGGAGTTTTTTCAACCACATAAGAGAGTCAAGCAGGGATGCCCATTAGCTCCTCTGTTGGGAGGAAGGTTGGCGGGTTGGAAAGTGTCCATGCTTTCTAGGGGGGAAGTTGATTCTTCTGAAGCATGTGCTCTCACCTATACCAGTCTTCTTCTGCTCCACAAGAATCCTGCAGGTAGGCGCGCACAAAGATTGAATCACTAATGAGGCGGTTTTTATGGTCTGACGGGAAGCAGGAAAAGAAGGGGCTCCACCTTGTTGATTGTGGTAGGATTACGAATGCAAAGAGGAAGGATGACATAGGGGTACTATGAGTGAGGAAATGAATAAGGTGCTTATGGCAAAGTGGGCAGCGCGACTTTGGGGGTATTCTGAGGATCTTGTATGCCCGCTACTGAGGCGAATCTATGGGATTTCCATGTCCTTGGAGGTTGTGTTGGGGTGTACTCCTTCGTCGTCATGGCAAGGTATTACATGGGTTCTCGGGAGCGTCTGCCGAAGCGGGTTTGGGTTCCGAAGCAGGGGGGTTCTCGTCGACTTCGTGATGTTCGCGGTGTTTCTCTCGGTGACACTCGTCACGCGGAGAAGCGGGTGCTAGAAGACTCGGGGAAAGATTGGGTGACAGTGTCTCATTCCAAATCGGGTAGACGTTGTTTCCGCTGCGGTGGCCGTGGGCATCTGGCGTCTGCGTGCTGGGCCCCCCCAGGTGCTTTCGGTGCGGGAAGATTGGCCATCGCTCCTTTTCGTGCGGCTCGGGGGGCATGGAACCGCATCGCCAGAAGGTCTCATCTCGTTCGGGGGCCTCTCTCCGAGGTCGTCACTCTTCCGCTTGCCTGGACTCCCGCTCCTTCGCTCAGGTGGTCTCTGGGGTTCGCGATGAGGTCAAGGGTAAGTGCGCTCAACCTCCTCCTCCTCTCGTCCAGGACGATCCCCGGCTTCCTCGGGCTTCCGAAAGGCTGGTCTCTCAGTCTTTCGAGCGTCATCTGCCGACCTCGGGTCGCCGTCGTGCTTTTCCTGCGGATGGGTTCGAGGAGGGTGGATCCTCCAGGCTACCTGTTTCGGGTAGGTCGCACACGAAGCCGGTAGACGACAAGCTTTCGGTGGCGATTGGCGTGGTGCAACGGCGGGCTTTTGATCGTGAGGAGATTCGTTCTGATACTTTGGCTCTCCTGGGCGAGGCTTTCTCGGGGGACTTCTTCTTCCTGGACGATTTCCGTTGCTGTGTTAGGGGGCTCTCCCCGGAGCAACGGGAGATTCTCTTTCAACATGCTGATGCTTCTGTGGTCAAATGGAGGCGGCCGAGGGTTGCGGATGGGGCAACCTTGGGCACCGAACGGTGCGTGGTGGAGGTACGCGGCGTTCCTTTTCTTTCTCGCTCGGCTCATTGTCTTTCGAAGATCATCGGCAACTGGGGTCAGGTTGTGGTTGTTCTGGACGACGGTCTGACCCCCGGTTCTGACTGGACTTGCACGAGGATTTTAGTGGAATGTTCGTCTACCCTGTGCCTCTCCATGAAGGGCAAGGTTCTTTTTGAGAAGCTATCTCTCGGCAGATGGTCTTTCAAGTTGGAGTTCTTCTTCCCGTCGTCGGACGATCCTCCTCAGCCTTCTCCTACCTCCGGCAACGACTTCTCGTCTGATGTGGCCTTCGGCGGTTCATCTTCCATGGGACACGTGTCATTTTGCAAAGATATTATCGAAGCGCCGCAGCTGCATGGCGAGCGTTATGAAATGTCGGCTGGGCTTCATTTCTCTTGGGAAGCGGGAAGGCCGCCCTCTCACGTGCCTGGGTGCCTTTTCGAGAACGATTCTATGCAGGGTAATGCTTCTGTTATTCCCGATCCTCTGGACCGCGGGGTGGTCTCTTGCTATGCGATGGCGGTTCCTATTCCGATATCCGGGTCGGATCTACATGACAATCCGAGCATATCACGGGCGATATTTGACCCGCTTATTTCCAGCGATCCTCTCATCTGCTATTCGGACTATCCTTGCCCTACTCCGGTTTCATCTGTACCCTATTGTCAGGCGCTTTCGCCCGAACTTCAGCCTTCTTCCTCTGCGGCGACTCTTCTCATTTCGATGGATTCGGAGTCCTCGGGGGCTATCTCCTCACCCATGGCTGGTATGCTCTCTCACGATGGTGGTCTGCCTTCTTTCTCTAATCGGACTTCTATGTTTGCTGGCGAAGCTATGGCCTCTTCTTCGAATGCTCCCTCGGTTTTGCCGACCCGCTATGCTTCTTCTTGGAGTTCTTGGAATGATATTTGTGCTTCCCCAGCAAGATATGGCATTGTATATTCTCGACGGCTGGAGTCGTTCCCTGATGATCCCTTTTCGCCGGTTCGCGAGGCTATTGCAGAGGCGGCGGGGCTTCGCTGGGCAGGCCAGCGACGTCCCCATCTGTAGTGGTTTTTTGGCTGTATTCACTTTTTGGGGCCATTTTTTGTAATTTTAATGAAGCTGCTATCTTGGAATATTCGAGGGTTGGGCGACCCGAATCGTCGCCAAGCTTTGGGCTCGCGCTTGCGCGAATGGGACTGTGATGTTGTCTTTATTCAGGAAACTAAGCTAGCGGGGGTCGATGACGCCATGTGGAATTCGCTTGGGGCGGGCCCTGTCGACGCTTTTTGCTCCTTGGATGCGATTGGCGCTTCTGGTGGTGCTATTATTGCTTGGCGCTCTTCAAGATTTTCGTTCGCATGCTCTCGTCTGGGACGTTACTCTATCACTGTCACCCTTGTTCATGTGGATTCGAATGTTTCTTTGGCTTTCTCTTGCGTTTATGCGCCTTTATGCCACATCGCTCGTCGATTATTATGGGAGGATCTGAATGCGGATGCTGCGGCTTTGGGGACCATTCCTTGGATAGTGGGGGGGGGATTTTAACGTCACTTTGCTCGCATGCGACCGCCCTCGTGGTAGGGGGGGAAGAGATCCCGGCTCGAGCGATTTTTTGGATTTCATTCATGGATTGGCTCTCGAAGATTTGGTGGCTAATGATATTTCTTACACTTGGCGCAATTCTTCTTCACGATCTCGTCTTGATAGATTTTTTGCTAATAATCGCTGGATGGAGGCCTTTCCGTTGTGCTCGGTTTCTTCTAGACCGAGATCTTTTTCTGATCACTCACCCATTATTTGGGAGGCTGACGAGTCCTCCCGTCCGCGTGGTATCTTCCGATATGAGAGGAGCTGGCTGCTGGAATCAGACTTTAAGAATCTCGTCCGCAATCATTGGTCTCAGACTTCTTATTCTGGTCATGCGGCTCACCGCTTTGATTGTAAGCTTTCGTCCCTTCGACGTGCCCTCGCCTCGTTCAAATTTTCCACTCGCCAGGCTAGAATTGTTGCTCGCAACAACGCGGAGGAAATTATTCTTCGGCTCGATCATATGGAGAACGATAGGGAGCTCTCTCCTCAGGAATTATCTGAGCGATCCTCGGCTTTACATCTAATCTCGGAGGACGACAGGAAGAAGGCGATCGAATGGAGACAGCGCTCTCGTATTCGTTGGATTAAGAGTGGGGACGCTAACACTGCCTTCTTCCACCGGGTCGCCAGTGCTCGTAAGCGCGCTAATCGTATCTCCTCCATTGATATTGGGGGCGTCTCTGTTCAGGGCTCACGCGAGTTAGGCTCGGCTTTGGTTAACCACTTCAAGAGTTTCTTCGATCGTCAGCCCTCCTCTTCGTGGCGTTGGTCTGACAACGGGGTCCCTTCTCTCCCCTCCGCGGATGCGAATATTCTAACTCGGCCATTCACGCTTGAGGAGCTTAAGAGGGCGGTTTGGGACCTTAACATCGACGCCTCCCCTGGCCCCGATGGTTTCCCAATTTCTTTCTATAGGGACTTCTGGGATGTGATCTCCAATGATGTTTTAGAAGTCGCTCTCGAATTTTGCAATGGAAATCGGGGATTCGACAAGATTAACCGGGCCAGCATGGTTCTTATTCCTAAGTCTCATGGGGCTACCCGTATCGAGGATTTTCGCCCTATTGCTATATCTAATGGGATCTATTTGATCATTGCCAAGGCTTTGGCGATTCGGCTTGCTCCCCTGCTTGACTCTCTAATTTCTCCCGCTCAGGCAGCCTTTATCCAGGGGAGAAAAATCTCCGACTCCTACGCGCTGGCGTCTGCAATTATTGATGGATGGCATAGAGATGGCACGAAGGGGATTCTATGGAAAATTGACTTTGCTAAGGCTTATGATTCACTGGACCGGCGCTTCCTATGGGCGGTTTTAAAGGCTCGGGGTTTCCCTCCCTTGTGGATCTCCTGGGTTAGACGATGTGTTACTACTGTCTCCTTCTCCCTCTCACTTAACGGACGCCCGGCTGGGGGCCTTTTTCAGCCGCGCAGGGGGGTTCGCCAGGGCTGCCCCCTCGCCCCTCTTCTTTTCGTTCTGGCGGCGGACGTTATACCTCATATGATCCAGGGTGTGGCAAATGCTGGATTTACTCGCGGATGCTACTTGGGTAACTTTCATATTCCTCTTCTTCAATTTGCGGATGACACCCTTTGTTTTATTGAGGGAGGCCGGTCTCAAGCCTTGGGGATGGCCACTGCGATTCAACTTTTTTGCGAGATTTCGGGGCTCCGCATCAACGCAGCCAAATCAAAAGTGGTGCCTTTTGGCTTATCGGATTTAGAAGCCGGGGATTGCTCCGCTCTCTTGGGGGCTTCCCTTGGGGAACTTCCGCTGGAATACCTGGGTTTGCCGCTCTCATTGGGTCGTGCGCGCTTGCGCGATTATCAGAGGGTGATCGAGAAGGTCGAGTCCAGATTAGCTGGTTGGTGTGCGTCGTTGCTCTCCAAAGGCGGTCGGTTAGTTCTTATCAAATCTGTCCTCTCGGCAATACCCATATATTTCTTATCGGCTCGCCAGTTGCCCAAGGGAATCCGGCTTCGCTTGGAGAGATCTATGAGGCGTTTTCTTTGGGGCAAGAATGGTTCTGACAGAAGAGGGATGCACTTAGTTGGGTGGGACGACATCTCTCGGCCGAAACGCGACGGGGGTCTTGGCATTAGGCGTTTGGCGGTGGTTCGTGATGCTTGGCTCCTCAAATGGGCGATGAGGCTTTTAGGCCGGGAAGAGAATTTCATGGTGCAATGCCTCCGCGTGGCTGCTGGGAATGCCTTCGACTCCTTTTTTGGCGGCCATTCTCAGGGCATCTCTCATTCTTTCTGGCGCGATGTCTTCTCTGTCTTCAACTCTAACAGATCGCTGGTTGCTCCTGCTATCGGCGATGGGAGATCCTTCCGCTTCTGGTCTGTGGATTGGTCCGGGAAGGGCATTCTCATGAATCTTTTTCCTCGTCTTTATGCGATGGCCAGGGATAAACTCGCTTCGGTGGCTTCTTGCTGGGGTGACGGCGTCTGGTGTCTTATTTTGTTGGGCACGCTCTCGGACCAGCGGCTCCTTGACTTCACCGCTTTGATGACTCTCCTTGCGGACGCTACTTCGCCTTCTACGGGCCGCGACCATTTTGTTTGGTTGGACGGGACTTTCTCCTCTCGGAAGGCTTATCTCTCTATTCTTCCCCATGTATTGAATGCGGATGCATCTTTTCTTCGCCACTGCAAGTTCATTTGGGATCTCAAGGTTCCCGAAAGGATTGGCGTCTTTCTTTGGATTCTTAGACGTGGAAGATTGCTTACCCGTGACCGCTGCGCCTCCATCTTCCCGAATATCTCTTCATTATGTGGTCTATGCGGCCTCGACGTCGAGACATCCGGCCACCTTTTCCTGCATTGTCCCTTCGTGCGGGCCATCTGGGATGACGTGGGCTGGGTGAATCGCTCCTCCATGGATGCCTTCTGGGAGAGCCTTGCTGCTGCCTCTATTCGCCCAAGGGCGGAAAAAATTGTCCCCATTGCGCGTATCTGGAGTATTTGGCTGGGAAGAAACAACTTGGTTTTTGCGGGGCAGCGTTTTTATAAGGAAAATATTTATATTGCTGCAAATAACTTTTGTACGGACTGGTTATCCATGTAACGTTTTCTTTTTTGGGAGGCGGATGGTATCCTCTCTTTTACCATCTACCTTGACCTATGTTGTAATCCCCGCTGTAAGTATTTTCTCTTTTCATTCTTAATAAATTGGGGTGAACACCTTTGAGTGTCTCCCCCTCTTTTGAGTGTCAAAAAAAAAGGTATTACTATGATTATTCAGAAGATGGTGGTCAAGCCGCGACCTGTTCTTGGGGACGGGGAGAGGTTCTGGTTATGCCTCGATGACTGGACGAGAGACGGGGTCCTGGGGGAGAGTTTCCTGCACCTCTTGGGCATGGCTCGCAACAGAGATGTTTTGGTATGTCATGTGTAGGAGCAGGTAACATGGTCTCCTCTTTTCAGCTTAGAGGTTGGAAGAACTTCTTCGACTACAAAGCGAGCTGGCGTAGGTGGAGGGACCAATAGCTGGCAGAGACCACTTTGTATGGGGTCATTGGGGTGGGGGAGAATCATTGTGAAGAAGGCCTGCCTTTTCTTCGTGGAGGATGGGGAAGTGGTGCATGAGGATTTAATAGTTAATATGGGAATGATCTGGAGAAGCAGAGTGCCGAATAAAGTAAAGATTTTTTGCGGTTGCTCGGGCTTGCTAGAATTCTTAGCAAGAGTCGCAGTTGTCATTTGTTGCGTACAGAGGGTAGTTTGTCTGACAAATGTGGGGTAGCGGCAGAAGATGTGGACCCATTTGTTTTTCTCTTGTTCTCACTCTACGCAGGTGTGCTATAGGGCCAACATTCCTTGGATTTGCACAGATGAGTGTGCAACCTTCTGAAGGAAAATCAATGAGAACAACCCCTATCCTTTTGCAATCTTGTGGGCAATCTGGTGTGGCGGAAATGAGACCATCTTTCAGGGACAACTGTTTTACTTGGAGAATGTGCTAGAGCATTGTAAGGCGATTTCTTTATCATGGAGATTATAAACCGATGTTACGGGAGCATGATGTGTAACCTTTTTTCTTTTAAGTTCTATAATATAAGTTGTGGTGGATCCCATCTTGGGATCTCCACTCTTTTCTTTCTCAAAAAAAAAGAATATCAATGTAATACCTCCATTGAAATAGCAAAAGCCCTCATGTGTGTAACAACTTCAAAATAATAAAATATCGAAGTTGACCAAAATTAAGAACTTCTGTAAGAAACTCCGGGTCTCGTATGCCTATTCAGTGTCATCACCACCAACTGACCACATCATCCATATATGCAATAAGAATATAAGTATCTCACTAATATTATCTGTCAATAACAGAATGATCAAAAGAAGTCTTGTGAAAATCATTGATTTCATTAGCAAGTCTATTTAACCAAGTTCTAAGGCTCCATTTTAAACGGTAGATGAACTTCCATAATCTGCGAGATAGTGCCCCATGATTGCATAGACAATTGGCTAAGATATATAGACCTCCTCAAGGTCGTCATAAAGAAAAGCATTCTTGAAATCAAGCATGTAGCAGATCTATGCTGGCTAGGGAGAAAGCTCTAAAAAACTTTATAGATCTGGGTAAAACCTTAGCCATTAATATGATCTTCAATCGAGTAAGAGATCCATCAAGTGCATGATTGATTGCGAAAACCCGCTGACATGCAATGGGAGTAACACCCATTAGGCAGAAAACTAAATACCAAGTCCATCTTGAGACAAGAGCATCCATAGCATGGTTCCACCTTGCACCTTGCATCATGTAGAGCTAAATGATAATCTCTTGGAACAGGGATAATAACATCAAATTATCAATAGAATGCCCATCACCCGTAGATAAATCACCAATAGTAGTGTAATGAAAGATATGATGTTAAGTACAATGTGTCCAACACCCTTTCTTAAGGAAACAAGTTGCTCAAATATAATAACGGGGCTACAAGGACCATCACAATTTATAGCACTTGGGATTGGAAGGTACAACATGTAAATCAAGAAAAATATGTAAAGATCCAGTTCAGAGACTTTCCGGTGCCACATATAATAGACCTAGAACAAAGGCAAGAACAAAAGAAATCTGACTAGCATGCTCTACAAAGAAACTCATCTACTTGAAGAATATTTTATAAAGAAAAAAGGGTGTCCACCGTATTGGTGTGTGCCTAATATTTTCACCCTAATTCACAAGATTACAAGAACATGACTGAAAAGCCAAAATTAATTACATAACCCAACTTTCAGCTAGTGCGTTAGCATAGGCAATTACATTATCACCGTAAAAACGATCGACACAAGACCAGTCCATTTCTTACCAGCCAAACGGCCCACACAATGCCACAACTCTGCTTCTTTCCTCGTCCATATTGATCTAATAGACTCCCAAAAATTTGCAATGCACAGTCGTAATCATTGTATTGCCAAGTTTGCCCAAACACCCATGGAGCCCGCGCATGTAAAGAAGAAATGATCCACATCTTCAATACCCTCCAAATAATCGAGTTCATGTATAAGACATACCTTGAAAAAACACACATGTTTGTCTTCCAACATCAATCGCCCACGTCTTACTAACCACATAACTATCTTAACTCTTGCAAGTAACTTCCAATGTGACATCCTCTTACAATTAGTCACGCAACTGCCTATACCAAAGAGTGTCGATCTCATCAGGGACTTGTAAGCCCTATTTATGGAGAACTTATCACCATACCAACACCAACAATCACGCCCATGTGAGGGGCCCTCTCAATCCTGCAAAATCTAAATGACTCCATAAGATCGCACATCCATTGATCTGAAAGATCATAGCAAAAAGGTAGGAAAAAAGAAGCATCGCCAGAAGCATCAGTCACCATAATGACTAGAGCAGCCATTAGACGGGGAAATCTCACTCTAACAATGCCACCTTACGTTCAATCATCATGCTAAAATCGAAATCCTATCCCATCCTCTAAGACTGACCGCAACAACTAACCCATATCATGCATCAATGTGCAAATCCCCCTCATAAATGCGAAGACAGAGAACCAATGATCCCATGGACTTAACAAAGAACAAGATGACTCCATAGATCTTTCGAATCAAAGTGCACACCATACTGTCACAATCATCCCATACCCGGGTGATCCATTTGTACATCAAAACAGTGTTAATCTCCTTCAAGCTATGAATACAAAGGCCCCCCATCTTCCTTGGATAAAGTAATCGTAAGCAATCAAACTACTTTCTCAATTATACTCAAAGTCATTCACTGCCTCATAGCCGAAACATGCTTTGTACTCAACCCGATGATCTGCCACAAAGATTTCACTTTCCACTTGCGACAGTTCTTCGAGGTCAAACCTTCTGCAATTTGATAGTGAACCCTCTCCGAGAGTCACCAAGTAGACTAGCGTCGAAACTTTTCACTGAAGGAATTAGGCATACTCTATTGTAGTCCCCCCAGCTTTGTGGTACTATATCCTGTCTATACCTAAGAGGCACTTCTCGAATGAGAATTCATACGAAGATCCATCTTGCCGCAGATTAGCCTTGTGGCATTGATAACGAAACTACAGAGAGAGGGCCTTTGGTTCAGTTTCATTCTGAACAATGTCCTTTTTAAGTATTGTCTTCTAAGAACTCCTATCCACCGTCGCAAGTTCTCTCCAACCAAAGTACGGTCAAGGTATTGCAAAGGTAAGCAAGATCGGAGGAATCCTCAGGTAGGTCAAGGTATTGCAAAGTAAGCAAGATCGCAAGTTCTCTCCACCGGTGCTATAATAATTATAACAGTCACATAAAAGGACAGACCACATATTTGGTGCGATGGCGAGTACAAGTGCGAAGGGGAGTGCGAGTGCGAAGGGGAAGGCGGTGCTCGTGTGGGGGAAGGATGAGAAGCGAGATTTCGATTACGAAGAGGGTCCTCAGGTGGGGGGGTGGGGAGTGGACGAGAGTGTCTCATAAGAAGCCTGAGCGAAGGTGCTTTCGTTGTGGGATCAGGGGGCATGTTGCCTCTTTTTGTCCTTCCCTCCCAAGGTGCTTCTCTTGCGGGAAGACGGGCCACCCGTCAGGCAACCTGCATGGCGGTTTCGGGGACAGGTGGAGCTTCGGGTCCTGCGAAGAACCAGGTATTACGTGGAGGCCGGTCCAACCTGCATGCTGCTGATGTTCGGCGGGGAGGGCCTTCTTTCGCGGAGGTGGTGGGGAACGTGTGTCGGGGTGCAACTTCATCAAAGGCTTGTAAGTGTTCCTAGTGCTATGGTAGGAGGTGGTGGCCCGGCGGCCTCGAGAGAAGAAAGGGAGGGCGCTCGAGGTTCGGGCCTGCATGCGTTGATCGGGTATGTTGTGAGGGGCGTTGTCGCGATGGACGTAGTACTTTCCCATCTGCGTGGGTTCCTGGGCCCGCGTTTCGCTGGAGATGTGGTGAAGCTGGATGCTACAAGATGTTGCGTTCGTGGCTTATCGGCCGACCAGAGAGATCGGCTGCTTCGCAATGGTGATGTCGCCAACGTCTGCTGGAGAGGTTTTCGTTTTGCGGATGGTGCCTGTTCGGAGGTGGAGGTGTGCGTGGCTAGGGTAAAGGGAGTCCCCTTCCTTTCGCGATCGATTGGGTGCCTGAGGAAGGCCTTACGGCGTTGGGGTATGGTCCGAGCGGTGATGGATGACGGGCTCAGGCCTGGTTTGCCTGTGGAGGACAAGAGGGTTCTGATTGAATGCAGCAAGAACTTCCTCGGACAACATCGGAGGGCGAAGCACTTTCGCGGAAATGGAGGTCGGGTGCTTCTCTTTCAAGATTGAGCTGCTGGCGAACGAACCTCTGCCTCCTCTGGAGGTTCAGAGGGGAGGAGGTCGGTGGAGTGTCCGGGGACGCTTCAGGTACCATGACGGCGGTTGGGTTTTCGAGGGGGGTCCTCGATGGAACGGCGTGATCTTTTCCATGCACGCGGCGCTTCGTGAACTCCTCCCCGGTTCTGTACCTGTCGTCAAACTTATTCCATTTGCATGGTGACGTGGGCAGAGGACTTTCAGAATCGTCGCCGTCAGCATTGGAGCCGGATGTGGATTTGGATCCGAATTTACGGGTCGAGCGCACGGACCCTATCGCGGATCCTTGGGCGGTTTCTTTTCCTGTTGCGGATCCGAGGGGTTTCCCGGGTGCGGGTGTCGGTCGGGTCTCCTCGGATCCCGTGATGCCCGTACTGGTCTTGCCTTCCAATACCTCTTCGACGTGGTTTGTTCCGTCTTGGGAGATTGGTGACGCGCAGGTGGCACTTCGAAGATGGTTTCCTTCTCTCTTCCCTCCTGGCTCGGAGATGGGGAGAGCTCGGGCTCGACCTTCATCAGGTGCGGTCCCAGCGTCCTCTTCAGACTTCTCTGATGGCCTTGATCACGGTGCCGCGGATGCCGGTTCTGTGGGAGGTGCCTGACCTCATTTGCGGAGAGGGGGCGAACGACAAGAGAAGTGAGAAGAGATACATAAGGCGAACAGGTCCAGGTCTTCACGGGCGGAGGAGAGGCCTTGCCCGCCTTTGAAGATTCTCGTTGCGGAGGTTGCGGGTGTGGCCAAAATCCTTGGCAGCTTCGAAGGTCCCAGATGAAAATCCTCTCTTGGAATGTTCGTGGGCTCGCTGACCCGGATAAACGGAGGATTGCGGGGTCCAGATGCATTGAATGGGGGTGCGACATCATTATGCTTCAAGGACGAAGCTGCAGTCTGTGGTGGATGACCTATGGAGGTCCTTTGGGGCGGGGGGCTTTAGACCAGTTCTGTGCTCTCGATACGGCGGATCCTCAGGGGGGATGCTGGTGGCGTGGCGATCCTCGTCCATGTCCTTTGACTCGGTGATTCGTGTGAGACACGTGCTGACGGTGATTCTGGTATATTCGTCTTCCTCCCTTCGAATGGTTGTCTTGCGTGTATGGTCCTTGCTGTAATGTGAAACGGGGGGAGCTGTGGGAAGATCTTCTGGATGTTGGTAGGGTTGTCGAAGGAGTCCCCTGGCTCACTGGGGGGGCCTTCAACGTTATTCTTCTCTCTTCGGACAGGCCTGGGGGCAGGGCCGCAGGGGGGACAGGACATGGGCTCGCTTGACTTCGCGGACACCGTGGACTCGTTGGGCCAGGAGGTGATGGATGCGGAGGACACCGCGTATACCTGGAGGAGTTCCAACTCTCGGTCGCGTAATGACCGCTTCCTGGCTTCCAGTGAGCTTTTGGAGGCTTTTGTGTTAGCCTCGGTGGAGGCCAAGCCGCGGGCTTGTTCAGATCACAATCCAATTATTTGGTACTCGGGTAAGGCCCCTTTGCAGAGGGGGATGTTCAGATATGAAAAGTGATGGCTGCTGGAGGACAATTTTAGGGAGCTGGTGGCATCACACTGGTCGGGTTTGGTTATTTCGGGGTCCACTGCATCTCGCTTTATCCAAAAATTATCTTCGCTGTGTGTTCGGTTATCGGCTTTCAAGAGGGAGTCTAGGGCGGCTAGATGCGCCTCAAGGAAAGATGCGGAGGAGATCATTCGGAGTTTCGACGCGCTGGAGGACCACAGAGATCTCACGGTGGAGGAACAGGCCAGCCACGCTGCTGCTCAGATGAAAGTTTCTTTGGAGCATAGGAAGCGCATGACGGAATGGAGGCAGCGGTCGAGAAGCGTATGGCTTCGGGAGGGGGACGCGAATACGTCCTTCTTCCATCGTGTTGCTGGTGGGAGGCACAGGTCCAATGCGTTGCGTTCCATCTCCATTGGTGGGACTCGCGTGGAGGGGAACAAGGAGATGGGGAGAGCTATTGCGGCTAACTTCAAGAACGTGTCTTCAACGAATATCCCGAGGGTGTGGAGGTGGCTGGGCCTTCATACGCGTGCAGTGGCGGACTCGCACGTTGGCATGCTCATTCATGATGTGACCTTGGAGGAGCTCAAAGATGCGGTGTGGGAGCTGAATGCTGATGCTGCTCCTGGCCCTGATGGGTTCCCGGTGTCGTTTTACAAGGACTTTTGGGATCTTGTGGGCCGGGAGGTGTTGGAGGCGGTCTCGGAGTTCTGTCAGGGGAACGCGGGCTTCGATAGGATCAACCGTGCGCTTATTATCTTACTACCAAAGTCTTCGGCACCGGCTACCATCGATGTTTTTCGCCCTATTGCGGTCTCAAACGCCCTTTATCTTATTATTGCTAAGGTTCTCGCTATTCGGCTGAGCAGCGTTCTTGGCAGTGTTATCTCCCCGATGCAATCGGCCTTCATTCCTGGGAGACAGATCTCACGCTTGCATCGGAGATCATTGCGTATTGGAAGAGGAGGGATAAGCGTGGTATCCTTTGGAAGGTGGACTTTAAGAAGGCTTACGATAGCCTTGATTGGAGATTTCTCTGGTCGGTGCTTAGGAGGAAGGGATTCCCGGAGAAGTGAATCTCGTGGATGAGGCGGTGTGTCACCACACTGCCTCTTTTTCGATCATGGTGAATGGCCGTCCAGAGGGGGGTTGGTTCAGCCTCTGAGGGGGTGCGCCAGGGGTGCCCTCTTACGCCCATGTTATTTATCCTTGCGGCAGATGTTCTATCTGATATTGCGACTCGTGTGGTCAACGGCGGCCTATCGAAGGGCTACTCCAGGGAGGGCGTGCTGGTCCCAATTTTGCAGTACGCCGATGATACGTTTTTTTTCATTGGGGGGGCTGGAGGAGGCTAAGGGTATGGCCTTGGCTCTGGAGATCTTTGGCGAGTTATCCGGGTTGGTTAAAAACGATTGCAAGTCCAAGTTCGTCCCTTTCGGCCTTGCGATACAGGAGAGCTACACGTATGCGGTGGCTTTGGGGTCGGCTTGCTCTAACTTGCCGATGGACTATATGGGGATGTCCTTGACCGTGGGCAGGACACGGCTGAGAGATTGGATTAGGGTGGTGGAGAAAATGGAGGCGAGATTGGCTGGGTGGAAGTCCTCGGTTTTATCGAGAGGGGGCCGACTGGTTCTTTTAAAGGCGGTCCTTTCGTCCATCCCGATTTATTTTTTGTCCAACCGGCGGATGCTGAAGGGGATCAGAGCTCGGCTGGAGAAGCGGATGCGTGATTTTTATGGGGGAAGCAGAAGGGTGAGCATGGCCTCAAATTTCAGCGAAATTCGGTCGAATTTCTGTCGAATATCGATATCCAGTCGAAATCGAAATTCGACCGAAATGACCAAAATATGGGGGTCCTAGTACAAAAAATGACCGAAATTTCGGTCGAAATTCCATCGAAATTCTGTTTTGGTCAGTACCGAAATGGTGACCGAAACCGACATTTAAGGCCTTGAGGGTGAGTCGAGAGGGATCCACTTGGTTGGGTGGGAGGATATTACTTGCAGGAAGGATCAGGGAGGGCTGGGGGTGAAGTCGATCGAGCAAATGAACGACGCCTTGCTGCTTAAGTGGGCGAGCAGGATATGGGGGCCGGGGGAGGATTTGTGTTGTAATGTGGTGCAGAGGATCTATGACGTGGGGGGGGGGGCGTTGCCTTCGCAGATCACCCGTTTAGCCTCCTTCACCCCTTTTTGGAGGGGGGTCGTGGAGATGTTCTTGAGGAATATTGCGCTTTTCAGGCAGGTCCTTGGTGGGGGGGAATCCTTCTCTTTTTGGGCGGACGATTGGGCGGGGGGGCCTTTGCTCTCGTTTCCCTCGCTTATATGCTCTGGCTGAGGATAAGTCGTGCTCAGTTACGGCCTGCTGGATTGATGGGAATTGGTGCCCCACTTTCTCCGCGAACTTCTCCGACCAGAGGTTGGATGACTTCTTGGCCTTGCTCGATGTTGTGAGGGAGGTGGGGCGTTCTACGAAGGGCGGGACCACTGGTGCTGGCGGGAGGCTCCGTTCACGGTCAGGAAGGCCTTTGGGGCTATCTCTCGGCCGCCGCCGTCGCAGTCGGAGATTCTTGTCCAGGATTGTGCCTTTCTTTGAGCTCTCAAGCTGACTGAGAGAATTGGTTTCTTCCTTTGGCTGCTCAGGAGGCAGGGGCTGATGACGAGGGACCGATGTGCCAGACTATTAGGTACCATTTCTGACAGGTGTCTGCTATGCAATGAGGCGATTGAATCCGTGGAGCACCTCTTCTTCTTGTGCCCCGTGGTGATTCAAGTTTGGCAGGGGGCTGGTTTGGACTGGTGCTGCACGAGCGACCTCCAGACTTTCTGGAATGCGCTGCTGGCAAATAAGGGTAGGCTGGTGAAGGAAGTGTTTTATCATGTGGCCATACTATGGGCGATTTGGCGGGGTAGGAATGATTTGTTGTTCTCGGGCCAAAGATTCTATAAGGAGAACGTGGGGATTTTTGCAATGCACCTGGTGGAGGTTTGGGCGTTGTAATGGCTATGTAGTGTCGACGTGTGGTTGTTTTTTTCCCTCTCTTTTTTCTTTCTCTTTTGAATAAAATTTTGGGGCGTGCACCTTCGAGTGTCTCCCCCTCGCTTATGGATTTCAAAAAAAAAAGATCGGAGGAATCTCTACCCCTTCGCTCAAGCAAAAAGGCACAAAGTCTGACTCAGCTATGTTAAGTCTCAAGCCAGATACATCATCAAATAAATACATATTCATTGGCATGGACAACGCTCAGCGGCCATGGACAACACCTCCAAGGAAATCAAACCCAAAACTCACTAAAGAAAAGTACAAGTACAAGAAATCCATCCAACCAGCACTCCCATCAGGGTTAAATACAAGCACCCCTTTCCTAACCTCCTTTTAGAGTCAAAAGAAGTAAATAATCATCCAAACATCATTGAACTAAATGAAATTGTACAAGTCAACAAAATAGCCCATCAAATATGCACCTCGTAGGTAGGAGTCCAAGGTGACCATGGAGAGGAAGAACCATTGTTTTAAAAAGTGCCCCTCGATGCGGTGATGCGTAAGCCTCTAGGCGTTTTTGACAAGAACTGCCTCGAGGCTAAGGCCTCACCTAAAAATTGTGAGGCGTAAGCCTCAGAGTGCTAGTGAGGCGGTGAGGTAGCCGAGGTGAGATAGAGGCGTAAGCCTCAAGCGCGACGTTTTTTTTACTTTTGAGTTATGTGCTTTGCACGTGACTTTGTTTTGCTGTAAACATTATAAATTTTTATGTTAATGTTTTTATTTCCATGTTAAACCTTGCATATTTCTATATATAGGCCCATACTATTAGAAGAGATCACTTGAAACAAGCCAAGCTTAATTATCTCGTATACATAATTTTCAATTTACCATACTGCATCCACACATACTAGTTCTATTTTACATTATGTGATTGTGTTTAAATAGTAATATAATTTTTATACTAGTAGCAAGTTTGCAACTTGATGTTGTTGTTTGGTTGTTCTAAAAAAAGTTATCACATATATGAGGAACATTGTTGAAAAGAAACACATGGAGTACACCGTTTTGTTGTGAATGGTGGATGAAATCACGCTTAAACGCGACCGACAAAGCAAGCACAAAGACATAGAATTACAAGGTTCACATGTAACTGGGATATAAAGAGCCATAACCCTAGGGAAGTCTATATACTACTCTCATACGAACAGATCCCTGATATAAGCGGATCCACATAACCAAACAAAAAATTGAATCGCTCATAGAAAATTTCACCGGTGGCGCCACCCCCATACCTCCGCAAGGACGTGGAGACGCATCTGCTCTGCCCCAAGACCAACATCCGTATTATTGGGGTATGGTACGGCAAGAGGGGTGCAGACAACGATTCTCCAACTGGGTCCAACAAGATAAAGGATTCAAGGCATAGCAATATGGTTTAACTTTGAACGCTAACAATTATGGGTTCTATTATACTTTTAGTATTAAGTGTGGGCGTTGGTTCAATACATATATGGAATCATGGATGTTGGAATTGGAACTTGATATTCCGCATATTAGTAGCCTAATATTAGTTTTTTTGAACTTAAATGCTTTTATCACTTATGTGTTGTATCTTTTACTAGTGTGAAATTGGTTTTGAATGTATTTTTGGCAAAAATTGTTATATGCTTTTTAAAGTATTTTGCTTAATTTTAATTCTTCTTTCCAAAATTTAGGCTTACGCCTCGACCACCTCGAGGCTTATGCCTCACCTCACATTTCATAAAAACACCTTGGACCGCCTCGCACTTTTCTAAACCTTGGGAAGAACCACATTCTCTCCGCAGCCTCTCCATGACCAAACATGCAACACAGTACCCAAATCATAACCGAATCATGAAGCTCCATGATGCAAACTCAAATTAGGGATTTGATAAAATTACATTTTCTGGAGATTTTATCGTTATTTTGAGTATGTCATTATTTTATTTTGGTTTTGATAAATTGTGATCGATTATTAATCTCCACTTTTGATCATGGATCTAGTAAAGTCCAAACAGGACTTATCCAGGATTTGATTTATAAGTTAAATCCCCTTTATAAGTCCACCCCAGATATATAAAAGAGCAAGTATTCTTTTGTAAAAAAATAGATAGTTAGTTAATGAATTTGGAATTGCCTCCACCTTTATGTCTCTCTTGAACTTTCTAGAGATTCCCCTCCCATCATTCTTCTCTCGCCTCACGAGACTAGTTGCGTCTTCTCTTCTCCTCTCATCCCCAAAATTCTGTCAGCACTTCTCTAAACATTGTATCCAAGAAATGGTCCTTGATGTAGGATGCCCCATCCTTGAAGCACCACCAAGAAGCATCCAAAACAACAATCAACATGCAAAAACCTCATGCTGATCCTTTTTGCAAAGTGGTGCAAAAAGAAGAGATGTTCCATCCATTTATCAATGAAATAAAAGTTTTTCAACCAAGCATTCGGTCTTTCCAGCTGATTAGCAGCAGAAATTACAAACACCAGATTGACCGACAAAGACAGACTGGATTTCAACAATAATAATACATCCAGTTCATGAAGTGGCCATACAAATATGGAAAATAGCACAGAAATCTCAAAAACGACATGGCTTAATTATGTCACTTGAGATTACGGGGAGCATGCATTTGCTACCTTCTGTTTTCCAGACATCTATATCTCCCCCCACCCCACCATTGCTTATGATGGTTTGCCCTTATAACGGGTACTAATATAGGAGCATGGCTGACAAAGTATAACGAGAAAATTTCCAAATGTAATAGCAATTGAAAGTTGACTTCAGATGGTTGCTGGAATGGAAGTGGAGTTGGGGTGGCTTCCGTCATCTCTATGGAGAGGTATCTCGCAGGTAGTCCCCAGGTTGGCTGTCAAGATGAGGCCCAATTTAGGGAATGGTGGGAACTTCCGCTTCTAGCAAGACGATTGGTCTGGGGAGGGGATCCTGGGGGAACGCTTCCCAAGTTTGATGCAGATAGCGGTGGACGAGAGGGTGGTGGTACAAGAGGTGTGGGGGGGTAGGGGGGGTGTTCTCGCCGATCTTTGTATCTGAGCTTTCATACCAGAGATGTGACGAGTTCTTTGAGCTGCAGGAGCTGTTGGCGCGAGGTGATGTCCCTTCGGAAGGTAGGAATCATTATGAATGGGGTGATGGGAGATTCTCAGTAAAGAAGGCATACGATTTCTTCTCGTTAGAAGGGGAGGTGGCAATAGCGGAGGAGGTGGGTGTGGATTTAAAGTTGATTTGGAGGAACGGGGTGCCTACTCGCATAATTCCCGTGGTTGTTCAGGCTTGGAAGGATTCTCACGAAGGCGCGCCGGGGTTGGTTGCTGGGGGTGGACGACACTCTCTGCGGTAGATGTGGGGTCGGGGTGGAGGATGCGGACCACTTGTTCTTCGCGTATCCGTCCTCGACTGACGTGTGGGGCAGAGCTGACATCTCGTGGCTCAGCCCTCGAGATTACGTGAGTTTCTGGAGGGATATCAAGTCGATTTGCGGTTACGGCCACGAGGATTGTATGCTTCCGTTCGCGATGCTCTGGGCAATTTGGTGTGCATGGAATGTTATTATATTTGGAGGGGGTGGTTTTTATTCTGAGAATGTGATTGATCATTGTAGGGCGTTGTGTAGAACCTGGAACATGTAACGAGTTGTATCTTTTTTTGTATCTTTTTTTAATGTATTTATATAATACTATTCGTGGTGATTCCCATTCTGGGAATCCACCTGCATACTTTCTCTCAAAAAAATGAAAGTTGACTTCTTATATGATTCATGTGATGATTTATAACCCTAATGAATGTGAATAAATGAACTTCTAAGATGTGAATACTAAATAGAAGTTGCTAACAAAAAATGAGATCCACCAAATTGAGATGCTCTCACGTGGCATCAAACCTACATTAGCCTAATGCTGGAGATGGATACTTCAGGATTCAGGTCAGATATTCATTTGCCGGTCCATGTATCAAACCCGGAGAGGGTTGCAAGTAAAGGAAATATGTTGAAATCCGTACTAATTACGTTGAAGTTAGGAATTAGTCAGTAAACATGTGCCCCACCTCGTCTCCAATACTCAAATCTATTTATTTGTGTTCAATGCTCACACGTACAATCGTCGTCAAGGTATAAGACATCAATGGTATGTCGAGACAATCACAGAAGCTGTAGCAAAATGGATACTATAGTCAATGATGGCACGCCAAATAAAAGATGTATAAAAAACATGTGAATAAAAAATCAACCTTTGTGTAGGAAGAATCAACAAGTCAAGTGATAACAGAGTATTTCATACGTCTAAACCCAAACCATCATGTAGCCATAATGAAAGTTATAAGTTGCTATTGCCTTTCAGTATGCAATAACAGCCAAATGAAAAAGAACAAAATTACATTATTGAAACCTGTGTAAATATGGTATTAACATCATCATTCCCATGTGAGAGGAACCGATGCACGAATGATAAATTTTCAATCACATGTTACACCTAAAGGCAACGAAATTTAACTTGACATAATATTCAACGAATATTAGATTAAACACCCCAAAGTAGAAATAAATGTGTGCATCTCCCCATAAAATAATTGAATCAAACCTATGATACAAGGAATATATGAGAGTAATGAAACCTGAAAACGAAGGCACAAGATATGAAGAATTATAATCCATCCAACTGTTTATTACAAGGATTCAATAGCCATTAACCAATGGCCACTTTTTGTGGCATCCCTGTTGATTTCAGGAAAAGCAACACCATCCGCATTTCTCACCTCTACTATGATTAGATATTTTATGAGCATGTCATCTATGGAAGCTACTCAAAGGGGAGAGCCTCCACAAACCAAGGGGTGGGGGGGGAAGCCGTCAAAATTTATACAATCAAATCTAGAGCACCATTGCATGAAAAGCATAGATAACAACTACGAGAAAATATGTCTTCACAAAGGTTGAATAGGCATAGATCATTGTCAGGCGTCAAAAGTCCATGCAACCTCGACTCTGACTTTAGAATTGATAGTATTAGATTTTTTATTTGGGTTTCAACAGGAGGCTTTTAAATTGAATACTTTGTCAATATCATTCTGAAAACCAAATGCGCTGCCTTCTATGAACACAAGAAAGAAGCATCTCGATATGGGAGATACTTAATGGAGAAATGGGCACATTAAGATGATGAAAAAGGGTAGACAAACAGTTCAATATAAACGCTCTGTGTGTCCCTAGACTGAAATAGCATGAGAACTTAATCATGCAGAAACTCGCAAAAACATTATTGAAGAAATTGGCCATGCCAACGCTTATGAGTGAGGAAACTAGTCATGCCAACACTTTAACTTACTATCAGTATTGCCTCCACACTTGTTCGCATACCCTCTTTCATGTAGCTGCAACCAAAAAATATAAATCAATGTCCATCTACATGCATGTTACAAAAATATTGATTTGCTAAGAAATATTTAGCTAAGAATGTTGCACAAGTCACATTTTTAGACTGAATGTCCGTCATAAATATTTTTTTGATACCAGTGTTGTCAAAGGCATGACACATGAGGCACTCCAAAGACTACAGTATCGTCATGCCATCTATAAGATACTAAGGATCCAAAATATTTGGGCCATTTGGCACTTGCCTGGCCGAGAATATCAATGTCTTGGATACCCATGTATTCGACATGCATACATACATACATATATATATATATATATACACACACACAGACATGCATATATATACAGGCATGCATGGATATGCATGCATGTATACATACATAAATATAGATATATGTGCGTACATATGTTTTATAAATGTTTATATAACCTAAAGTACAATCTAAGATCAATCCTGATCTATATAACAATACCCCAATCCCATTCCACATCTCATGCAACTCAAATCTCGTCAATAATTCATTACTAATCCCATCTCCAATCCCTTAAATTGAAATTTATTAAGCAACAACACATATCAACACTCACAGCATCCTTTCTAGTGTATTTGTACAAGCATGTGAATGCAAGTGTGTATATTGTATGATCACCAATGCAGTCTTTACGCAGTTGCCTTGTGCAAGTATGAAATTTTCAAAGGTGTCGGTTTCTGCCTAAAGTAGGGTGTCCATCAAGTTGAATGTATCGTGTCAACACGAACTAGGTCTTGAACTCGATAAACTAGCAAAAACTTGGACTTGGGCTCGATAAGCTTCAAACTCCGTGATGGTTGACTCAAACTTGAACTCGTTGAGTTCGAGTTGGCTCAAGAGCCCCCTTAATAAGCCTTTATAAGTTGATTTCTATAATTGTTTTCTTTTCTGCAAAGTAGTGGGGTGTGAACTCGAGGTGAGTCATGTGGTGAAGCCTTCTCCCACTATAAGCAAGGTCGGCTACATGGATTCTTGCTCAACCATGTTGAAAGATTCGACTATTTTTTACGCCGGTTGTCAACTACCTAACGCAACCCCTACAAGGAGAGATTTGAACCATAATCTTTTGGGTGGTAGGCACACTGCACTACCACCAGACTATTTAGATGAGTCACATCCTAAGTGAAATTATAAATGTAAAGGTTTTTTACAAAGACCAAAGCTCCCATAAAGTCTTGAGGAGAACTAACATATTCTCTACGTAAAAATGCTCCTAACGAAACACAACCCTATAAGGAGAGAGCCAAATCACCCCAAAGATAGAACTACATAAATCCTCTGACGAATTATGCCGCAACAAAGGCAGATCCAAGCGGGTCCACAATTCCATAGAGATTGGGCAGGAGAAGAAGATATGATCCCCGGCCTCTAGGGAGAGTACACAACATGGGTAAAAAGGGACACTCGAATGACGAATGACGAATATAAAGATCATCGTGTTTCTAGCTAGAGAATTTATCCCGCCCAACATAGTTTATCCATCCATCACAAGCGGAGTGTCCTCTATGGTAACAAAAAAAATAAAGCGTATGGGAGCAACCATGCATGACCTCTCTCAGTGGCTAATAGAAACCTCCCTCAGGTCGCCCGATCACTAGCACATATTTTAAAATCCAAAAAAAGGGGGAGACACTCGTTGGTGTTCACCCCAATATATTAAAAAAGCATCTTCATCCAAAACCTTTTTCGAAACCTCATCTAAGAAGCGAAGTCCAAATGAATAACTGTTAGAAAATCGGAAGCGGAAGCGGAAACATGGAATAAAAGATAAAACATATAGAACGCGGGATTTTTACGTGGAACCCTACTCCGTGAGGAGCGGGATGAAACCACGGGAGAAGCCCTCTAAGGGGCGGATATTCTATTGAACTTTCTCATCTGTTACAGGAGGCCTGGGGCTCCTTATATAGCTTCCACAGGGCCTCCAAGTCCCACCACTAGGCGGTATGGGACTAAACTCAGTGGTGGGGTAAATGGATCTTGGAGGGATCCATTTACCCACCTATTACATAAGTGACGCATGCTCCAAATACTCTAACACTCCCCCTCAAGCTGGAGCATGCAATGCTCAGCTTGGACAAACAGGAAGAAACTCAACTCATAATACATGACACTACAGACAATATCAACCCAACGCGCACAGCTGCTGCAGTCGAGGACGTTGCTTCTCATGGCGTGCATGTGAGGAGGACGAACGGGGCAGGAGTGTCTATCTGGCTCAGAGAATGGTACTCTACTGTGGAGTCCCTATGATACCACATGAAAAACCCTTGCCCTTAATGGCATAGGGAATAGTCCTCTGCTATGGAGTCCCTATGGCTCACATGAAAGCTCTGGCCGACCAACAAGAATGACAAATGATTGGCATGCGTCGTCGTCGAGTCTGAATCTGAGATTTGTAGAGTCTGAATATCTGACCGGTCTGCAAAATCTGATATTTGAATTTTAGAACAAGACCTGTGACTCTACATATACTCCTCCTTTCTCCCATACTGGTCTGAATGACATTGTTGACCACGTTGGGAGAAGATAAGATGATACATAAATATGGGGAAAAGATGAATAGTCTAAAAAAAATTTCCTTGCGGCTTTTCTTCATTTTTTTTTAAGCCGTCACATTTTTTTTGAAACTTGACCCAAATAGGGTACAAACATATGCCGTCTTTTTTTTTTGAAATATTGCGGCTTTCTCCCTTTTTTTTACCTCATTTTGCGTACGATTTTTTTTAATGTACGCATCCCCTCTTTTTTTTTCTCGATTTTTTTTGTAAACTCTTCTCTCTTTTTTTTTTCAACTCACGGCCCATACACTTAGGCCCATAGAGTCCCCTTCTTCTTCTTCTTCTTCTTTTTTTTTTGCGTAACAACCGTGGCCCTCTTGGCCCAACACTCCCCCCTAACATTTTTTATTAACACACGGCCCAACTGGCCGATAAATTATATATATATATATATATATAACAGGGCTCGCACTTTAGGGTTCACAACTGGATCCCCAATAGAAACCCCGCCGCCCCCCAGTGGGGCCTCTGGAGAGGAGCGCCACCATCGCGCACGAGGCATCGGGAGGGAGGAGCTCCGCCAAGGGTTGAAGGAGTTTCCGCACCTGGAAGTTGCGCAGGCACGGGGGGTCGCCTCGCGCTGGAGGATGGAGTGCGGCGGGGCCGCCTGCTGTGTGCGCCAGTCCGATGAAGGGGATCGCGCGCGGGGGTGCTGGATGTGCGCCTGGGCTGCTGGCGCGATTGGGAGGATTGGAGCGATCTGGGCGATGCTGCGCGCCGCCTGCGCGTGGTTGAGGAGGAGGCACCTGATGTCGATGGAGAAGAAGGCCTGCACGCGTTTGGAGAAGAGCGGGGGTCATCGCCTGGCACCCAGATGATGTGCGCGAGGTTGGAGGGTCGCGCGATGTCGCCGCCGCCTTGCGCCTGGGATGAAGCGAGAGTTGCGCTGGGGTTTGCTGGGGCTAGGGCCAGAACGGAGAGCGGGACCCAATGAACGGAGAACGGAGAACTGAAGATGTCACCTGCGCACGCAAGAAGGATGTGTGTCCATGGTCTAACCGTGGCTTCTGGAGATCAGGGCTTCACTTGGAAGCCTGTATGCGCATGTATGAGGAGAGGCCTGCGGGAAACGCACCCTGGAACTAGAACGTTGCCGTCGTGAAGATGAACAAAGAATTAGGGTTTCAGAAAACCCTAGCAACTAGGACTTGAATGATCTTCAGCATGGACTGATACACAATCTTCAGAAATAATCTTCAAAATACAAAAAATCGAATCTCAAAACGAAAATGAGAATAAAACTCCTCGAGAATCGACCCGCTCTGATACCATGTTAGAAAATCGGAAGCGGAAGCGGAAACATGGAATAAAAGATAAAACATATAGAACGCGAGATTTTTACGTGGAACCCTACTCCGTGAGGAGCGGGATGAAACTACGGGAGAAGCCCTCTAAGGGGCGGATATTCTATTGAACTTTCTCATCTGTTACAGGAGGCCTGGGGCTCCTTATATAGCTTCCACAGGGCCTCCAAGTCCCACCACTAGGCGGTATGGGACTAAACTCAGTGGTGGGGTAAATGGATCTTGGAGGGATCCATTTACCCACCTATTACATAAGTGACGCATGCTCCAAATACTCTAACAATAACCAATCCAGAGAATCATATGCCTTTAAAAAATCTAGCTTCCACAATACCCTTGACATGCCCAATTTTCCGTCCAGCAAACATCTTTCTGATCACCACCAAACTATCCATCATATGTCACATGGAATAAAGGTGTGCACCGGAGAAATAATGTCAGAGACTCCCTAAAGCGGAGTTGCAAACCACAATAATAATAAGATAAAAGGCATCCAATAACGCAATGGGCCTAAAATCCTCCACATGATTGGCAGCATCTCCAAAATCCCAAACAAGTAAAGTTTGGTCCAACCGCAATCTTAGTCGAGACCTCACTGCGTCCAGCAAAAAAAGTGCATCAATTGCACTAACTAGAAAAAAAAAGCAATCAATACCAAACTGCGGGCTTAAATTCCACAAACTGCGGGCAATCAATACCAAACTGCAAGTTCTGCTTCGCCAAGTGACAAGGTTTCTGGAAGGGGGAGATGGTGTTTACTCGGGAGCCCTAACAGGCGGCAATAGGGCTTCGGCGGAAGGGTTCCCCTTTGCAGGTCGCTCGGGCTCGGAAGCTCCAGCCCTAACGGGCGATGCAAGGGTTTCAACGGTAAGATTCGCTGCTGCGGACGGCGTTGGGGTGTCGTCGGTGGGGTTTTCTTGGGCGGGCGGCCTCGGGCTTTCGACAGTGGTGGTGAGGCTTCCTCCGACGGGCTCTCAGGCAACGGTGGGAGGGCCATGCACGGTGCTCCTTGTTTAGGTAGCAAGCGGGCCGGCGGTGCATGGGGGAAGGAGCGGGGGTCGTAAGGAAGGGGGCGCGTGAGGGTTGGAGGGGGCTCCTCTGGTGGGGTGATCGGCTGGGGGGAGGGTTGTGGCTTGCTGGCGAGCGGAGAGATGTGGCTTGCGGGCTCGGAGCTCAGGCCAAAAGGGGTTGGAGCTTCCGAGAACCCGTTGGCCTGTGTGGGGGGGTCTTCCTGGGTTGCCGCTCGGGAAGGGTGCCAAGGACACGTGCTCTTCCGTCTTTGGGGGAAAGGGGTGGTTTTGTGCAAGGGAGGGAAGGTCGTTGGAGGCAGATGCAGAGGGATGGCGGGTGGTCTCGCCGATGAGGGAGGGTGGTGGCTTCCTCGTGGCTCACTGAGGCTGGGAACCGGTCGTAGCAGGGGGTCCCATCTCAGTCGTGCCATGAGTCCCTTTTCGTCTTGCAGGAGGACCCACGGAGATACTTCAAATGCGGGGCTCGAGGTCATCTGGCAGCGACTTGCAGAGATGCATTGACATGCTTCTCATGCGGGGGAGTAGGCCATCGTAGGAGTTGCCCTCAGATGCGACGCCAATATGGCGGTGCAGGGGCGGGAGGCGATTACCTAACGACGGGAGGTTCTAATTGTGTGGGGGGGGAGCGGTCTTGCAACTCCCTCTACAAGCTGTGGACCCGTTGGAGGGTGTCTTGGTGGGTGTGTGTGGCGATTCGACAGCAAGGCCCTAAACGTCGATTTCGGTCACCATTTCGATGACTGACTGAAACGGAATTTCCATCGAATTTCGGTGGAATTTCGACCGAAATTCCGGTCATTTTTTGCAGTAGGGCCCCATATTTCGATCATTTTGGCCATTTCAGTCGGATATCGATATTCGACAGAAATTCGACTGAATTTCGCTGAAATTTGAGGCCATGTTCGACAGAGTGCCTACAGACGGCTATGGCAGACATTGGTCAACGAGTGGGTCCGACATTTGGTGGAGACATGATTCGGCTCCGTGAGGGTGTTGTATGTGCTCGGGAGCTGTCCGCTAAGGAGGTAGTCAGCTTGCTGCGAAGGTCGCCGAATGGGTTGGTGGCCTGGAGGCACTCGTTGCTCCGTGATGGCTCCCTACAGGGGTAGTTCTATAAGATATTGGTGCTGAAGAACGTGCCTTTGCAGGAACGGGACTTGCGATCAGTTGAGGCACTGCTTGGGAGATTCAAGAGGGCGATTTCCATCATATGTTCGGGTCTCTCCAAGGGGGAGGGTGGGCATGTGAAGGTAGAGTTCATTGCGAGGACGGCGGGTCTTGCCTTCGAAACTGTTGTTGAAGATTGGGCATGCATACTGGAGGAGTGAGTGCCCGGTGGTCCCATTACGGAGGCGAGAGAGCCAGACGGCGCTGCAAGGGAATGCACACTGAGGAGTGGACAGACGGTGAACCCCAAGCTTGGTCCTAGTGACTGGGATCTAGGTATGGAGGAGCCCTACGTTTTTTTTGGGGGGGGGGGGGCTCACGATCCATGCTGAGGAGAGTGAGCCTGGCATCTGGCTCTCGTCTTGGTGGATCCGTTAGTCTGGAAACAGTCTCCCCAGCATGGATCCGGCAGATCGGTGCTCCCTTTGGTGCTTGGAGGCGCTCTAAGCCTGGCTCTTTAGTCCGGATGGGCGGGGGCAGAGCCTACTCCGAGATGGCAGTGGTGGATGGCTGGTTGGTAGAGGCAGCATGTGGCGCCCGGGGGGTGCCTTTCGACTCGAATGAGGTGGAATCCATGTTGGTGTCTGTAGATGGGGCTTCTTCGAAGTCCAGAAGGGACCTTTCACTGCGGTCGTCGCCCTCTTGGAGGTTTGGGAAAAGGTACTTGCGGCTCTCCTCCAAGGAAAGCATAAGGAGGTGGAGGTTGGCGGTGTTCAATGCTCTGAATCATGCTGATGGCTCGAGGGTTTTGGCCTCGGGAGAAGAGGACCCGCTTGGGCGCAAAGGTGATTCGGCGGGAGCGAAAACGGGTGCGGTAGATGTTGAGCCTTCGGTCGATAGTAGCGGGGGGCAACCGTGCATAGAGGCGGGTCAAGCACTACTGAGCCGCTTGGGTGTGGTGCCGCCATCGAGAGTTGTTAAAGTTGATTTATGAAGATCCTTTCATGGAATGTCAGAAGTGCAGGGAGGGCGGAGAAGAGAGTGGCGATCCGAGACTTGTGTACGGAGGTGGTGGCGGATGTACTCTTACTGCAAGAAACAAAGATTTCCCAAGGTTTTGATGAGGTATGTGACTTGTTAGAAAATAGGAAGCGGAAGCGGAAATGATAAACAGAGCATAATCTAGAATGATGAACTGGAAGAACAAAAGATTTTTTACGTTGAACCCTACTCCGTAAGGAGCGGGATGAAACCACGGGAGAAGCCCTCAAAGTGGCATATCTTGCATTGCTTTTTCTCGTCTGATACAGGAGGTCTGGGGCTCCTTATATAGCCTTCACAGAGCCTCCAAGTCCCACCACTGAACAATGTGGGGCTAAACAACTGGATGGGGTAAATAGATCCTGAAGGTATCCATTTACCCATCTACAACTCAATAGGCGCACAACCAAATACTCCAACACTCCCCCTCAAGCTGGAGCATGCAATGCTCAGCTTGGACAAACAGAAAGAAACTCAACTCACGCTACAAGACACTACGGACAATATCATCCAAACGCGCACAACTGTTGGTGTCGAGGACGTTGCTTCTCATGCTGTGCAGGTGAGGAGGACGAACGGGCTGGAGTGTGAGTCTGTTGAATCTCCTCGTCGGAGAGCATGTGCTCTGAACTGCACCTGTCCGAGTCATTGCAACTGGAAATGAATCTCCTCGTCGGAGTACTCTGGCCTACCACAACAATATGGCCAACTGCTCCATCTCTGAGAAGGAACGAACTGAAAAAGGTCGTGGAAGTGCAATCCTCGTCGGAGTCCATGGTCGCTAGAGAATGGAGTCTGAAAAAGTCTCCTCATCGGAGAACTGGATCTCACTCATCTGGCACAGAGAATGGTACACTGCTCTAGTGTCTCTTTGACACCACAAGAAAACCCTTGCCAACATGGCATAGGGAATGGTCCTCTACTCTGGAGTCCCTATGGCTCACATAAAAACTCTGGCCTGACAATACAAGAAGAATGACGGGGACCACGAAACTGAAGACCGCACACTCGTACGGGTCTGAACTGCAGACTTGGAACAACGATCGTCGAGTCTGAAACTGAACTGTAGAGTCTGATCATCTGGCTGGTCCGGAGACTAACATCTGAATCTGGATCAAGACCAGTGACTCTATGTAACATCCGGATCCGAAAGAACTGAAGCTCCTATCAAGAAAAGGATGTTGCAAGCAAGTTTGGATCTCCAAAGTGGAGATATTCAAAGGTACATATCTCTCTCCTCTTTGTTCTCATTAAAGTTAATGTTGAAGTTTCTAATTCAGTTTTTTTATGTTGCTGTCTATCAGGTACGAATATCTTCCAAACTTAGAGGATCAAAGGTACAATCTTTCTCCCTCCTCTTGCTGCCTTCCATGCATGATTTAGCCTATAAAATTTTTATTACAAAAGCCTTTTAGGTACCTGAGGTTGGGACATAAAAATCTCCTAACTGAAAAAGTATTGGTCATATCAAACTCAAAAATAAGCCAACTTTTGATTCACCTGGACTTCATACTGGTTAATAGAGAAAAGGCTTTGACGTAATCAACTCCATACATATAAGAGAATTCTTTTACTGAAAGCCCCTCTTTAAGCCAATCAAGCTTACCATTAAGTGTATGCTCTATAGGAAATAACCACCGACAAGAAACAAGAGTGATTCAAAATAAATGGCATGAGGTTAAAGGAGCATTCTTCTTATCATTCATGACCTGACTTCAGTTAGAGTTTTGTAATATATCAATATAATCTCTTAGAATCAATACAGTTAACAGTGTATCAATGGATTGCATTCGGGATCAGATAAGTCATTACTCGTAATAATTAGAGATAGAATGGTGAACACATGATCTCACCCCTTCACATAGGGAAACCAACTGAGGTAAAGAAGCATCTTGAACAATGTTTGATGAAAGGCTAGATTTGGATTGTTTATGAATTATGATTATGCTGCACTATTGAAAGTTCACATTCCCACCACATGTAGAAATCTTAATCACGTTTATCTATACCATTGTAACTTTGTGTAAACTAGGTTGGGGGAGTGATACCTTCTGAACAGATTTTTGGATAGAAGTTCGAAATTAGATGCATATGTCCATTGGCTACAATCGCTCGAAATCAAAATCTGCTGAGGATTGTTCAATTAGTGAAACTCTTGCTGTTGGCGCATATTGAGTAACTGTATCTCTTTGTTATTTTGTTTTCTTGTTATTTTCTTTATGTAATTTACCCGTAGGCTACTCTCCTATATAAGAGAGCCTAGGGCTATGGAATAGAAGATCACTCATTCACGTTTTCCAACATGGTATCAGAGCGACGGTCCTAGACCGGAGTTCTCGAAACCCTAACCCTAACCCGCCCCACCCGCCGGCCTCTCTTCTCTCTCTCTCCCTTCTCGGCGCCGCTCCCTTCTCCGATCCGATCGCCGAACTTCGCCGCTCGCCTGCGGCGCCCTTCAGTGCATCTGCGGCGCCTCTGCGCATAGCGCTTCTCGCGCGCAGCGCATCTAGCGCGCAACGTGCGGCGCAAGTCCAGCGCCTAGTGCGCCTCCAGCGACTGTGCGCCTAGCGCACATCCTGCGCCTAGCGCGCATCCAGCCACTGCGCGCCCTCCTGTGCGATGTGCAAACAGCGTGCACCAGTGATCATCCAGTAGCACCTGCACCTGCATCTGGTTGCGCGCGCACGTGCTTCCTGCACGTGCCTGCGTGCCCCAAGTCCTAAAACTCTAGGGCACAGATCTTGATATACATGGGGTTAGTTGCTTGACGTCTACACACGCAACTAATCCCGTCTATGTCATTGTAGACAAAGATTGTTGTCTCTCGGTCACTCCAGTCTTCCATCTCCAGTATGTCAAAAAGCAAGGCAGATATCCCATCTATGGGTGCATTTCGTGGTCCAGCGTCCATTGTCAAGATGGATGGTACGAACTATGAACTGTGGGCAATGCAGTTCATGAGTATGATGAAGTCTACGGGTAAGAAGCATGTTCTTGCCGAGCCCGAGCCTGCAGAGAAGACTGGAGTTCATGCCTCATGGGAGGCTGATGATGCTTATGCCAAGGTGTGGCTATCTGGTACATTGGCCATTGAAATCGCCAATGACATTCTACATCAACCTACAGCCAAAGACATGTGGGATATCCTGGCAGCAATGTATTCTCAAGCAAAGAACGAGACGAAAATCCTGCAACTACAAAATGATATCTTCACGATAAAGCAGAATGGTCGTCCTTTACATTCTCTCTATACATCATTGAGAGGGATGTTCGAGAAGCTCTATAGCTTCATGCTTCTGCTTCTGCCTCCACCAGTACTTCAGGTAGTACTCTTGCACTCCACAGTAGTAGATCTGATACATTGCCATGGATCATGGACTCGGGCGCTACACATCATCTTTGTGGCGACCAGAGTCTACTTACAGGATACACTCAGATTCCTCCAGGACGGACAGTAGTTATTGCCAATGGCACGCATTCTCCTATCACGAATCAGGGGGAGATTAGACTGATGTCTTCTATGCAGCTCAAGAATGTCCTACATGCACCGCATTTTTCTATGAATCTGTTGTCGATTAGTCAGATTACGAAAGATCTCCATTGTCGAGCTATTTTTGATTCATCTTCGTTGATTTTTCAGGACATCCGTACGGGCAACGTGATTGGTCATAGCTATGAGCAAGGAGGCCTTTATCGTCTGAACCAGACACCGTTTGCCGGAATCACAGCCTCTCCCGTTGAACAAGTATCTCCTCTCCTGTGGCATCTGCGTTTTGGTCATTTACCGCTTCAGAAGTTGCGTCTAGTCCTACCCTATAGTCTCTCTCACACACCTATCCAGTGTGAGGCGTGTCAGTTGGGAAAACATCACAGGTCGTCTTTTCCCAGCAGTCAAGGTCGGAGTAGTAACTCCAAGTTTGAGTTGTTTCATGTCGATGTCTGGGGTCCGAGTCGTGTTCCCGATCATCAGGGGCACAGGTTTTATATTGTTTTTGTGGATGACTTTTCTAGAGCATCATGGGTATTTCTAATGAAAAATAAGTCTGAAGCAGGAAATATTATTATTCACTTTCTAAATGAGATTCAGAATGTTTTTTCCACATCTGTAAAAATTATGAGAAGTGACAATGCCTTAGAGTTGTGCACCAACAATCTAGCCAACTACTACTCCTCTAAAGGAATTATACACCAAACATCTTGCGCTCATACGTCTCAACAAAATGGGGTTGCAGAAAGAAAACACCGTCACCTACTTGATGTCACAAGGTCACTTCTTATTCAAAGTCATGTTCCGTACTCCTATTGGGGTGATGTTGTCCTTACTGCATGTTATCTTATCAATCGTATGCCTTCGTCTGTCTTGAATGAACAGGTTCCTTTTTCACTTATTTATACTGACAAGGATCTGTTCATTCTTACCCCTCGTGTGTTTGGGTCAGTCGCATTTGTCCATCAGTTGTCGCCTGGTTCTGACAAGCTCTCTCCTAGGGTTGTCAAGTGCGTCTTTGTGGGGTACTCCAGAACTCAAAAGGGGTACAAGTGTTTTGACCATGTGCGTCGGCGGTATATGATCAGTGCAGATGTTACATTTTTTGAATCCATTATGTATTTTTCAGAATCCGGGAACATGCAGCCACCACCTATATCTCCTGATACCGTATTCATGGCACCACCAACATCACCACCGTCACCACCATCACCACCACCACCACCACCACCGCCACCACCACCGCCATCAACAGTATCACCGTTACCATTCCATTACACCCGCAGGCCGAATCCAGCTCATGGTCCTGACCAGTCAACTAGCTCGCCTATGGTATGTAATGAAAATATTAATGTTGATGGATCTGACGACATTTCTCAGCAGAATGCATTACAGGAGCAGGGTGATAACACAGAGGATCAGGATGTTCCAATCGTTCTACGCAAACCGAAGAGAAGTTGTGCCAAATATCCAGTATCAGCAGCTGTGTCTTTTGAGAGGCTATCTGGACACTTCAGGACGTTTGCATTGGCACTTTCAGCTACAGACATTCCACGGAACCACCATGAGGCTTTGCAGGATTCTAGATGGCGGCTAGCAATGGAGGAAGAGATGGCGGCACTTCAGTCTAGAGGAACATGGAGTTTGGTTACTATACCTCCAGATGTCAGCCCGGTGAGTTGCAAATGGGTGTTTACAGTTAAACACAATGCAGATGGCTCCATTGACAGGTACAAGGCACGCCTAGTTGCACGGGGATTCACACAGACATATGGGGTAGATTACCTTGACACGTTCTCCCCTGTGGCTCGTCATTCCACTCTGCGGATCCTGTTATCAGTTGCAGTTACTAGAGACTGGCCACTCTATCAACTGGATGTGAAGAATGCATTTCTGTATGGAGACTTGCAGGAGGAAGTCTATATGCAACAGCCACCAGGTTTTGCTGTTGAGGGGGAGTGTTCCAAGGTTTGCAGATTACATAAGGCCATCTATGGCCTTAAGCAGAGCCCCGGAGCATGGTTCCAGAAGCTGTCAGATCTCTTTGAAAAACAAGGATATAAACGCTCCAATGCTGATCATTCCTTGTTTGTACAGAAGACGGCAAGAGGTATTATTGTAATCATGGTCTATGTTGACGATATCTTGATTACAGGTGATGATGACCAGGGCATTAAGCAGGCAAAGGAAAGGCTGGGGACTGAGGTTGTCACCAAGGACCTGGGAGTCCTTAGATATTTTCTGGGGCTGGAGTTTGCCAGAAATCCGTATGGACTAGTCATGTCACAGAGGAAGTATGTTACTGATCTACTGAGTGAGACAGGTATGCTAGGGTGTCGACCTGCTACGACACCAATGGACCCCAGCATGAAGCTGTCTGATGATGACACAGAGGAGGTTGACAGGAGAAGATATAGAGAACTGGTAGGCAAATTGTTATATGTCACTATCACTAGGCCAGATATATTATTTGCAGTGAGCCGTGTGAGCCAGTTCATGGAACAGCCACGCCAGGTGCATATGGATGCAATACATATGATACTTAGATATCTCAAATCTTCTCCAGGTAAAGGTCTGCTATTCAAGAAAGGAAAAGGGATTTCTGTCTCAGCATGCGCAGATGCAGACTATGCAGGATGTCCTAAGGATAGGAAGTCCACCTCAGGGTATGCTGTCTATGTTGGAGATGCCCTAGTCTCATGGAGGAGCAAGAAACAAACTGTGGTAGCTAGATCTAGTGCTGAATCCGAATATAGGGCTATGGCCCAGGCTACTACAGAGATGATGTGGGTGAAAGCGGTGCTGACAGATTTATGCTTAGATGTACCACTTCCTATGAACTTGGAGTGTGATAATCAGGCTGCCTTGTTTATTGCAAACAACCCTGCATTCCATGAGCGGACCAAGCATATTGAGGTGGATTGTCACTTCATACGTGATATGATTCAGAAAGGATTCATTGCCACATCTCATGTTACTTCAGAGAACCAGACTGCAGATATATTCACCAAGGCATTGTTACGAGGTCCATTTCAGAAGTGTTCTTCCAAGCTGAGCATGATTGACATCTATGCTCCATCTTAAGGGGGAGTGTTGGCGCATATTGAGTAACTGTATCTCTTTGTTATTTTGTTTTCTTGTTATTTTCTTTATGTAATTTACCCGTAGGCTACTCTCCTATATAAGAGAGCCTAGGGCTATGGAATAGAAGATCACTCATTCACGTTTTCCAACACTTGCTTCACAAATGAACATTGTAAGCCTTGCAACATATGACCCTGCTGCCACATTTTTTATAAAAGACTATGAATGGCCTTATTATGATCGACTTCTATCTACCTATGAGACACTGCTCGAATAAGAGGGCTTAATCATCATAGGCAATCTCCTTGATGCCACTGGTTAATTTCACATGTACAAAAATTGATCGGATTTAATATCTTACTCAGATAGGAGCAAATATGATGATCTTCTGAGATTTCATCTTTTAAAATATTAGAACTCTTCTCTCAAAGTCAATAAATGATTTCTCAAGATCTTTACAAATAAGAAATCGTCAATCAATTGATCATTATATATAGTCTACTATTCATACAATCTATTATATATATATATAGGATGTTATGGCAAATGATCAGAAAACACCCCTCTTTTGATGTCTCAACGGGAACTGGTACAATTGAGACATGATTCTTGTTTAGGTACCATATAAAACAAAATGATAAAGACTAACTAGATCATATCCAAAGCGTAGATGGCGATCTTATGATTTTAGAAATAATAAGATGTGACCACAAAGATCGATCATCTTCATAAATTAATCTTTTAGGTATACTCTACTATTTATACATATCATCAAAGATAGGTAGTGACAAAATACCTAGAATTGTAAAGTCGACCATTGAAGAGATTGAGAAATGATGGGGTAGATGAATAAGTGAAATCAATGCTGAATCATTATATCAATAAGATCGTTGATTAAAAAGACCTAGATCTGTACAATCAACCACATAAAGGATTAAGAAAGGATGAGGGATCAAGTCATTGATGATTGATAATTAAGAGTGCCAGTCATGGTGACCTTTACGCCTGACTGTGCGAGGGTGCGGTGACCCTCAGCTGGGCGGGAGATTAGGAAGCCCAGTTAGGGCAGCGGCCGCTTGGTGCGCGGGTCTAGGATCCCAGTCTTTTTCTCGGTTTTCTCGCGAGCGCTTGCAGTTTTTACGCCTCTCTGGGATCCACAGGTTTTCTTTTAAAGACCAGTTCCGCTGACCCTTGTTCTTTAGGGTACCTAGGCTGGAGGACCCTTGGTTTTAGTTTTTCGAGCTCGTTAGCCCGTACCGGTCGGGCCGGTTTTTCTTTTAGAGCGATTTTTCCGGAAAGTCTCTCTCACCCGTCTTAGTGGCGTAGTTTTGGAGTAGACCTATCCCTCTATTGGACCGCCTTCCAATTAGAGGGCGAGACGGAAGAGCCTTTTGTAGGCTACTTTACCGCTTGAGTTTTGTTTATTTTTCGCCAGCAGACTTGGCGATGCTACATCCGAATCATCCATGTATACATCTGAATCCTCTATGACTACATCTGAATCAGTTACAGTTGAATTTGGAAAAGTTACATTTGAGATTGGATTGAGTCACAAATGAGTTTGGCTAAAGTTGAGATGAATTACAGTTGAGTTGGTTTCATGGAAGCTTGGTTACAGTTAAGTTGGTTGTAGTTGTGCTAGTTACTTTTCCGACAGTAATTCTTGATGAAGAGAAAAGATCAGTTTATGAAAATCATCCTTATCAGATTTCGATCTACTACCACAGCCGTTCGAAATAGCTAGTGGACGTGTTGGGAACTTAGTTAGGATGCATTTTACTCCACTGCATGCCTACGGAGGCACCCCAACCCTAAGGCTTCTTTACTTCCTTAGAGTCATAGTGTGAGGTCTTATCTAGACCAAGACCACAGACTATCCACTAAGCTTGAGAAATTCAATATGAAAAGAATCAAAACATCAGATTCATCATCTACACTTACTATGGTCTATCCTCATGACTCACAAACATCAAAAGAGACCCGAATCATCTCGACCATGTCAATCATTAAATACTCAAGATATCATGATCAATTCAATCATGATAGCCATTGAATAAATCATTGGAACATGAAATTGATGGGGAAGAATGGAAATCACATATAGTTTTATACTGGAGTCACATCTTAGAATCATAATATGAGGTCACACTCAGATCAAGATCCCAGATTGTCCACCAAATCTGATTGATTAGATAAAAACCAAGAACAAAGACTCAACATCCACATCTCAAGATCCATTAAACATGATTTATAATCTTTGTATAAAAATGATTAATATGGGTAATTAATGTAGGATAAGTAGAATGGGGTTTTACATACCAAACAACTTGAAAGCATGTTTCAATGCAAGTAGCTCATAAATTTAATTGTCAAAGCCCCTTTTACTTGCTTTCTTTTGGAGCCACTAAATTTCATGTTATTTTTAATTAATTAAGATTTACTCAACATTTATTGATGTTCTTTTCTCCCTATTCCATGGATTGCAGGCATAATACCTGCACCGTTGTATTGGGAGAGTTGAATGTCAGTTCTGAAGCAAAACATACCAGGTATGTATGTTATAATTTTGTTCAAAGATATTATAAATGCTTTTATTTCTTTGTTACATGTTAACTGCTATGGAATTTATGCAATATAAATGTGACATGTTATAGTTCTGTGGTTTATTGGTTAATTTGTGAATGCCATTTAAAAAAAACTCCCTAATTTTCAGTACTCTAATGTGGTCCTTAGCGAACATGATACTACGTCTGATATGTAAAGGGGTTTCCCAGATCCGAGAAGGAGTGGGCCTCACAGTTTGGTATCAGAGCAGTGGTACCATGCTACATACACTCGCAGTATTATAGTTCCGATCGCATTAATAATCAGATAGCGACAGTCATCTGACTTGTCGCGAGTCTGAAGGGAAATATGACATTCAAAATCAATGACCACAGATGTCACCACTTGCAACTTATTTCCATATTGTATCCCAAGAAGAGAAAAAGCATAATAGAATTATCCGCGAACATCAACTATTGTAATTACGGATATTGGTTCTTATACAGAATCATGGCGTCTAGTGCCAACCTTTCTATCTTTTTAATTGATTCTGGAGCGATGAATGAACTTTGAATTTCTAATTTCAGTAGGTAGAGATGCAGATGCCCTAGATCATCCTTGTCACATTATGGGTCATGTGGCTAATTGATCATCATAAGACTAATAGTAAGATAGCTACCAATGTTGATTGGTGGACATGAGACGATAGCAGACTGTCTGCTACTATAGCTTAACAAGTTTGACCTAACTTTTGGTATGGATTAAATGCCAGATCACCATGCCATGGGTAATTATTTCATGAAGACGATTGTTTTCAGGATTCCGGACTTAACCGAGATTACCTATAAGGGTACATTACATGACTCCAAAATGGAGTATATCTCAGTGTTGAAAGCTCGAAGACTTGTTGATGAGGAATGCGACACATTTCTAGCAATTGTCCGAAAGACACTTGATGAAAGAACCGATGACTCAGGACATCAGTTTAGTGTTAAATTATTCCAATGTGTTTCCTGATGATTGCCAGGTATACCGCTTGAGAGAGAGATTGAGTTCGAGATCACACTACTTCTTTTATCAGAAAGAAGGATGAATCGATGAGATTATGTATAGATTACAGACATCTGAATAAGAAAAAGGGTAAAGAATTGTTATCTTCTATCATGCATCGATGACTTGTGCGATCAACTACATGGATCTTCGATGTTTTCAAAGATAAATCTCCAATCTGGTTACCATCAACAGAGGATTCAAGAGTCGGATATTTGGAAGACGACATTCAAGACTCGATATGGGCACGACAAGTTTGTGTGATGTCGTTTGGGCTCACAAATGCCATGCATCATACACAAACATGATAAACAGGATTTCCGTCCAAACTTGGACGAGTTTGTGATTGTATGCATTGACGATGTGTTGATATATTCCCGAAATGAATAGGGATCACATCAATGATGATCTGATATATTCTTGAAATAAATGGAATCATGCAAATGATCTAAAGATAGTCTTTGACATAATTCAATAGTACAAGTTATATATCAAGTTGAGCAAATGTGAGTTCTAATTATTCCATGTCTCATTACTTGGGCATGCCATTTCTGGAGCAGGTATCGCAGTTGACCCTGCGAAAACTGAGATAATCATGTCTTGAGAACAATCCAAGACAATCATTCACATTCATAGCTTCCCTGGACTAGTGGGTTAGTACAGACGCTTCGTTGGTAGTTTTTCTTGAGTCATTCTTTTCCTGACATGATTGACACAGAAGAGAGATCCTTTCATTTAGAATGATCAATGCAAACAAGCCTTCAGGGCACTGAAGGAAAGATTGACGACTGCGAATATTCTTGCACTTCCTTCAGAAATTCAGGATTTTGCAGTATATACTGATGCTTCAAATGAGGATTTAGGAGTGGTTCTGATGCAGCAAGGTCACATGATTGGTTATGCATCATGTCAATTGAGGTTGTAGGAGCGGAATTAACCCATCCATGGCTTGGAGTTGGTGGTGGTTGTCTTCTCAAAAAAAATGGCGTCACTATCTCTATGAGGTGAATTTTGATATCTTCATAAATCGCAAAAGTTTGAAGTAAATCTATGATCAGAAAGAGCTAAACATGAGACAACATCAATTGTTTGAACTACTGAAGGATTTTGAATACGTGATCTTTTACCATTCTGGTAAAGGAAACGTGGTGGCAGATGCGCTTAGCAGGAAAGCTCACGCACATACGACAAACTAGCTCTAGCTATATACATGAGATATACTCGCAACTTTGACTAATGGACATCCTCATAAGAGTGCGTCTACATCTACTGTCATACCTCCGCGATTCAGCAGTCTTTGGGATTGCATAATATAAGGATACATGACATATCCTTGAATTTGAGACAGATGCATGCGTGCCATTAAGGACAAACGTGATGATTTTGTGGGGACTAAGTCTATTTTGTGGAAGGTTGACTGGGTAATTGCGCCCAACAATGAGCAATTGTGTAGAGATATTCTTGATAAGGCACATAGTTCACGATTGTCTATTCTTCTTGGCAACACAAAGATGTACCAAGATCTAGGTCTACATTATGGCAGGACGGAATGAAGCGAGATGCAGCATGTCATGTTAGCAAGTGCATGATCTATCAGATGGTCAAGGCTGAACATAAGAGACCACCATGATTATTACAGTATCTCCCCTTTCTCGAATAAAAGTGGAAGAGTACTTTTATGGATTTTGTCACGGGACTAGTAAAGACAGTAGGTGATCACGATGCTATTGGGATGTTGTTGACAGATTCCAAGTCAGTCCATTTCATACATATCAACATGACCTACACTACATCTAGACTGGCTAGATTACATGTGCAAAAAAAAAACATTATCAAATTTTATGATATACCACATGGGGTAGTGTCTGATGGAAACTCGATGATTACATCTCTATACTGGCACCAGTTTATGTCAACGCTTCAGACAGAGATGAAGACGTGTTCCGCATACCGTCCTCAAACCGACGGACAAAGCAGACACATTATTTAGACACTTGAATATTTCCTACGTGCATGTGCTCTAGATAGGAAAGGGTCCTGTAAGGATCATCTGACATTGGTAGAACTCACGTATAACAACAATCATTATTCCAGTATTGGTATGACATCATCCGAAGCCCTATTTGGGCAGAGATGTCTCGCATCTCTCAGATAGCATGAAATATGCGAACACACTCTTTACTCTGTAGATCTCTTCGGGAAGGGACTACGAGGACTGTTGATCGATCTTGTAAAGGAAATGCTTCTGATGACTCAAAGCTGCTAGAAGAGCTATGCAGACCGTCAGAAAAGAAATTTGGAGTTTCATGTAATCTGATCCTCTTCTCTTAATCGATTCAAATTGTAACTTATCAATATTTAACTTAATCCTTAATATTGATGGAAATTCTTGAAAACACAAGAAGGAGATTGAGTGTTTCTACGAGTATCTCCCATGAAGGGAGTACAGAGATTTGATGCTCATAGCAAGTTGACACCACGATACGTTGGATTATTTGAAATTTTTAGTCGTATGTGTAAGGTGGTCTATCGAGTAACCCTTTCTCCACACCTATCAATTTAAGGAATTACGAGTACGACCTTCACCGCGTTATCAGCTACGAGAACCTTGACGTGGAGTCAAATTTGATTTACAAAGAGAAGGTTAGTACAAATACTCGATAGTGTTGTGAAAAAAAAAGCTTCGCAACAAAGAGGTTCTCCTAATAAAGGTGCTATGATCCCGCTGTAAGTCTCTCTTTCTTCTTTGTCTTCTATTAATAAATCTGGGGCGAGCACCATCGAGTGCGTCCCCCGTTTTTTTTGAGTTTCAAAAAAAATAAAGGTGCTATGGCACCGACATGATGTCAAAGAGGCAACATGGAAGCCAAATTGGATATGCGGGCACGATACCCACAACTCTTTCAGGTAATTGTCAAAACAAGCCCATTTAATTATATATATTAAAAGAACACGGCTTGTTTTCCCTTTGAGGTTATTATGGGTTCAAAACCCTTTGAGGTTTTTATGACCAGATAAGATCCAAACAAGACACAAAGTGACCTTGACCCGAGTCTCGAGGACGAGACTCCCTTTGAGATTTTTATAATTGTAACATCCGGATCCGAATGAACTGAAGCTCCTGTCAAGAAAAGGATGTTGCAAGCAAGTTTGGATCTCCAAAGTGGAGATATTCAAAGGTACATATCTCTCTCCTCTTTGTTCTCATTAAAGTTAATGTTGAAGTTTCTAATTCAGTTTTTTTTATGTTGCTGTCTATCAGGTATTTTATCTATTGTTGTATGTTAGATAAAGCCACGAATATCTTCCAAACTTAGAGGATCAAAGGTACAATCTTTCCCCCTCCTCTTGCTGCCTTCCATGCATGATTTAGCCTATAAAATTTTTATTACAAAAGCCTTCTAGGTACCTGGGGTTGGGACATAAAAATCTCCTAACTGAAATTATATTATAAGAAAGTATTGGTCATATCAAACTCACAAATAAGCCAACTTTTGGTTTACCTGGACTTCATACTGGTTAATAGAGAAAAGGCTTTGATGTAATCAACTCCATACGTATAAGAGAATACTTTTACTGAAAGCCCCTCTTTAAGCCAATCAAGCTTACCATTAAGTGTATGCTCTATAGGAAATAACCACCGACAAGAAACAAGAGTGATTCAAAATAAATGGCATGAGGTTAAAGGAGCATTCTTCTTATCATTCATGACCTGACTTCAGTTAGAGTTTTGTAATATATCAATATAATCTCTTAAAATCAATACAGTTAACAGTACATCAATGAATTGCATTCGGGATCAGATAAGTCATTACTCGTAATAATTAGAGATAGAATGGTGAACACATGATCTCACCCCTTCACATAGGGAAACCAACTGAGGTAAAGAAGCATCTTGAGCAATGTTTGATGAAAGGCTAGATTTGGATTGTTTATGAATTATGATTATGCTACACTATTGAAAGTTCACATTCCCACCACATGTAGAAATCTTAATCACGTTTATCTATACAATTGTAACTTTGTGTAAACTAGGTTGGGGGAGTGATACCTTCTGAACAGATTTTTGGATAGAAGTTCGAAATTAGATGCATATGTCCATTGGCTACAATCGCTCGAAATCAAAATCTGCTGAGGATTGTTCAATTAGTTAAACTCTTGCTTCACAAATGAACATTGTAAGCCTTGCAACATATGACCCTGCTGCCACATTTTTTTATAAAAGACTGTGGATGGCCTTATTATGATCGACTTCTATCTACCTATGAGACACTGCTCGAATAAGAGGGCTTAATCATCATAGGCAATCTCCTTGATGCCACTGGTTAATTTCACATGTACAAACATTGATCGGATTTAATATCTTACTCATATAGGAGCAAATATGATGATCTTCTGAGATTTCATCTTTTAAAATATTAGAACTCTTCTCTCAAAGTCAATAAATGATTTCTCAAGATCTTTACAAATAAGAAATCATCAATCAATTGATCATTATATATAGTCTACTATTCATACAATCTATTATATATATATAGGATGTTATGGCAAATGATCAGATACACCCCTCTTTTGATGTCTCAACTGGAACTGGTATAATTGAGACATGATTCTTGTTTAGGTACCATATAAAACAAAATGATAAAGACTAACTAGATCATATCCAAAGCGTAGATGGCGATCTTATGATTTTAGAAATAATAAGATGTGACCACAAAGATCGATCATCTTCATAAATTAATCTTTTAGGTATACTCTACTATTTAGACATATCATCAAAGATAGGTAGTGACAAAATACCTAGAATTGTAAAGTCGACCATTGAAGAGATTGAGAAATGATGGGGTAGATGAATAAGTGAAATCAATGCTGAATCATTATATCAATAAGATCGTTGATTAAAAAGACCTAGATCTGTACAATCAACCACATAAAGGATTAAGAAAGGATGAGGGACCAAGTCATTGATGACTGATAATTAAGAGTGCCAGTCATGGTGACCTTTACGCCTGACTGTGCGAGGGTGCGGTGACCCTCAGCTGGGCGGGAGATTAGGAAGCCCAGTTAGGGCAGCGGCCGCTTGGTGCGCGGGTCTAGGATCCCAGTCTTTTTCTCGGTTTTCTCGCGAGCGCTTGCAGTTTTTACGCCTCTCTGGGATCCACGGGTTTTCTTTTAAAGACCAGTTCCGCTGACCCTTGTTCTTTAGGGTACCTAGGCTGGAGGACCCTTGGTTTTAGTTTTTCGAGCTCGTTAGCCCGTACCGGTCGGGCCGGTTTTTCTTTTAGAGCGATTTTTCCGGAAAGTCTCTCTCACCCGTCTTAGTGGCGTAGTTTTGGAGTAGACCTATCCCTCTATTGGACCGCCTTCCAATTAGAGGGCGAGACGGAAGAGCCTTTTGTAGGCTACTTTACCGCTTGAGTTTTGTTTATTTTTCGCCAGCAGACTTGGCGATGCTACATCCGAATCATCCATGTATACATCTGAATCCTCTATGACTACATCTGAATCAGTTACAGTTGAATTTGGAAAAGTTACATTTGAGATTGGATTGAGTCACAAATGAGTTTGGCTAAAGTTGAGATGAATTACAGTTGAGTTGGTTTCATGGAAGCTTGGTTACAGTTAAGTTGGTTGTAGTTGTGCTAGTTACTTTTCCGACAGTAATTCTTGATGAAGAGAAAAGATCAGTTTATGAAAATCATCCTTATCAGATTTCGATCTACTACCACAGCCGTTCGAAATAGCTAGTGGACGTGTTGGGAACTTAGTTAGGATGCATTTTACTCCACTGCATGCCTACGGAGGCACCCCAACCCTAAGGCTTCTTTACTGCCTTAGAGTCATAGTGTGAGGTCTTATCTAGACCAAGACCACAGACTATCCACTAAGCTTGAGAAATTCAATATGAAAAGAATCAAAACATCAGACTCATCATCTACACTTACTATGGTCTATCCTCATGACTCACAAACATCAAAAGAGACCCGAATCATCTCGACCATGTCAATCATTAAATACTCAAGATATCATGATCAATTCAATCATGATAGCCATTGAATAAATCATTGGAACATGAAATTGATGGGGAAGAATGGAAATCACATACAGTTTTATACCGGAGTCACATCTTAGAATCATAATATGAGGTCACACTCAGATCAAGATCCCAGATTGTCCACCAAATCTGATTGATTAGATAAAAACCAAGAACAAAGACTCAGCATCCACATCTCAAGATCCATTAAACATGATTTATAATCTTTGTATAAAAATGATTAATATGAGTAATTAATGTAGGATAAGTAGAATGGGGTTTTACATACCAAACAACTTGAAAGCATGTTTCAATGCAAGTAGCTCTAAAAATTTAATTGTCAAAGCCCCTTTTACTTGCTTTCTTTTGGAGCCACTAAATTTCATGTTATTTTTAATTAATTAAGATTTACTCAACATTTGTTGATGTTCTTTTCTCCCTATTCCATGGATTGCAGGCATAATACCTGCACCGTTGTATTGGGAGAGTTGAATGTCAGTTCTGAAGCAAAACATACCAGGTATGTATGTTATAATTTTGTTCAAATATATTATAAATGCTTTTATTTCTTTGTTACATGTTAACTGCTATGGAATTTATGCAATATAAGTGTGACATGTTATAGTTCTGTGGTTTATTGGTTAATTTGTGAATGTCATTTAAAAAAAAATCCCCTAATTTTCAGTACTCTAATGTGGTCCTTAGCGAACATGATACTACGTCTGATATGTAAACGGGTTTCCCAAATCCGAGAAGGAGTGGGCCTCACACTCTACATATATACTCCCCCATTCTCCCATACTTGTCGGAAAATGAACATCAATGACATGGGGAAAAACAACAGGAGAACAATAAGCCGATTACATCATTTTTTTCTTTCTCGGCTTTTAAAATCAAAAAAATTAAGCCGTTTCAACATTTTTTACGGCTTTTCCTTGCAATTTTTTTGAAAAAAACTTTGCGTACGACTTCTTTTGTACGCGTTTCTTTTTTTTCTTTCCCCCTTTTTTTGAAATCAATAGCCGTTCAATTTTTTTTAACGGCTTCTAATCATCTCATTTTTTGAAAAAATGTGTACGGGTTTTTAAAAAAAACATGCCCCGCTTCTCTCTCTCTCTTTTAGGCCACGGTCTACTGGGCCTTCACAATAAAAAACCTTTTTTTTAAATAACGACGTCGGCCTTTATTTAGGGTTCCCCTGGGAACCCTACGCTATTCAAAGTCGCCGCCTGTTGCGCAGATCGCCACTAGGGTTCTGCGCCTGGGGAGGAGGGATCGGCTTCGGGAGGTGCGGGCTCGGATCGACTTGGGTTCTGCGCCTAGGGAGGGCGCACCGCTCGGGGCATCGCCAGGAGCACATGGCGCGACTCGCCATCGCCTGCTGGGAAGAGAGGATCGAAGGTGTGCCGCTATCGCACGACTGGAGAGGAGTGATGGGGCTCGCGAGGGGCGCTTGGACTTCAGGGTTGTGCCGCCTCTCGCTGCTTGGACTTCGTGGAGTTGAAGAGGTTGCCTGAGGATGGAGGCGCAAGGGGCTGCGGGTGGTGGTGCCGCCTTGGGTTGCCGCATGCGCTGCTGAAGGTGGATTGAGGCCGCCGCCAGGATCTGCCAAGGGTGCTACCACCTGGAGCACACCTGGGCTTGCCAGAAGAAGAGACAAGGCGGGGCTTCGTGCTCTCGCGCACCGCTTGGGCGAGATCTGGAGCAAGTTCGATGCTGCCTGTACTTGGAAATCGAGGAAGCAGATCTACCGCGCGTCGCCAGGAAGCGAGGAAGGTGAGGAGGCCGCTCGTAAAGGAGAAGGGCGACACGGTCTTCACGTGCAGAGTTCTTCAAGATGGTCTCGAACAGGAATCGCCTCGAACAGGAATCGCCTTGAACAGGATGATCTTACCAGGGGCTTCATCGGGCGAAGAAGCTTCACGGCCCCTGGAGTGACGCATGAGGCTTGAAGCATCCGCCTGGACCTGAGGGAGAACATGGATGCGTCGCCTTGCCTGGACCTCGCAGAATTAAGATTAGGGTTCCATCGAGAACCCTAGAATCAATCTGGAACTTCGAATAAATCTTGAGCATAAACACTCTTCAAACAAGAATCTCACATGATCTAATAATCGAATCTCGAAGAGGAAGACAAAAAAGTAAAATTTCAAGAACAAACCCTCAAGAATCGAACCCACTCTGATACCATGTTAGAAAATAGGAAGCGGAAGCGGAAATGATAAACAGAGCATAATCTAGAATGATAAACCGGAAGAACAAAAGATTTTTTACGTGGAACCCTACTCTGTAAGGAGCGAGATGAAAACACGGGAGAAGCCCTCAAAGGGGCATATCTTGCATTGCTTTTTCTCGTCTGATACAGGAGGTCGGTGGCTCCTTATATAGCCTCCACAGAGCCTCCAAGTCCCACCACTGGACAATGTGGGACTAAACAACCGGATCGGTAAATGGATCCTGGAGGTATTCATTTACTCATCTACAACTCAATATGACGGAGAAGAGAGTGGCGATCCGGGACCTGTGTACGGAGGTGGTGGCGGATGTACTCTTACTGCAAGAAACAAAGATTTCCCAAGGTTTTAATGAGGTATGTGACTCAATGAGAGGTTCTCATCTGAGCAAGTGGAGGGCACTGGATACTTCGAGGCCTCAGGTGGCATGGCAGTGGGCTAGAGCGGGGGGATCTTGTGGATGATGTGAGCAGGGAGAGGCACTCTCTCTCGGTGTTCTTGCAGCGAAAGATGGATGGGGTCAGACAGTTGGTGACTAATGTGTATGGGCCACAGACTGGCCAAGCAATGTCTGAGCTAACTGATGACTTGAGACTGCTCCGAGAGAGGTACCCTGACGAGGTCTAGCTTAATGGGAGGGACTTCAACGTGATGCTTCACCCGGAGGATAGGCCTCGGCTGCACGAGGTGCGAATGCAGGTTTGGTGTATCTCATGCAATTCATTACTGATGTGATCTTGCAGATTTTTGATGTTGGTGGGTGTTGCTACACTTGGAGAGATGCTAGGTCGAGGCCGTGCATTGATAGATTCCAGGTATCCCAGGAGGTGGATGGATTGTTTCCTTGCCTGATGTGTGGGCTCTGCGCCGAGCTCACTCCGACCACAACCCGATCCTTTGGTCCTCCGGGGAGGACGTGAGACCGAGGTCTTTCTTCGTATTTGAGCGATCATGGTTGCTGGAGGAGGGGTTCCGCGACATGGTGATGGAGTTTTGGCGGAGTACGCGCCTAAAGGGGCGGCTTCGGCTGGCTCAGAAGCTCGAGTTGTTGCGGAAGCGATTAATTGAATTCAAGAGGTGCACTAAAGAGCAGAGGCAGAGTATGAGGACGACGGAGTAGGAGGTCATTTCTCGCCTCGATGCAGTGAAGGACACGAGGAAGTTGTTGGCTCATGAGGTTGAAGAGAGATGCACTTGTTTGAACCATGTGCATTTGGAGGATAGAAAGAGAGAGGTCGAATGAAGACAGAGGTAGAGGCAAAGGTGGTTGAGGGAGGAGATAACAATACATAGTTTTTCCATTCCATGGCCAATGACAAAAGGCGTCGAAATTTCATTAGGAGCATGGAAGTGGGAGGGATACAAGCAATGGGGGACGCGGAGATCAGTCGCCAACTCAGGCCGCATATCCTCGCATTCTCCAGGAGGGCAAGAGAGGCGGGCTGGGGGTGGCGGGGGTGGGGTGTATCTCCCCCCAGGAGGCTGAGGGCTTGGTGGTTCCCATTATGGAGGAAGAGGCAAGGCGGGCTATTTAGCAGATGTATGCGGATGGGGCCCCAAGCCCAGATGGTTTCTCGATGTGTTTCTTCATGGAGTTCTAGGAGTATGTGAAGAAGGAGGTGCTCGCAGCCTTGCGGGAGTTCGAGGAGGGCAACCAGGGCTTAGAGCGCCTGAACAAGGCGCTCCTATTTCTGCTGCCCAAGCGGGTGGGGGTCATTCGTATGGAGCATTTTAGACCTATCGCTTTGTCCAATGTGATCTACCTCCTTGTTGCCAAGGTCCTGGCCAACCGATTGTGGAGTGTCCTAGGGGCATCATCTCTCCAGAGCAGACTGCTTTTGTGCCTGGTAGGCATATGGCGGACTCCTGGGTGCTGGCTTCGGAGTTGGTGCTGGATTCGAATAGGGAGAAGCAGAAGGGGGTCCTTTGCAAGGTGGATTTCTCAAAGTCCTATGATTGTGTTGATTGATACTTCCTTTGGCAGTCGTTGCAAAATAGATGTTTCCTTGACAGATGGATTGGTTGGGTGAAGAGATGCACCACAACGACATCTTATTCGGTTCTTGTGAATGGCATACCAGAGGGGAGTTTTTTCCAGCCCCAGTAGGGGATGCGTCAGGGGTGCCCACAGGCACCTCTTTTGTTTGTGATTGTGGTTGATGCACTTGCTGTGATGATGAGGATGGCTGACGATTTTTGTGCCGAGTACATGAGAGATGGCACTTCCATCCCCATTCTGCAGTACGCCGATGACACGGTTCTGTTCATTGATGGAGACCTGGAGCATGCGAGAAATGCCTCTTGTATTATGGATATCTTTGGGGAAGTCTCGGGCCTGAAATTAAAAAGGGACAAGTCCATGGTCATCCCGTTTGGTGTGACTCAGGAGGAGGCTCAGGATCTTTGTCGTGTATTGCATTGTCCGCGAGGATCTCTTCCAACCACTTACTTGGGGCTTCCTACGGTTGTTGGCCAGTTGCGGGTGGCGAATTGGAAGGTGGTGATTGACAGAGAGGAGAGTAAGGTGGCGGGTTGGAAGACAAGAATGCTCTCTAAGGGTTCGTTTGATTGCAGGGTTGGGCAGGGTTGTGTTGGGTTGGGTACTATTCACAGGGGTACCCCCTCCTCACAGTTTACTATTCACCCAGCCCTGTGAATAGTACCCAACCCTGCCCAACCCTGCAACCAAACGAACCCTAAGGGGGGGAGCTGGTACTCCTCAAGCACGCTCTATCCGTTATCCCGATTTTCTTCTTTTCAACGAGATTGAGCGGCAGAGATTGGAGGGGATGATAAAATGATTCTTTTAGTCGGATGGGTGACAGGAGGGTGGGGGTGGCACCTGGTGGGCTAGGACACGATGACGATGACGAAGAGGGAGGGGGGACTTTGTGTCCGCAATTTGGAGCCCATGAATAAGGCTTTGCTGGCGAAGTGGGCTCTCAGGATCTGGGGGAAATCCGATGACCTCGTTTACAGGGTGATACGGAACATGTATGGGGTCAGTGTTTTGTGGAGAGCAAAGGCGTGCAGGTTGCCATCATCACTTTGGATGGGGATTTCTAGTGTCGTGCCAGAGTTGAGTGTTCTCATGAGACCGATGCTGGACGATAGACATGGCTTTGACTTTTGGAAGGATGACTGGTTGGGTCCTCTCAGTGAGAGGTACACGTGTCTCTTCGCCATTGCGGGGGACAGGAATGCAATGGTGCATCAGGTTTGGTCGGCGGGATCTTGGTGTCCAACCTTCACTTTTGCCTTGTCGGACCAGAAGTGCAATGAGGTCGTGGCCCTCTTAGGGGATCTGGCGGAGGTGGATAGCCTCGGCGAGGGCAAGGACCACTTTGCTTGGAAGGAGGGGAGCTTTTCAACGAAGAAGGCATATCGATCTTTCGCCAGGATGAATGGGGCTCTTTAGGAGGAGTTCGCTTGGGACTACTGAATTATTTGGGCAAGCAGGGTTCCGATGCGGATTAAGGTCTTCACATGGTTAGCAAGACGCGAGCGGCTGCTTTCAAAGGCACGCATGGCAAGATTGTTGGGTACCGGGGAAATTCTATGCAATAGATGTGGACTTGAACAGGAGGATTCTGAACATCTCTTTTTTGGTTGCGGTGCCTCGGTTACGGTATGGGAGCGGGCGGCTATGCCATGGCTTCAATCCGAAGACAGCGAGTTGTAATGGAGTTCGATCAGAGCAGCGTGTGGAAGTTCTCAGGAGGACATGGCGAGTCCTTTCGCCCTACTCTGGGCCATTTGGTGTGCTAGAAATGAGCAAATCTTTCAGGGGCATCCGTTTCTCTGTGAAAGGGTTTTGGGGCATTGCAGGGCACTGATGCCTTTGTGGCTTACCATGTAATTTCTATTTTTTTGGTAATATACAGTTGTAATATATATGTACTTTGGTTTTGATATAATAAATTTTGTTGTGAGTTCCAATCTTGGGACTACACCCTTGTTTCCCCTCAAAAAATTCCACCAAGCGCATTGGTATTATGAAATATTCATAACTCCAACTGTAACTCGCCAACAAAATCAGCAAAACCCTCTAAAATATGGTCTTAACCTCCCCGCAACCTCGGTCTATCCTCCGACTCAAGAGTGACTTTGAAATCACCCCCACAATCCAAGGAACAAGGATGTATCTATCGTGTACATGACATAACTCTCTTAAAGCCCCCCCCCCCCCGAGCATCCATAAATCATAAGAATTAGCAACCACCACCAACAAACCGTCTGCAATTCTTCTAAACATTGTAAATAAAGACCTACGACCTCGTCCACGCTCTGGAAAAAATCACAATTTCAACCTTTAAGAATACCACTCGAACTCCCTATCAAAGTAAGTGTCGGTTACTCTGGTAATTTTGGACCACCATATACAGATCTCCATGGCATGTCATCCCAACTCTTCGACTTCATCTCATGTAATAACACCACATCTGTCAGTCGATTGCCCAGCTCCATGCCAAAAATTGTCCCCTTCTCGAGCCTCGAAAAAAAAACAATTGTCCCCTTCTCAGGCATCCCCAAGTTCCGAAGATTCCAAATGGCGAACTTCGTATGGACGTAACCTTAGGCCTCCAATAATGCAAAACTCTCAAGCAATCGATCAACTTCACATGAAAACCCCTATCACCCTCGACCACCTCATTCCCCACTTGCGCCTCTCCCTCTCCCACGATAGGGCTCTCACATCCCCGTTCTTCGGAGCATCCACCATTGATTTGCTTATTCTTTCTTTCCCTCTAGCTCAAACTCTCGCAGCACCTCATTGTCCATTCTCCTTTCTTGCGATAACACCAAGGGCACCCATGGACCTCATAAACCCACAATTTTTCCTTCTTGGTTGCCTTGTCCATCTCCTAAATATAAATGAAGAAGAAGGCTAGTCTATAGTAAAGATGCAAACTTCGATTCCCTAATAGCCACCCATCTCCTAGTCCATCTCCAATCTCGTTTCCTTGGTTCCCAAAAGTCTATGTTGCCTATAAATCAACAAACTCCTTCCGTCCAACTCGACTCAATGAGGTCTATGTCCAACTATCACCACGGCTCGATAATATAATAAAGAGGCCAAGTATTCTTGTCCAGAGAATCCAATCAGATCCATGTGTTTGCATGTCACCATGGGTTCGGATCTGTTAAGTATCACCATTTTGAAACATTCAGTTAAGAAAATGAGATAAGGATGTATAAATTAGTAGGAAATTAAAAGGTGGGCGAGCAATATTTTTTTTGAGGCTCAAAAAAGGGGGAAACACTCGTTGGTGCTCGCCCCAGAATTATATATTAACTAAAGAGAAAAGGCGAGAGATACTTACAGGGGTAAGTGGGGAGGAAAGACGCAAAAGGAGATTAGTAATACAAGGTAGACAAACGGCAAACAAATGCCGTGACCCAATTAACTACACCAGTCGGATATAAATCTACTAGCCAAAATGGTCACGTTCTCCCAATAGAAACGCATGCCCGAGAAGATAGCCTCATTTCTTGCACGCCAAATGGACCAAAGCCGCGCGATGGGGCCCAACATATCAGATCTATCCCTCGTCCTGTTGGACCAAAGGATGCCACAGAAGTCTTCAATATTGTCCGCACGAGCCCAAGCAACGTCGTCCCAGACCCTCGCAACCAAGATACATTGAAAGAACAGGTGATCGGTCGTTTCTTCGGCATCACCGCAAAGCTGGCACATGACGCTAGAGTGGGGAAGGAACTTGGCGCAGCGATCCCGGGTCATCAAACGCCGATGACGAAGCACCCATAAGAAGAAGGCGATGCGCTCCGGCAAGCGTAGCCCCCAGAAGAATGCACAGTCGCGCACCAGGGGTGCAGACAAAGCAGGGGTGGGAGAGAGCAAGGCCCTGAATGCCTTGCGAGTGGAGAAAACCCCATCCTTCCAAGTCCAATGGTCCCGCTGAGCAGAGGGGGAGGCCGTAGAGGAAAGAGCCTCCAGCAGCGAGGCGAACTCCACCACGCGCTGATCAGAAAGAACACCCGAGAACGTAGGGCACCAATAGCCGTTGGTCCAACAATCCGCGACAGAGGCGAGCCTATTCGACGCCAGAGCAAACAACCTCGGAAAGCGCGTCTGAAAGGGGCCTCCCCCCGACCAGTCGTCCAGCCAAAACTTGAAAGCTTCACCCGTCCCAAGCACCGGGGTGAAAAGCGCACGATTCCTCCTTAACGTATCATAAACACAGCGCCAGAAATGAGAGGAGTGGATATGCAATGCCCCCCACATAAGGCCGAACCAGTCGCTGCACAAAAGCGCCCGCAGGACGTTGCAAAGAAAGGAATCATCCTTGCCCCATATTTTACTCACCCATTTAAGAAGTAAGGCGTCGTTGACGCGTTCCAAGCTTCGGACGCCTAGTCCACCGGACCTCTTTGGCATGGTCACCACATCCCAAGCGACCAAATGTACACCTCTGCCGCTGCCGTCCGAACGACCCCATAAGAATCATCGCATACATTATTCCATACGTAAGCGAATTCCCACGGGCATTTTACGAACCGATACGAAGTAAACCGGGATAGAAGAAAGGACGGATTTAAGAAGGACAAGACGACCACCCCGGGAAAGCAAGGCGGCCCTCCACCCCGCCAGGCGCGCCTCCATCCTCTCCGTGATAGCCCGCCAATCAGTACAACGGGCCCGTCCAACCGATAGAGGAACACCAACATAAGGGATAGGAAGCTCCCCAAGCCCAGAGCCAAGCAAACGGCTACACTCCTCCTCCTCCGACGGTGACATGCCGAAAGGCACCACGATGCATTTGGCGGCGTTAGTCGACATTCCCGAAAGCTCACAGAAAATAGCAATAGTATGAGCCATCCCCGCCACCTCATCCGGACCCCCCTCAATGAAACCAATCGTGTCGTCCGCAAACTGGATTAAAGGCACGCAAAACTCCCCCTTGCGGAATCCCTTAGAGAGGTTCGCATCAATGACGCGGTCAACCATACGCACCAACACGTCCGAGGCAAGAACGAAGAGGAGGGGCGCCAGGGGGCAGCCCTGACGCACCCCCCTGCGAGGCTGAAACGAACCACCAACCGGCCGGCCGTTGATTAACACAGAGAGCGAGACCGTGGAGACACATCTGCGCATCCAAGCAATCCAAAGATTAGGGAATCCCCGCCTACGCAATGCGGACCAGAGGAAGCGCCAATCAATGGAATCGTAAGCCTTCGCAAAGTCAATTTTCCAAAGAAGCCCCTTCCTTTTTTCCTTCTTCCAATCAGCCACTATTTCCGACGCGACGAGTGTGCAATCCGCAATATGCCGACCCTTAATGAATGCCCCTTGAACAGGCGAGATAAGGCCATCCAAGATCCGAGATAGCCGGTTGGCCAAAGTTTTGGCCACAATAAGATAAATACCATTGGATACGGAGATAGGCCTAAAATCGTCAAAGCGTAGCGCCGGAGTCTTTTTAGGAATAAGCACAATATTTGCCCGGTTGATACGATCGAAGCCGAGGTTACCATCACAAAACTCGGAGACGACCTCGAAGACGTCCCCCGATACAACGTCCCAGAAATCCCGGTAAAAGGCGACGGGAAAGCCGTCGGGTCCCAGGGAAGAATCGAGGTTCAAACCCTAGACGGCAGCATTAATCTCCTCCAAAGAAATAGGGCGAATAAGGAATGCGGAATCCACGTCCGAAATAAAGGGAGCACCCGCCCCGAGCCAACGCCACCGCCGAGAAGGGAGAGCAGAAGAAACACGTCTGAAGTGGTCAGTGATGGCGTTCCCCATCTCCCAATCCCCCGTGAACACCTCATCATTGATGGAGATGGACCGAATAGAATTAAAGCGCCTTCGGTTGCTAGCCACCCGATGGAAGAATGCCGTGTTGGCGTCGCCTTCTTTGATCCATTTTTCCCTCGAGCGTTGACGCCATTCAATAGTTCTCTTCTTATCCTCCTCCTGAACCCGAGCAAGGGCATAAGTGCGTTCCCGAAGCTCGTCCACAGTTAGCTCGCGCTCGTTCTCCGCGGAATCGAGATGCATGATAAGTTCCTCCGCCTCGACGCGAGCAGCACGCCGCGCATGTCTGGTGGTACTCTTGAAATCAGCGAGGACCCTCCGAAGAGAAGATAGCTTCTGAATAAGTTTAGAGGCCGCCGAGCCCGAGACAGGGACCTGGGACCAATGATTCTGGACGATATCTTTGAAGTTAGGTTCCAATAGCCAACATTTTTCATAGCGGAAAAGCCCCCGAGGGTTAATGCCATCACCGGAGTCCCAAATAATAGGCGAATGATCCGAGAAGGCGCGGGGCCGCGAACCAACAGAACAAAGAGGGAAGGAGTCCATAGCCAAGCCATTAGCGAGGAAGCGGTCAATCCGAGAGCGAGAAGAGTTATTACGCCACGTGTAGGAAACATCGTTCGGGACCAAGTTTACTAGCGCCAAATCATCAATCACGTCCAAAAATTCTTGCGAGCCAGGGTCGCGGCCTCCCCTCCCGCGAGGCCGATCGGAGGAGTGAATGGTGACATTGAAGTCACCCCCCACAATCCACGGAATCCCCGAGAAAGAATTAGCAGCCTCACGCATGTCGTCCCATAATTCCCGACGTAAAATATGGCATGTTGGCGCGTATATGCATGAGAAAACCATTAGAGCAGAAGAGTCGACTCTTTCCAAAGCGATCGAAATCATGTGACGACCAGCAAGCATAGAGCTAAAAGAGAACGAGCGAGATCGCTACGTCACAAGTAATCCCCCGGCGGATCCGACCGCGTTAATCGCACGGAAATCATCAAAGGGACCGGCACCAAATGAACGCCACGTATAGTCATCAATAGCCGCCATTTTTGTTTCTTGGATAAAAGCAACATCACAACCCCATTCAGAGAGACGCGAGCCCAGGGACCGACGTTTGACCAAGTCCCCGAGGCCTCGAACATTCCATGACAGAAGTCACATAACCTTCATTAAGAGAACCATAAAAATCGCCCCTAGAAACGCGGAAGAACGAAAAAAGATCCACCAATCAGCAACCGCCGGCATTCGTCCCCTGAGCATCAACGTCCGGGCCTCCCTCGCTGCCCTCAAGACCGCGAACGCTCGCGGCCTCAGCCACGGCCTCCCGCAGAGTAGCGCAAGATTGCATCACCCGAGCCGCTTGGATAGAGGGATTGCGCCTGCTGTATATAGATCCAAAGCGTCTGAAAGAAGAGTCCAGCCCTGTACCTGAAAGGAGAGCTCCCGTAGGCCGTGGAGAGAAAGCCTCAAGCAAGATAGGGGAAGTTCGCACCGGAGTCGAAGGGACCAGAGGAGGGTTAGCATCCAATCAAAGAGCCTCAATTTGAATCACAAAGGAGTCGAGCAGAGACTTGTGAATATCCTTATAAGTGGGCCTCGGCCAAGATCCGCATTGAACTGATGTACCGCCCCGCGAAAAGGGGAGATCCGCCGAAAGATCCGAATAGCCAAAACGCATACCTGGGGCGGATCCGAATCGAGGGAAAGTAGAGGGCGAATCGATCTCGGGAACCCCCACGACAGGGAGTTCAGAAGATACGGGCGATAGCAGCGGAACCTGAAAGGGAGTCTCGAAGTATCCCAAAACATCATGAGTGCATGGCGCCTCCTCGGAATAAACCACAGAAGGCTCCATGTGGCAAGACGGAAATGAAGCGTCACGCGCCACGTGAGGAGGCGGAAACGAAGCGTCGTTGCGGCCCGGTCCGACGACGGTCGGCGAATCATGGAGGAGTTGGGCATCGACCAACGCCGGAGAAGCTGAAACCGTCGTAGAAGGTGGAATAACTGTAAGTTCAGGCTTAAACCTCCAACTGCCGATCTTGAGAAACCCAAAGAACGTCCGCCCATTCGCCTCGCGGAGGAAACCCGGACTGCATTCAAAGAGGACCTTCAAGGACTGCCAGTCGGCCATCGGAGAGAGGCCGTCATCGAAGATGGAGAGGACTGATCCCCACCGGTGAAACGCCTTGTTGAGTACAGGGATAGTTCTAGAAAGGAAGGGAACACCTGTAATGGAAGCCATGCAAACCTCGGTCGAAGAAGAAGCTCCATCAGCCACTCGAGGTGGCCGCCAAAGTACGACATCGTTAGAGCCTTGAGTCAACAAGCAATCCCGAAGCTGTGAGGAAAGCCCGCGTACGCAGCAGTGAGAGTCATCCAGCACACAGAAATCCCCAAGAAACGAAGGGCCCAGAGTATCAAGAACATGCGTCTTCACCAACTCCCAAACGACGTCGGGGCGACGAGCAACCCCAATAAGCACCGAGCGAGAAGAGCCGAGGCCCTCATCCAAAGCAAACGAAGACGGGGCCGATACATGCAAGCCCTTAGCAAGAGAGATATCAGACGTCGAAGCACCCCCATGCGCGGATGAAGTTGCACCCAACGTAGAGCCGCTCCACGCGGCCTCCCCATGCGATTGAATGTGCTCCATATTAACCAAAGAGACCGTAGGCGTCGAAAGAGAACGAGGGGCAACCACCTGCGCATATGAGCGTACCGGGACCTCCCGCCACGTGGAGCGACCGGGATGAGGACCATGCACCGAACGCACCGAGAAGGAAGAGGGAAGCACCCCAGACGGGATCGAGCGGCGATGTCGCACCCACCTGCAAGAGGCACGGCGGTGCCCCGTAGCCCCGCATGCAAAGCAACGTGGAGGAAGTGGACAAGCGGAGGCGAGATGTCCCCGCTCCCCACACCTGAAGCAGCGCTTGCCAGCCTTCTTATGAGAAACCGCCGACCATTCGCCCGCCGCGGCATCCTCCTGAGCCGTAGCGCCCTCATCGAGGAAAACGACTCCCTTGCCTTTCGCAGCTCCAACCAATGTTGTAAAAGTCACCCGACTAGCCCGACTAATAGGTCCGACTAGTCTAGTCAGTGGGGTGGCCGACCGAGTACCGACTAATTCCGACTAGGTCCACTAGTCAACTAATTTTTGCTAGGAGATACCATATTTTTTTACTTTTTTAAAAGCAAACTTATTCTAATATGCTTAATATTTTATTTAAATTCAATTACTTCTTTTGATTCATTATGATAGTAAAAAAATATATAAATCTATGTAAATATATAATAATATGTGTATAAAAATGATTTATATATTTAAAAATCAAAGCCGACTAAAGCCTGACTAAATCCGATTAATCGTCCGATTGTCGATTAATCCTTAGTCAGTGACCTGACCGACCGAGTACCGACTGCCGACTTTTGCAACCTTAGCTCCAACCGCTACCTTCGAACCATCAGCAAAGCCCCCTTCTAACTGCGGCGCACCCTGGAGAATCTCGTCAGAGGCACTCGCTTCGGCCGCCCTCGAACTCCCAGCGAACGCCCGAGACCTCGCACCGCGCTCGCCGCTCCCACTCCCTTTCGCGCTCGCCATCGTGTGCGGAGCTCCGGTGGGCGAGCAATTTTGTCCTAACCCGTAGCCTTTTATCGAAACCGATGATGCGGTAAAAACTGGATAGCTCCGTTGTTTCCTAGTCCTTCTCCAGCAGCGCAGACGATGCCACTTCCGTGATAGTAATTTCCGATGACGAGCCCACTCTCGAACTTTTAGCACCAATGATGCCAGAGCCATCTGTTGGCTAGAGATTGAAACCTTGAGGTTCATCGTCTCACCCCCAACCATATTGGAACATAAGAAAACTTCCAACTTCGACACATTGAGGTTAAAGGAGAGCCTCTCCACCAATAGACAAAGATCCATTGGTAGAAGGTAGGGTGAACTAACCATCTCTGCAAGAACATCCAATATGCCCTCGACGACAGACCATCTGACACCATGGAGATCACCTCATTTGACTCCAACAATAAGGGTGTTACGTCAAGTCATGTTACCATAATGGTGGACAATCAACCCAAAGTAAATGATGGCATAACCCTATAAATGCCTCATCTCGAACTAGCATCTCCACATCACCATGGCAATTGCATCTCTGCCACCAAGGAGAAGCCAACTGGATCTCAAATAATCCACATACACAAACCATAAGGACTTTGATATGAACCACATCTCCAATAAATTGGGGGTTGAGCACCTCTCTGAAGTACGTTGTTACTGTCCAAAATCAATCATCCACCGTCAAGCACTCTCCAACCACAAAATGTGTCTATTATCTAAACCCTCAAATACTCCAAACACTATGGTAGTAGGGGTGGCTCCACCTCTTAGGCAATCTTTTCCACTGTTGGAGGGCATCTGCTCTGATACCATCTGTAATGTTGGACCCTAGGCCCGATCTGTTATCGGGGATTACTGGCTCAGACAACCTGTTGGGCTAGGGCCAACTGGAGCCCTTGACCACAACCTGCTTAAGTCCAGGTTGTTTACTAGTAGCCCCCACTACTTATAAGCTAATACAACACTATGTGATTACTAGATGGCGTACTATATTTGGGTGCTACAATCACCCCCACTTATATTCATAATGTCCTCCTTGCGCAATGGCACAAAATCGATTCCCACTAACAATTGCAGCTTCACCTCCTGAGTAGCCCTTTCCTCCTAACTCTATAGTAGGGATGACTCCAGATCTGGACAGCCCTTTCCACTATTAGATGGAATCTGCTCTGATACTATCTGTAACGTCCTGATCCCTAGGCTTGGTCTGTTATCGGGGATTATTGACCTGGACAACCTGTTGGGTTTAGGTCCAAGTGGAACCCTCAACCACATCCCAAAATGTTTAAACCCAAGTTGACTAGTAGTGGTCCCTAGTGATTTAAGCTACTGCCACACTTTGCGATTACTAAATGTGGTACTAAATTTGGGGTGCTAGAATCACCCGCATTTATATTCGCAACTTCCTCGTTGTGCAATGGTTCATGACCTATTCCCAGTAATAGTGGTGGCTTCACCAGTTGGGTAGCACTTTCATCCTAACACTGTAGTAGGGGTGGCTCCACCTCTTGGACAGACATTTCCACTATTAGAGAGAATCTGCTCTGATATCATCTGTAATGTCATAGGCCCTAGGCCCCATCTTTTGTCGAGGATTACTGGTCCAGACAACTTGTTGGACTTGAGCCTAACCGGAGCCATTGACCATTCAAAGTGCTTAAGTCCATGTTGTCTAGAAGTAGCCCCCACTACTTGTAAGCTACTACCACACTTTGTGATTACTGGATGACGTATTATGTTTAGGGTGCTACAATCACCCCCACTTATATTAGTAGCGCCCTTGTTGCGCAATGGCTCATGACATATATCCATTAATAGCGACGTCTTCACCTCTTGGGTAGCCATTTCCTCCTAACACTATGGTGGAGGACATCCCGGACCCTAGGCTCGATCCATTATGAACGATTATTAGTCCAAACAACCTGTTGGGCTTGGGCCCAACTGGAGCACTTAATCGCAGCTCAAAATGCTTACGCACAGATTGTTTAGTAGTAGCATTGCTACTTATAAGCCACTACCATATTTTGTGATTACTAGATGTTATACTGTGTTTGGGGTGCTACAACCACCCCCACTTATATTCGTAATGTCCTCGTCGCACAACGGCTCGTGATCTATTCCCAGTAGCAATGGCGGCTTCACCTCTTGGGTATCACTTTCCTCCTAACACTGTGGTTGGGGTGGCTCCACCTCTGAGCAGCCATTTCCACAATCAGAGGTAATCTGCTCTAATACCATTTGTAACATACCATGCCCTAGACCTAATCCATTGTGGGAAATTACTGGTCCAGACAACCTATTGGGCTTGGGCCTAACTGGAACCTTGTACCACAGCCCAAAATGCTTAAGCCTAGATTGTTTAGTACTAGTTGCCACTGCTTATAAGCTACTACCACACTTTCTAATTACTAGATACCGTACTATGTTTGGAGTACTATGGGGTCTCAAACTTGATCTGACAAATTTCGATGATTGTCAAGTCAAAGAACTTACTGAATCAAATTGAATGATAGTCACTTCGAAAAAGTTGATCTCGAACTTGATCTAACAAAAATGTATCGAAATAAATTCGAAGAAAAAATTTTCTTAAGGAACCAAGCTAGAACATAGATAGAGTTCTCTTCAATTGCAGCTTGAAGTTCCTTCTTCACCTATCTGCCCACCTCTACTTAAACTATGTTGTTTACTCTGACATGAAGGCGGTAGGCATCACAAAAAAACCTGAAGCAAACACTTGTCCGGTCAAATAAGATGCACTATCCCTTTTATACTATCACACTTCACATACCTTGACAAGTAGCCCATCACCCCCTTTTCCATGTGCATGTTGCGCGTCCGTGATGCACTGATAACTAGTCCTTCGATTTTTCCGCGGGGGGGTAAGGTGTTGTCATTTCTTTGCAAGTTAGATACGGAATAAAATTCAAGGAAAATATAGTGCTTTTTAATGAACCCTACGACCACGAACGGTCCATTGAATTTATATATTGGCAAGAACAAAATCTTTATCCTATTAAGGTCACGACCTCCTTCTCGTACATAATTATTTCGGATACTATATGGAGCAATCGTGCTGAGAACCTGAGACAGTCTCTCTGGTAAGATGAATGTTTACATGAAGACATTATCTGGTATCCCCCTTCTTGCTCCTATAAAAATTGGATGACCACTGGTCTGTGATGATCATCCTTTGGCTTTAAAGGAACAAGGACATAAAAAGTTGCTGAGATAAGTCGCATATAATGACAAGGGACAAGAAAAGCTCTACTATAAAACCCAAGAGATTAAAATTGTAGATATCAATTGTCAATATTATCTTGCATTTCGTTAATTAAAAGGTTTGCCAATCTTTGTATGAACTTTGCAGAGAATGCCGGTAATTAAGCGATAGCATTTTCCAACTTAGAACTTCTCTATTTGTTGGGTTTTACCTCTAAATAACAATAGTATTTACTGCATAATTTTTCCACATGACGTATGATAACAACATCGAAGAGCAGATAGAGCTAGGGTTTAATCGTCTCCAGTGGATTGAGAACGATGCTGCGTCGAGGAGGAGATGATGGATCAGAAAACGATGGAGAGGAGGATCGAGCCTTACTTGACTTTCATGCGGGCGAGGCGATCGGCGACGGAGGTGTCCTTCTCCATCTTGGGCTCTTTGGTGCCGAAGGTGTAGCTCGACAAGGGGTAGACGTTTACCATTGGAGAAGACACCATCTCGCTCTCTCTTCCTCCTTCTCCCTTCGATCCCCTTTGTACTTTTGTTTGCTCAACCGGGAAGGACTGGGTTTTGCTTTTATTTGCTGTTTGCCTCGGGGGAAAATGGAGTCCCGGATAGTTTGAAAGAGGTTGATAGATCATAGATAAATGCCACTTCTTATTTGGGCGTTTAAGCTTGATCTTTTCAAAGTTTGCCAATAGCAATAGGAACTCTAGTTATTTTATAATCATACGTTGATATATGAGAAAGATATCTATTTAGGTGCTCTTTTTGTTTATGTTCAAAGGACAAGATGTTAGATATAGTCATCAAAGAATCAAAATGCGTCAAAAGTTTTTATAATCTAGTCATCTAGCTATATCTATCTATAATTATACTAAAGTTGTGTTTCTCTCAGCTTTAATCCTATGTTCGACACGTGTCTCTCCCCCCACACTCCCTTCTCTTAAAAAAATAGCCCTCTGCATTCCCTCGCATATTCTGCTGCCTCCCCCACCCTTTCCTTTCCCATTATTGCCACGTGGTACTTCACTTTTCTCCCATCCTCCCCCTCCCACTCATGTATTTGTCCTTATATGCATCCCTTTACCCCTTTACTCCCTCTTCTCTCTTTCAATTTCCTAGTTTCCTCCATAAAACACGTATCCCGCTCTCTACCTCTCTCTCTCTCCAGTTCCTCATCTACTCCTTAAAACACGTAATCAACTCTCTTACTATTTCTATCCTTTCCTCCCTCTCCACTACAATCTCTCTCAACTTCTCTTTATCTTCTCTCTCTACCCATTATCCCTCACTCTTCTTCTCTAATCTCTATTGCTCTCTCTATGTATCTCCCCACCCATATTTTCTCCCTTACTCTCTTTTTATCTATGCAATTTCTATCTCCCTCCTTCTTTCTACAATTTCTATTTCTATATTTATAGTAAAGGAGACCAAGGTCTCTAGATTATCTTCCAAACATAATTTATTTTCAAATTTAAACATTTAAAACATGTATAATGTGATGTTAATATATTATAATTTAATCATAATTAATAATTACTTTGAAATAAAAATAATTTCATAAATTCAAATCTTATAGTAAAATGATGTAATAAAAAATTAGTTACATAGTAAAAATGATTTAATATTTCATATAGTTAAAAAGAATTCAATAAATATACATTTTTTTAAATAATAATAAAAAGGATAAGTGATATAATATCAATTTTTAAATATTTTAATAATGGTGTATTTTATTTTAATTTAAAAATTATAATTAAAATTAATTTTAAAATATAATATTTGTACACATATTTGACTTATTTTTCATCATATCATGAAATCAATGAGGTATATAGATAGTATATTTCATTTTATTTATATCCGTCAATTGAATGAATTTTATATCTGTATTTTTTTACATATTATCTATCATCTATTATAATTCTTATAGATTTTTAAAATATATTATGATAATCCATGATCATAGATTCATATAATTGGGGTACAAATAGTAATGTAGATAAAAGTAATGTGAAATATAATACATATAATGAATGAATATTTTAAACTTTTTAAATGCAATGTTTTTTTCTAAAAATATATAAATTTCATAATGTTTGATGTATATTAGTTGTTTGTGTGGTTTATAATTGAAATAAACTACGTGCATGTAATACAGCTGAATGACTTATCTTTTATTGGAAAATATAGTTTTTACGATAAATGTAAATTGGTTGTTTTATAATCAATGATTAATAATTGTTCTATGTGAATTGATGTTTAGCGATATCAATACGAATGTTCCGAAGAAGTTATATTCACTTATCTACTTTGTGAAAAAAGATGTAATATGAAATCTTGCTTAATTCCTATAATTTTAAAACGCATCAATGTTGCATTTAATGTGAAAAGATTGTACAAATGGCAGGTATAGTGTATCAAAATGGACAAAAGATATATGTAAGCATGACATGTAGTAGACGTGCAAGCGGTGCCGGTCAATATAGAAATAAATCTCTGTTCGAAGAAGAAAATGTCAATGATGCAGAAAATAATAATGAATAATGGAAACATATTGCTACAGGCAATCGGAGGAAGTATTTTTTTTCAAAACAAAAGATAAGGCAATTTTATGCATGTTATCTAGTAACTATACTATTACTGGGTTTTTTTTATAAACCTCTTCCTAGACGGACACGTGGTGCTTTCTGCGCCCATTCTTATGTCCTCCCCTTTCCTCTGTCGTGTCCACGCTCCCCATTCCTCTCTCTCCCCTCAATTCAATCGGGTGATTCTCTCCATCCATAACTCTTTCTCTCCTCTCTCTCTCTGTCAAAATGCCCTCTCTCTCCATCCACTATTCTCTATCCATTTCAAAATCCAAATTACCCTCCCCCCCTCCCTCTCTCACTCCATTTACTCTCTCTCTCTCTCTCCATCCAATACACTCTCTCTCTATCAAAACATCCTCTCTCCATCCACTACTCTCTCTCTCTCTCCATTTACTCACTCCATCAAAATCCATCACTCGCTCCATTTACTCTCTTTCTCCATCCAATACTCCTTCTCTCCATGTACTCTCTCTCTCTCCATAAATGTGTGGTCTCCTCATTTTCTATTTCTCCTCCTTTTTACACACTCGCTTCCCATTCTTCCCTCATTATTTGAAGTTATATTTTTTATTCCAAATTTAGTAGTATTTTCATATTTAAATGTTAGCAATAGTTGTAAGTAAGATCTAATGTAAATATTTCATTATTGTACTAAAATAAAACTATATCGAAATGAGTGCATATGAATAAATTATAAAAATACAAGTAGACGTGCATAATTAATAGAAATGTTAAAATTATAATTCTCTTCCATCCAAAATTCTTACCAATTTTATATTATGTTAGATTAAATAGATACTACTTTATGGATCAAGTATTCGTCATGCAAATAGAATATTAAAGTTATAATACTTTTTCATCCAAAATTCTCGCCAATATTATATTATGCTAGATTAAATAAATACAACGTTAGGGATTGAATTTTCATAATGCAAATAACAATGTATAAAGAACAAGAATAAAAAATACAGTGTAAGAAATTACATATATATATGTATGTATGTATGTATGTGTATATTAATCTGTGAATAATACACAGATGGTGTACGAATATGATGTAAAATATAAAAAAATAATATTTCTCCATCTATTGATCATTTTTTATGATGGTTTTTTTCTTATAAGACATGGATGGCTAACATATATTTCTTAAACTTCTTTCATTTTGAAAATAGTCATGTTATTAGTATAAAATAATCGTAACTTCATTGTGTAATATAATCAATATTGATAAATATTGACACGTAACAAATTACAGTAAGGTAGCAAAAATATTACACCCATAACTTGATTTTATTTTTATTTGATGGTCTTATAACTACATGTTATTATAGATCCTTTCATGTTGAAATTGAAAAAATAGTTTCACATATACGAAATAAATAAATGTAGCAAAAATAAAGATATAAAATATACTTCATTTAGAAAATTTCAAATGTAGAAGTATTCTCAGTTGTTTAGTTCTCCAAAAATAAATTTTAATAGATGTTTGAATTTTTTGAATTACGAGAAAATATAAATTTTCAAAATTCAATCCACCGCGTATTGCTACTTATTTGCCTATATTATATATAGGAAACACTCATCTCTTTCTCACCACCAATCATTCTCTGACTTCATCTTTCAATGCATTCTCTATCTACATATGCATGTCAAAACATGTACAAAATAAATAATATCAATTTTATCCTCTTGCAAGTGTCATGTACTAATGATATGGATAATTTTGTGCAAAAATTACAATTATCCAAAGTATTGATAATGAAATTGATACCCGATCATGTGGTCGGCGATAGAGTTGAATAGGGGAAGGATCAAGGATGGTTTGGATGATGGTTGGAGAGGATAAGGAGATGGGGATAGTTGCAGGTGGTTGGATTTCAAGCGAGGTTCGTGGAAGAAGATAAGAGGGTGGTAGCGCTGGCTAGCGGTGGAAGGGAGAGATGAGCAACAAAAGTGGTCAGAGATTTCGGGATAGAGCGTGGTTAGAGACGCAGGGGGTTGGGTGAATTCCAAGTGGTGATGGGTTCCATTGGAGGGGATAAGGAGGTTGGAGGGGGAAGGTTGTTTAAGGATATCGAATAAGAGGGGACAGAGTTAGGTTGGCAGTTGGGTTATCTTCGGAGGTAACGGTTTGTACAAGGCAGCACAGGGTGGAGGAGCGATCGGTGTGAGGGCGCGACTTGGCCAAGGAGGAGGCAGAGCGATGCCGGGAAAGGATGAAACAGATCCTCACGTGTAGGGCACGTAAGGATGAGGGAGGCATGTCTCACGTGCTCGGCACGTGAAGGGCAAAGAGGTTGGCCAGGTTCACGTGCTGGACAAGTGAGGAGAGAGAGAGTGGTGGGGAGACCAGAAGCCGCCAATGAGTGCGTGTCACGTGGCGCGTTGACCAAGACAAGCTTTGACCAATGTATTAAAAATAGATAAAAAATCAAACGACCTCAGATGCAAAAAAGCCCAACACAAAAAATGTTCATTTAAATGTAGCCTGCAGTGGTCATGAAGACTTGAGTGCTCATCGAATACAGAATGGAAGATGTGTTTTTTGCGATATTTTATGTGTATAAAATATCTCTTTCTTTTACTTTTGCAATTTTTATTTGATTTTCTGTGGATTATAATTCATGTAAAAAACAAACGTTGTGTGAAATAATGCAAGGAACGCAGATTTTTTTTGGATTTTTTATGAGTTAGAAACAAGTCGGAAAATTTAACGGAGTGAAGTATGTACAAGTGTATCAAGTCAATTAGCTCAAGTCAGAATATGTCCTTTTTATTACTTTTTTTTATTTTTTGTATGTGATTTATTAAAACAATGAATAAAATAAAGAAATAAATAAAGAAATAAATATAACGAGTGAGATATGCACATGAAGTGGCATGTCAAAATCAACAGATATGTACAATGCGCAGTTAGATCCCAAAACTCATTTTTCACAAATGGACTCCGATTCTTTTGAACCTCAGCTTGATTTATAGATATTTGAGCGTATATTAATTCATAAGTAGAATTCATTTAGACATTATATTAGAGAGATATCAACATTTTGTATGTTTGTCACAAAACTAGGGTTTGGGATTATTTTGAATATGTACATGTCAGCATTTTTATGATTTTTCATGGACTAAGGTCAGTTATATGCACACAATGAAATTAGCTCACGTAAATTGGAATTGGCGTTAATTAATTAAAAATACGTGAAGTTAGATGAAAATGTGAAGATGATTATTAATGCAGAAATGAATGCTAATTTATGCAAATTAATTAAAAGTGCATGAAAGTTAATTTCATGAAGTTAACATGTAAATGATCCTAAATTCTCGAGACGAAGCTCTATATTCAGTTGATCAGAGTGATGAATCAAATATTCATCGACCTCCTATACTTAAACCGTGCTCGTCCTCAAGCATCTAAAGAAACGAAGAGGTGAAATGAGAATGAGGCGACCATGTTCGACACTAAGAGTCAAAGTCCGTACACTATCATGCGGAACTCGAAGAGTTAAGTCAATGACCTAAAGATTCTAAAATCCTAATATTCAGTGAAGTTCTTGTGAAAATTAGGTGGATTGAGGCTAAGTCAAGACCACTCTCGATTTTTGCTCATAACTTGGTTCAGAACCCAAGGGCTTTTCACCAGTGTAAATACATGTAATGCTGTATGAAGTGTAGATGCATGAATGCAAACATTTTTGAAAGAATTTTGCAAATATTTTTGTTGTTTTTTGTGATTGAATTTTATTCACTTTATTCACATTGTACAAATTTATGCTTGTTAGAAAAAATTTCTCAACTTTTACAAATTCTATCTTCACCCCCATGTCAATTGTATATAGGAAATACAATACCATATAGCATAATATTATGCACATGATGCAACTCACATCCCCATTATACTTAGTGTATGCTAAGTATAGAAGAATGCAACAGAAAAAGAAAAGAAAAGGGTAGAAGTCGATCGCCCCCACATACATAAGTTCTTGGTCAGCCTATGTATTAAAGAGAGCAAAAATGGGGTGGTCGAGGGTAAACAGAGCGGAATGAAGAATATACACAGACAAGCATCAACCCCTTGCACTTAGGTCTTGGTCTACGTATAGAAGTAGTACAAGGGAGTCAATGAGATCGGGGAGGCAGTGCCAATGTTCAAGGAGGATTTTGATAGATCTTGAGTCAGGCATGTGGTGGGAGGGAATATGGACGTGAAGAACGTGTTAAAGAAGATGAAGATTCCCAACCATCATCGGAGTCATTCTTAGAATAGTAATGTTTAGTGGAGGCTCTATAGATAATTCTTCTCTGTGGTTGCCATCTCACTTGGTCAACTGACTCGACCTCGGATAATGAGTACTCTGATGACGGTATCACCATGTATGTTATATATCTCCTGTAAGGTTAATATACGTCCTGGGAACATAGTGGTGCTCAGAGTCGGGTTTGACTTTGTTGGTTCAGGTGTTGGATTAGGGTAATTGTCAAGGAAGTCTGAAATAACTGTGTCCAGGTTTGGTGATATGGATGTGCATATGTCAAGCTCATTCACCTTGATAGCATCACTGGCAGTCTCAACAATCGGATCTTAAGGTGTCTCTCCTAGAGTGGTTTGTAGAGAGGTATGTTCCTATGAAGGGTTTGACTCATGGGTCTCCTTTGTTCACAAGTTTTGATTTCATGTTCAGTTATCTCAGGGTCCAGTGTGTCCTCACTATGGTTCTGGTTTGAGAATTTTATGTCTTGAGTCTCGTAATTGACAGTCGCTCTAGTAGTGGCTAAGAACGGCTTCCCCAGAATGTTGGGAGACTCAGACAACTCTCCTCAGTGCTCAATATCCAGGACAATATAGTCCACTATACATCCAACACCTTGGAAATTCATGACGACTAAAACAATTCCTCTCGGTCTTTTTGTGGATCGATCAGGAATTTGAACGATCACTCTGGATTTTTTAAGCGGTTCGAGTTTGAGTCAGTCAAACACAGACCTTGGGAGGATGTTCAAGGTGGGGTCGCAACCAATCCGAACATGAGTAAACTTGGTGCTCTCAATTTTACATGTAACCCTATACAACCATTGACTCTGCAGCTTTTGCTCTTTACAGTCATCACCAATGAATTGGTCATAGCGATTAAATGAAATTCAGTTCTAAATCTCTTATGCCCTTCTTCTTGGGTGATAATCAGCTCTTCCCAAATCTCTGAAGATCAGGCACATACTCTATGGCCTTGATTAATGGAAGCTCTAAGATCAGACTTTTACAAAATGCTTCCATATCAGTGTTGTCCATTTTTTTGAATATTCTATTTTTCCAATTTTTTGATACTTTTATTAAAGTTAGTGGAATGGCCAATAGAATGGCCAGTGGAATGGTCAGATGCATGTGGTGTTTATGTCTGACAATTTTGCACACGAAGTATCTCGGGTTCACTATGTGTAGTCCTCACTTCTCGTTGGTTGTTAATCATATTTTTAACCATTTGGATGAAATTACCAAGTTAATCAGTCAATGCACCCGCTCTTTGATTAATTTGAGTTATGCCATCTGTTATTGTCTCATGACCTGAAGATGAATAATCGTACTCGTCATGTCATGATTTCGGCATGCAATCCTGAGCCGAGTAATAGTCATTCTCAATGGTAATGGCTTGGTCACGAGTCCCATTTCCTTGACATTGAATCTCAAATGTTTGGTCAAAGGGAAATTGATTGTACTCGTGAAGAGAGTCATTCCGAGAAGGTGATGGTTCGAACAATGTATCCTCAATCATATTTGGGAATCGTATCTCTCTGTCAAATTCAGTTATACTCGTGCCCATCCTCGAATTTGCTTGCTCCAATCTATCCATATAATATTCAATCGGTTCTGCGAGAAGTTCATATCTTGAATACTCAACCGAAGAAGGAGTGGGGTGATGGAATGAGGGTGAAGGATGTGATGGTTGGGGAAGACCGACTCGAAGAGAGGGCTCTCTTGATATGAAAATGAAGACGAAGATGGTGGGAAATCGGTCATGTAAGTGCGACCTATGGAGTTTGGGTATGGAAACCATTATTCAGAGGGCTCTCTTGATATGAAAATGAAGACAAAGATGGTCGGAAATCGGTCATGTAAGTGCGACCTATGGAGTCTGGGTATGGAAACCAGTATTCCGACATCTTTGGAAATAAACCTCGATATCTTGATGCAAGTGCAGTGGGCTTTACAATTATATACACAAGGCAAAGTCCAAAATTCACCAACGCACACGGTGAAGGCTATGGAAGTTCATTCGATTATATGTTTGGTTTTAAATTGGTGATAAAACAAGATACGAGTCAACTTACGCAAGATTAAAATGCGGGTTTTGGGATCTATCATAGGGATGCATCCTCACCTCTCAACAAGCATAATATATCATGCGTACACACATGGGATTGCTCTCCCACAAACAATGACTATATCATTTTAATTGGTCAATAATGTTAGCAGACTCGTTATTTTAATTTGGCTATCACTTTAAATTTGAGTGGAAATCAATACATGTCTCCACGGGGATTTCAATTTTCTTTAATCATAGGTGAGTGAAAAATCGAGGGAGAATCGAAAAGTCATTCAGCGGGAAATGTGATGATAGATGTGAAGTCATAGATACTTACAATACTTACTCACATTCTCCGTGTTGAATGCTAAACAGAATTGAAATTTACCTAATCGGATATTTCTAATGCATGCACGAGAAACCGTACATAGAACGGGAATTTATATTAGCAAGTGATTGAATAAATAATTTGGCTAAGTAAAATCCAGCCTAGCACGTCTAATTAAAGTGAGAGCGAGGGCCTAGTCCTATGAGCACAAAAATAAACCTAGTAGCCATGGTGCAATCATAGGACTACGTCAATCACCACAAAAAAAGGGGCCAGATAGGCCAGGCATCTGGCCCGGGTACAAACGCGAGTCTTCAAACGAAGATCTCTGGAAATATACAGAATAATTACAAAGTATTTACAAAAATAAAATAAAAATACTCTCACGCCAAAAATAAGAAAATAAATTCTCCGTGCTTCTCGGCGGGTCCTGTCCACTGAGTCATCTAACTCCAATCATTTCGAGTTGCACGACTCCCAAGAAAATCGCTGCAAGTCCACAGGGTGCCTCGCATGAAAAAAAATATCAGAGAGATATTCACAGAAAAATATATACAAGAATTAAATGAGATAATAATGAAAAATAAATAAAGGAATATGCACAAGAAATCGGGGGTCGGACTACCTGGGGAAGAAAGACCTAAAAACTTAAACTATTTAAAAATTAATACTAAACCTTATACTTCCTCGACAACGATGCCATTTGACGAACACATAATTACCCTATGTTAATTTTGTCAAATTAACGATGTCAAAGTTGTATCCGGGTAATCTAGGAATCGTAGAAAAATGATCACACCGAGAAACAATTCTCAATTCGATCAAAGCTATTTATATTACTTGGATAAGTCCCAAGGTCAAACTCGAGGAGGTATATGCGAGTTCATAATTAATCTTTAAATATCATAAGAAATCTTGGTTTCCAAAGAAGAATGATATTTTTAGTGTTTTCTGTACTTTTCAGCTTTTTATGATTTTTAATTTAAGGGATATATAATTAATAGTGGAAAGAAAAATAATACATGTATTTTCACAATAATTATTAATGTAGATGAAATAATGTTATGCAATGTGATGATAGAGATAAAGTAATGCAATATTTTTGTGAATTTTATATGATGCAGTGATATAATGAAGTGATGCAAATATACATGCAGGAGCAGGAAACCAATTAAGCAACAAGTGATCAATTAAGTAAGAACCCAGATGATCACAACAAATAATTATTCATTTAAGCACTATATAATTTCCCATAATAAATCCCCACAAATCACGAATTATTGAGCAATGGAGAATCATCATCAAAGAATAAATGTGGTCAATACAAGAAATTAACTCCATAATTTAATTAATGTCGAGCAATGTGTTAGAATGGATAATTGACGGTCTAGATGGTAGAGAATACATCATAGTTCAAAAAGACACCAATAACGTAAAAATCCGATAACGGATGCTCGAGATATGAATATTTGAAGCACATGGACTATATGTAAGAAAAATAAATAAAATACTCATAGTAATACCCCTGAGAAGAACCGTTATGAAATTTCCAAAAGTCGCTTGGGGTCTTCTGTAATTTACCAACACGGGGTGGGGGGATACGCATGTGTTTCTCTAAAGCTTAGAGGGTGCTTCTGCAAATTTCCAAAGTCACGTGTTGCACGCGTGGCTGTGGTCTCCTAGCAATTTTGGAAGAGTGCGAGGACATGGCCGTAATTTCCCACAAACACGTGCTGCACACGTAAGGCGTAACTGTTTTAGGCATCGATTTAGCTTGGTCTTTGCACATGTCAGCTCCCTGTTGCTTCAGTCAGTTTCAGCTCACCTGAAGCCGTAGGAATGAGTAAGGCGGCTTGGGGGGGGGATCAGAGCCTTCCGATGAGGGCTTGATATGGCATCCGTCTTTTGGGTGATATTGAACTGCGTGTATATGTTGTGTTTTTTAGCTACCGAGACTGTAGCATTGACCTGGGGATAATTTCTTTATCGTTGCTCAACTGGATTCTTCGAGGCGCTACCGATATGATGCTCGGACAAGAGGTACGGAGACGTTAGAGTTTGATAGCGGCAAGGTAGAGGCAGTCAGACCTCAAGTGGTGATGGTGAAGAACGGAGGATGAAGCGAGAAGGATAAAGGGGGTTGTCGCCTAAATGGAAGGATGAAGCTCGACTTCCTAGTTCTTGCCTCAGTCGCAGGTGGGGCGCGACCAAGACTCTGTAGTTGCTGGAGCACTACAGCTGATGAATCTCAGATTCATCACTCTAAATCTCATTAATTAAGCTCAAATCCCTACAAATCATTGGCATTTCTTCATTTATTCAACATAATGAACATTCATGCATGATTTGAAAAGAATTGCATTTTATCCCTTATTTTTGCACAAAATAAGAAGCCCAAAATCCCAACTAAAATTGACCTGTAAATAGCCGAACTTCCCTGATTTTTAACTAATTCATACTAATTCCGAATGACGCAAAACCATCTCCACCGTGTACATATCACTGACAAGAATAAAGGAAAAATACAAAAAAAACCATTAACTCAAAATAAGTGGACCAAAAACCCAAACCCTAGTTCCAGGATTCCCGGACTAAAACCATCAAATTTTCCCCACTTAGTGTCCGTTTTAATCCTACTCACTTTTGAACTAATGTACATTCAATTACCTTCAAAACAAGACCAAGTTCAAGTGAATCGGAGCTCATATGTGAAAGTCAGGTTTTTGGCCTCTTTTGTACATTTCGAATTTTAGCTAATTTGACCTATTATTTTATGTACATAATTAACCTATTTGATTTTACCTCTTTTTCACGTGTCTTCTTTGATAAAAAGTTATATTAAAATGCGTAAAAATCTAAATTCAAATTGAGCTTGAAATCAAAGAAACTAATCGGGTCCAAGTATTCACTAACTACCTATACAAAATTGGTCTTTTTTCGTATTTTTATTCCATTTTTTAAATTATTAAAAATTCAAAAAATTTAGATTAATGTGTAAATATTTATCTTTGATTTTACTATATTTTTTCCGGATTTTTATCCGGTCTAAAAATGATAAAAATATCAAATCCAAAAAATCAAGGTATTCTATGTACATGAGATACCCCCAAAATATCACTTTGTGTAGATGATCGATTTTGATTTTGATTCTTCATGAAAGTTGTAGATCTCATTGAGATGAGCAATTTTCATGGCGAAGTTTTTTCGATCCGAGGTCGTTTGCTATTTCTTTTCTATTTTTTGTATTTATTTTCCAAATTTTGTGGGGCTGACACGTGACCGCTCCTAGAGCCGCCACGTGTCACCCATTTTTCGATTTATTTTTTTGTTTGTAATAAAAAAAATTAAAAGCCAAACGTACGGGGCACGTGCCTCCTGCGCACGTGCTCTGCCGACCCCTTTCGTTGTTGCCACATGGTGCAACAAGAGCCGTCCGATCTCGGCTGATCGGATGGCACTTGTGCGTCTTCCCCAAATTGCTCTGCCGGCAACCCCAAGTCTTCACCGTCGGTGATTTCTCCGCCATCGCCTCATCGAATCCTCATCTGATCGCCGTCAATCTCCAATCAGATCAATCGGAACTCCTCCCCACGTATCTCACGGTAGCCTTCACTCTTCATCTCCTCTGAATCCCACAGATCTCGTCATCTCCAATCAAAACTCCACCGCCTTCCATTAATGGCTGTGCCGCCTTCCCTCTTCGATTGGCATCACCTCGTCAAATACCTGACAACCACCTTCCTTCTCCGGTCGACTCGTGCGCTATTTAACAAACGCCGCCACTCCCGTCGTAAGGCATCCGTCATTCAACCTCCAAGAAACCCCCTCCGGTAGTGACAGCCAGATACCCTCCGTCAGCGTGATCCGAGGTCGACAGACCTCGTTGCAGCCCTGTATCCGCTACGCTGCTCCGCTCTGGCATCTCGTCGTTGAGCCCCACTCCTCCAGGTATCCTCCACTACTCCGCCTTCTCTCTCATCTCTGATAGTCATCTCCGCCACACTCCATCCTCGCTCGATTGAATCGCTTCTCCATCATTCGAGTCGCGCTACTCGCCCCGATCGAATCCCCTCATCTTCAACCATCATCTCGCATCGTCACCGGCCGCCAAGAGCTTCACCACCCGCTACTATACATCGTTATCTACCGCCTCCATCACCGACAACACATATCCTCCGCCGACATCACCAGGAACATTCAACCCCGGCCCCTTCGCCAACCCCTCCTGGCTGGTGTCGGCGGTCCTCTTCATCGACAACACATCTACCTCCGACAACCGCTTCGTCATCGACAACACAGTCTTCATCAACGCCACCTCCTGATGTGTGTCACCCACTCTGCCTCTCCACTGCTCCGCTGCTCTGCTGCTCCTGGGAGGACCACCGGAGCTCCGCTGCTCTGCCTCTCCACCGACGCCCGTCGGATGTGTGTCACCCACTCGCAGCCGTCAGATCAACATGATTAATATCTGACCATCTAGAAGGCGCTCATACTCTGGCGCCGGGTTCATCTTCATCAACGGTCCTGATTCGCTCCGAGTCTAGTTCTGAACCAACCTTCCAAGCTAGGAGCCTCGGGCCAAATTCGAAGCACGCCAGTCTGTTACGTGGACGCCAGCCCCGAGCCTCCATCCAAACCAACTATTAGCACGTAGGTGTTATGTGATACGCATGAAATTTGCAACGAAGCCCCTAGAATCATTCTTAACTACACATCAGCCTACCGACTAGAGGGTGCGTGCCATACACGAGCCCCTCTAGGATTTTTGCATTTGAACCCCCAAGGGTTTAGGTATTCACATTTTCACCTCTGTTATGCATTTTTACAATTATTTAAATATTGTAATTGCATTTATACCCTCGTATCCCCCCTTTGTTTTGGACCGCTATGTTGCATTATTTTATTATCCAAAAATAGCATTTTGTTCCTCACCCAATTCCATACATCCTGACTTATTGTGGACATTTTGTGATCAGTGATTAATTAATAATTAATTATTTTGTGGAAAATTGCATACTTTTCCCATTTTGTGCTCTGATTTTTATAATCGATCAACCGTTGCTCAAAAAGTTGCCGAAAAATCAGGAATTGTAGAATTAATTGTGTTTAACATTGTACCCTAAAGAATTGCATTTGCATGTTTGCCTCATAAAAATCATTTTGCATATTTCAATATTTGATTTTTAATAGGTATTAAATCTTACATTTTCGAGATTTAGACTTTTTCTTAGATCGGTCACCTAGTGATAGATCTTGGATAATTTTATCTCTTGAAAATAAATAGGTTTAATATTTATTATAATTGTATGTTGAAATTCACATCATTTGTATTTAAAAATTCATAAAAAAAATTCATCTTAAACCAAAAAATTCCAAAAAATACAATACTTTCATGTCATCATAACTATCATCGTGGCCAAGTATCATATTTTTCGGATACCGTTTGATCAATATTTACATTTTAGTCCTTAAAATAGGCTAAATTGTAATTTTCATCTCTAATTGTATAACAAAATAAAAAAAGAGACTGCCTCGAAAACCGTACACGAACTTCGATAGACAAACTTCTAGGTTATTCCTTTGCCTCCTTGTGTTCGACCTTGGAACTTGCCCAAGTAAAATAAACATAAAACCGCATCGATTAAAATTGACAAAAAAATCGTGTGGTTATTTCTTGACCGATTCCGATTGCTCGCCTACAACGAAATGACACATTAATTTTAACGATAATCCAATACATGACGTATGTATAACATAGGCAATTCGTGAACCGTCAGATGGCACCGTTGCCGGAGATCGAACCCGGTCACCCGCGTGACAGGCGGGAATACTCATCACTATACTACAACGACTTACGCGAAAGTACGAGATATGGGTAAAATATATACACAATATATATACAGACCCCCTATACTTAGCGACTGATGTGTCCTCAGAGCACAAGATGCGCAACACGGTGATGAGTCATCGAGGATCACGCGTAGTTGGGTTGTTTCCAGCGACTTGGGCTCTTGTCACAAACCCATGTTCCAACTCCTCCTCTCTCTCATTTCAATTGGAGTGATTAATTATCGATGTATATTAGCGGATGCCCGTTCATGGGGAGTCGGCGATATAGATAAGTAGGGGAATGGTCGGGTATGGTTTGACTAATGGTTGGAGAGGATAAGGAGATGAGGATAGCTGCAAGCGGTTAGATTTCAGGCGAGGTTCGCAGGAGAAGATAAGAAGGCAGCGACGCTGGCTAGCGGTGGAGGGGAGTGATGAGCAGCAGAGGTGGCTCGAGATTTAGGGATTAAGGGTGGTTAGAGATTTAAGAGGTTTTGTGAACTCCAGGCGGCGGTGGGTTCCATCAAAGGGGATAAGGGGATGGAAGGGGGAAGGTTGTTGCTGGAGATCAAATAAGAGGGGATAGAGTTAGGTTGGAAGTTGGGTTATCACTGAAGATTATGGATATGCGAAAGGCGATGCAGGGCGGAGGAGTAGCCAGCGCGAGGACACGGCTCAACCGTGGAGGAGGCAGAGAGACGCTATGAAAGTATGAATATTTCCTCAAGTGCGTGACATACGAGGATGAGGGAAACATGGCTCACGTGTTAGGCACGTGAGGGGCAAAGGGGTAGGCTTGGGTCACGTGCGAAGCATGCGAGGAGAGAGAATGTTGGGGAGACCATGAGCAGGTGGCTCTAGTGAGTGTGTGCCACGTGGCGTGTTGACCAGGACAAGCTTAAACCGGTGCATTAAAACTAGATAAAAAAACCAAATGACCTCAAATGTAAAAATACCAAACACAAAAATTATATGTTTAAATGCAACCTACTATGCAAAATAAGGATTCGAGTACTCATGAAATGCAGAATGAAAGATGCGCATTTTTGGTGATATTTTATGTGTATAAAATACCCTTTTTTAGTGTTACAATTTTTATTTGCTTTTCTTTTGATGAATAATGCTTGCGAAAATCAAGCGTGATGTGAAATAACACAAGGAACACAATTGCATTTTTTTGGAATTTTTATTTGTTAGAAATAAGTCAAGAAATCAGGGATGTGAAGTATGTACAAGTGGATCAAGTCAATTAGCCCAAGTAAGAATACGTCCTTTTTATTGCTTTTTTACGATTTTTTTGTATTTTCGTTTTTATGTAATTCATTAAAACAATGATTAAAATAAATAAATGAAAAAGAAAATAATTAAAACGAGTGAGATATGCACATAACATGATATGTCAAAATCAATAAATATGTACAATGCACAGTTAGGTACCAAAACTCAATTTTCATAAATAGACTCTGATTCTTTTGAATTTGATCTTGATTTGTAGATATTTGAACGTACGTTAATTCAAAAGCGAGTAGAATTCATTTTGGACATTGCATGAGAGAGATATCAATGTTTTTGTCTGTGTATCTCAAAACTAGGGTTTGTGATTATTTTGAATATATACAAGTTATCATTTTTTAGGGTTTTTCACGGATTAAGGTCAGTGATATGTACACAATGAAATTGGTTTCGTGTCAATTAGAATTATAATAAAAAAACAGGTGAAGTTAGGTGAAAATATGAGATGATTATTAATGCAGAAATGAATGCTAAATTATGCAAATTAATTATCAGTGCATGGAAGTTAATTTTATGAAGTTAACATGTAAATGATCCTAAATTTTTGGGATGAAGCTTTATTTTAAGTTGATTGGAGTGATGAATCATAGATTCACCGGTACACTATCGACCTGCTCCAAGAAACCGAGATGCTAGGATCCAAGCCAGCTTAGATACCCATGGATCCTAAGGGATGCATCTACGAGGTATGTGATGTCGGAGATAGTGGTTGCTACGGACGTCTAGTGGGTGAGTTATTATATCTTACCATTACCCAACCAGATATCTGTCTTGCTGTCGGAAAACTGAGCTAGTTCATGGACTCCCCTATTTCAGCTCACTATGATGCATGCATGATGGTTATAAGGTATATCAAATCATCTTTAGGAAGGGACTACTATTCACCAGTGGTGATAACTTTGACCTCATGGCATATTCAGAGGCCTACTATGAAGAAAGCATGATAGATAGAAAGTCTACTACGAGGTTCTGCACTTATCTTGCAGGAAATTTAGGCACTTTGGAGATGTAAGAATCAAGCTGCAGTTTCTCGCTCGAGCGCCGAAAATTGTGATGCCCTTAGGATCCGGGTACCCGTTTACACACGTTCACACTATTACATTCGTATGTGATCACACAAATATTGAAAATCAAGGAATTTTTTTCGCGTTGTTATGCTTTTGCATATGATACTCAAACCACATTCATCACCACGGATTTAACAAAGACAAATACTGCCATTTTTTCCATTATCTTTCATAAAATTTACAACATGTACATTAGAGCTGACAGTACATTCATATATCCCAACATTTTCAGAAGAGAAAGAAATGGTATCTTACATTATAATAGAACAAAAGCTATAACAAAAGAAGCCGTACCGTCTCGTGTAAACATGATCACCTAAAGTCATCAACCTGCTGCTGTGTTGCAAGCTCATTGTCTGCCAAAACATGTAGGGAAGAAGAGGTATCAATGAGTGCCGGTACACGATATTTCATATTGTAAAATAAGCATGTATTTAATATGGATACAAAAGAAACAAGTAGAAAGGCATAACAACCAATAGTTACAACTACTTGTTTTGAAAAAGAAGTTTTCATGCTACTGATATGGATGCTTCAAGTTTTCCCGTTACCTCCCGTATGTCACATTATTATGTAGTAGTTAACGACATGTGTATAATTTCCGCAATTACCTTATTACCTTATATATATTCATGTAATAGTCGATGATTCATATGTATATATACATATAATTATTAATCTCTTATTATTTATAAAACTAAAATATGAAGTATATAATGAGGACGATTTAGGTTTTGAACTTATTCTTGTTTCTATTTAAATTATTAAATTTAGTGGGTAGTCTGTAGTCCTGGTCTTTGTATAACTTCACACTATGACTCTGAGGCGTGGATAATGCCTTAGGGTTGGGGTACCTCCGTAGACATGCGGTGTTGTATCATGAATCCTAACTAAGTTTCCAGCACATCCACTAGCTTATAGAAATTTTGGATTCAATTTGATTATAGTCACTTCCAACCAACTCCACTTATCATTGATTTCATCTCTTAACCTATATTCATTATAACCCAATCAACTTGATTGAAACTCCACTAAACCTCAACTGCGACTATCTCAGATGTAACCCCATATGACTTAGATGTAGACATGGATAATTCAGATATAGCATCGCCAAGTCTGTTGGCGAGAAGTAAATAAAAACTCAAGCGGTGAGGTAGCCTCCAAAAAGGTTATTCTGTCTCGCCCTCTATTGGAAGTACGGTCCAATAGAGGGAAAGGTCTACTCAAAAACTACGCCTCAGAGATGGGTGAGAGCAGGAAGGCTGTATCGATATCTATATCGTATCGATATTATATTTCGATGATATATCGCCGAGGTATCGCCCATAACGGCGAGCCTTTGTGAAGAAAATGCATGGAAATCGGAATATATCGCCATATCGGTTCCCATATCGGTCCCATGCCGATGTCGATATATGGGCGATATATGCCGATATATCATGATATTTCCTTCCATGGGTGAGAGAGACTCTTCGGAAAAGTCACTCTAAATGGCTTGACTGGTAACAGGCAAACGAGCCCGTACGAAAAACTAAAATTGAGGACCCCTGCATGGGTATCCTAAAACAAAGGGTCAGTGGAACTAGTCAAAAGTCGGAATCCCACGAGGCATAAAAACACCGCGAGCTCGCGTAAAAATCATGTAAAAGACTGTGATTCTAGACATGCGCACTTGACGGCTGCTGCCGTAATTGGGCTTCCTATCTCTCGCCCAGTTGAGGGTCACCGCACCCTTGCACGGTCAGGTGTAAGGGCCACCATGTCGGCACAATAGATTATCATCACGGATTCACCAACCATCTAGATGCACTAGATTATAGAGTCAAATCGCATTATTTAGTGTGGAAAATGTTACTAAAGTTGGAGCGTAGATAAAATCATAGATGGTCATGTTCTAGAAGATCATTTTCTTAAAATCTCCTAATCTTCGTTGTTTTGATTCAACTTGTTTTGCCAAGAAGTTTAAGTTCACACCATAAAAGATATAGTTGTAGGATTTTCAGTTTGAGAAAAACTTATTTTCATGATTAAGTATAGATATAATATGCTCTTCTTACCTTTATTGCATGCAAAATTGTGATCATGGAGCTCATGCTAATAGTATTTTAGTTCAAAGTAACTTCAACAATACCCTGTCATTATAAGTAATGACAAATGTTGAAACACCAAGCTGGGCAGCATCATTATCATGAAAATAGACATTCCTTCAACAATCACATTCGTTTATCCAATAATTTTACTGTCCCATCATCTCATTGTGATTCTCAACTATGGTTACTATGTAAGTCAGATCTGTTTGTATTTTAAACGAATTAATCATTAATTTGATTTTAAATTTCACTAAACCGTAGGATGTAACATGTTCTTTGGAATTTTTAATGCAACAATGGAATGCATGCCTACAGTGAAACACCCCAAGCTATATATTCTACATTAGCCCCGGGTAAGATCATTTTATATAATTTGCTAAAACTGACCAATAAGACATAAGATAATTTTCATTGCATAAATTCATTTTTTATTATTTCCAGACCCCTCTTTCAGGTAAGCAAAAAGAAGGAATTAATTTCACCAAACTTTACCCATTGTTCAAATTAGGTCCATCTAAACCCTGGAATATTTTGGAGACCTAAACGTGATCAAGTAATCACCAGTCAAGCAAATTTCAGAAAGGAATGACAGAAATATTTAACTTTTCGAGAGAGCTAAATTCAAAAGCATGTTACATGCTTCAATCATTTTTTTAAAATCCTAACAGTCTGTCATGTGACTCAATTTATCTTACAGATTAACATCCTATTGGTAAAAAAATACAAATTTATCTTAGAAGACAAAACATGTGCTTAAGATAGGTTGTTAGAAGTTCGGGTTAGGAGTGTATATCCAAAAATCATCATTCTCATCCTTGGGGTAAAACCAGATCACTTAGGGGAGGGAAGCAAGTAGTTTTTTTTGTTAAAGATCCAGGCTACATAGTTGAAAATTTTATTTGTACTATTCCAACATCACATACTATAATGATATATGGATCTCATCAACATATGTTCAATAGAGGAACGTGGCTTAACCAAAATACTAAAATGTTTGTATGAGAATAATGAACCTTCTCAAAGAATGTGAGAATGGGATCAAAGTGGATAAAATGCATGTATGGCAGTAATATGATGGATATAGGAATATACCTTGAATCTTAAATTTTCGAAAGGATTTTGGGCATGGAACGAGACATGAATGCAATTCTTGAAGAATTTGGAGAGAAGCAACATTTATTGTTGTTGGAGAAGCTCCAATGGAAGGGAGGCAGCTGCAATTTGAAGCATCCGTAGCTGTAGGGTTGCTGGATCTAAGGCAACATCTACGGTAATTGTAGGACTTAAATAGACCCAAAAAGCAATTGGAGGGAAAACCGTTGGCTGGAGAAGAGAAAGAAAGAGCAAAAAGAGCCCTTACGTTGGAGTGAATTAGTGAAGGGGAAATAGGTTAGTGTTATTTATACAAGGATAGGGGTTTTTAAAACTTGCCAAGTGGAGAGAATGAAAGAGCCAATTGGACTGGAAAGTATATTCCAAGCGTTGTATTGTATTGTCTGTTGTATAGTACATAAAATATTTTTTATATTTTTTATACGTTTTCTTTCCTTTTATTTAAGATATCAAGGTCATTCGTATTCACATCTTAAGTATCGGATCTCGACAAGCAATATCTCATTTTGATCATCTCTAAATGACAATCAATATGAGTACAATATTGGCATACTTTTGATCGAATTTGGATTCCCGACCTTTTCGAGATACAGTTTCGGTTTGGAGTTAAATTTTATGAATTAAAAATATCAATTGACCTCTGATTGATGAACGGTTGATTCCATTGATCTTCTTTCGTTGAATCGGATTTTATGACGGTCTCGGTTCGTTTTGCGGTTTTCGTGCGTCACGGCTTTTTCGGCAATGTATTAACGATATAACCGATTTTTGGTCGATTTCACCCGAAGGAATTTTAATTCATGATCAATTGAATGATTTAGGTTGTTTAGTGTTGACCAACAACTTTATTAGGTTAATCGGACCCTAATCGGGTCGGGTGTGAGTTTGATTGAAAATCAGATGTTACAAATATAAAAACCTCAAAGGGAGTCTCGTCCTCGAGACTTGAAGCATGGTCATTAGTTGTCTTATTTTGATTTCATATAGCTATAAAAACCTCAAAGAGTTTTGAACCCATAAAAATCTCAAAGGGAAAACAAGCCACATTCTTATAACATAACATAATTACAAGAGCTTGTTTCGATCATTACTTGAGAAAAGTTGCGGGTATCATGCTCGCATGTTGGTTTCGGTCTCTCACATTGCCTCTTCGACGTCGTGTCGGTGTCACAACACATTGACCAATGGGAATCTCCTTGATGTGAAGCTTCTTCACAACACTGTCATGTATCTGCATTGGCCTCTCCTCACATGTCAAATTAGGCTCCACTTCTAAATTCTCGTAACTGATGACGTGTCAAAGATCGTGCTTGTACTTTTTTCAGGTTGGATACATGAAATACATCGTGGATTGCTGAAAGTCGTGGAGGAAGGGCAACATGATAGGCGACCTTCCCTACTGATGAATCTGTGATTCATCACTTCAAAAGTCAAAAATAGAGCCTTGTTCCCGAGAAAATAGAGGCATATTTCCCTTTATATTGCATAATTAGCATTCATGCATGTAGTCATAAATCATACATTTTAGCATCTCATTTGCATTGAATAAGAAGCCAAAATCCCTTGTAAAATATCCAATCCCTAAAATAACCTCTTCTCTATAATATACACTCCTTAGTTAATAACATAGGGAAGAATGCCAAAAATCACCCTTGTAAAATAGCCAATAAAGCCTTAGGCCCCTTGTACACTAAAATACACATAAAGTCCCCATGCAAACTCCAAATTAGGTCTACTTACTTTTAGAATACTACACATTAAAAGACCTTTAGAATGAGACTAATTTCATTGAATTTGGAGCTTGTATGAGAAAGTTGGGTTTTTGGGCCACTTTGTATACTACATATGTATATTTATGTATCCTTGTATTTATGTATCATATTTGACCTCATCTCCATCTTTAGTCAACATGAAACTTGTAGATCTCATCGAGATCTACAACTTTCATGTTTTGAGTTTTTCTAAATTCGGCTCCCTCTTCTCTCTACAAGTGTATTTCTCTCCAACCACTCACAGCAGGCCACGTGGCGCCCTCTGGTTGCGCCACGCGGCCCGCTTCCCCTCGCCTCAGCCGCCTGCGTACTCAGCCGTTGGATCTCGCTTCAGATCCAACGGTCCAGCATTTTCCATACGCGCTTAAATCCATACCCATCAGATCTTCTCTGGCCTTGATCCGCACCGCACATTAGCGCCTTCACCAGAGCCATCCACGTGGCTGCATCTAAGCCGCTTGATCAGACCCTTGATCTCTCCATCGCAGCCGCCCCTCTCCCAGCGAGTCTCGGCCCTTCGATCATCCCTATCTCTTCATCTAAACCGTCCGCTCGCGCCTTCACCAGTGCCCACCACGTGGCGCGCTCTCGGCCCATCATCACCGAGCCCCGATCTCATCCTACCCGCTCACCACGCTTTGATCACCACCGTTGGATCACAAGATCCAACGGTGGAGACCTCGTCTCCTACCTCCAGGCGCCCCTCTCTCCCACGTCCCCTGCCTTGCGGGAGGGGCTCCCCCTTCCTATTCTTGGACGCACGTCAGCCATCCTCTCCGACCACAAACACCCCCACGACGTCGCCCACTCGTCCCTTATCCTCGCCGTCTACCTCACACTCCACCACTCCCACCAGAGACGCCCCACGTCGACCACCAACTTCGCCTCGTCAGCAGCCAACCCACCACCTTCACCTTATAAATACGCCACCACCGGCAACGTTCACCCCCATCCGCCACTCCAGAGAGGTGCCTCGAGCTCAGATCGATCCGTTGGTGACATCAATTGGGTTTGTCTTTGAGCGAAGACAAGGTTCTTCTCCGGCGAGATCCACGGCAAGCTCTGCCGTGTCGCAGCCTCCCTCCGCGAAGCTGCGCGAGCTCGGGACCCTACCGATCCCTCGAGCGAAGTCCTGGAGCTCAAATCTGAGCTCCATTCCCCAGGTAGCCCCCTCCATCCATCGTCCGATCTTTCTCTTATTTTTCTCCGATTTCTCCGACTTTATTCGCCGCCACCGGCCACCTTCTCGCTCCCAATCCACCTCGACGAGCTTCGCGTCGAAGCTCCCATCCTCGCTGACCCATCTACACACCCCGACGACGCTTCTCGCACTTTTCCGACCAACAGCTCTGCCATTTGGTCGGAGCTCATCTCCAGCGCACCTCCTTCACACCGTAGCCCTCGCCGACCATCTATATCTCTCCACGAGCACTTGCACGCCTCGGCTATCTCTTCTAACCCCCTGCAGGTACTTGGCTTCTCACTGAACGGAAGCTCGCCGGAGCTCCCTTCGAGCTTCACCGACAACGTGACCCAGACCTCCTCGCTCACTCCTGAGGGCACAGTAGGCTTCGTCGACCATCAGCGCGTCTTCTGGAGCACCTCCGACTCGCCATCGACCTCCAGCGACGACGGAAAGGACGGGCGGAGCTACAGCCCGATCACTGGAGCCCCGCCTTCTCCTCCGCAGGCGGCGGAGGATCGTCGGGGAGGACGAGCATCTGCCGTTCGATCACCCGATCGAACGGTCCTCACGTCGCCACGCGTCCCCTCACCGCGGCCGTCCTCAACCATTGATCGCCCCCCAGATCTGAACGGTCTTCACGTCGCCACGCGTCTTCATCGCCAACCTTTGGATCGACCTTGATCCAAAGGCCCGCAGGCCGCCACGTCGACGAGTCCGAGCCTTTGCCTCCAAGCCTAGGCTCGAGCGATCCGAGGCTACACCGAGCCTCGCTCCGGACCTCCTGAGCCCCCGAAACCTCGCTCCGAACCGCCGCAGCCCTCCGAGCCTAGGTCGCCCACGTGAGGACCACGTGCGGCCTGGGTAAATTGCACAGAGGCCCCTGGAGCTTTCCAAAAATTGCAAAGAGGTCCCTGTGAAGCAGACCCACGTGAGGAGCACGTGCCCTGTGGAGAATTTGCATAAGAGTCCCACACATTATAGGTAATTGCATTTTAGTCCCTGTCTGCATATTTATTTATTGAAATTTTAATTTCTTGTATTGCATTTACACCCCCGTGTTTGCACGCATCCCTAGAGTGCATTTTTCATCATTTTGGAATTCTAAAAATTGCATTTTGTTGGAAATTTTGTCCTCTGTCTATTGGTACACGTGTCTTATTTTTGTAAGCTCCTTTGAATTATTAATAAATTAATTGGTTAATTGTTGACATATTTTGCCCAGTGACACCTTTTGATTTTTAGTTAATTCTCTACGCTTCTAAAATTCATCAAAAATTCACAGTAGCTTAAGGACATCATTTTTAACATACCATAAAAAATTCATAGCATTTGCACGCATATCGAGGCCTGAATAAATTGTTAAGTGATTTTCTTAGATTAATTTCAATTAATTCATTTCACAGTGAAATTAAGTTCTGTTAATTTTCCTAGGTCCCTTATCATTAGAGCTACCTAGGATAATTTTAGTTCTTGAAGAAATTGTGGTTTGATATTTATTAGAAATTAAATACTGAAAATCACTCTGTCTGTTCATTTAAATCACAGTAAATTCATTTAGAGTCTAAAAATTCCAAAAAAATTAGTGTAGGTTATTTTCATCATAATTAACCATCTGGCCAATTTTCATGATCTTTGGACTTCATTTGATACCATAATTAAATTGAACATTAAATTAGCCTGCATTGTCTGCATAAGTCTTCACAAAAATTAAAAAAAGACCAAAAAAATTTTCTCCTCGAAAATCAACACTTGAATAATTGCTTAAATTCACCTAAGGAGACAGATGCCTCCCTGAGATCGACCTTGGACTTCCACCAAGTAAAAAAATTTGCCGCTTGACATTAAATTAAAGTGGTTTTTGATTAACCCCTCGTATCCGACTACAACGAGACACGTTAAGTAATTTGGACATTAATCTGCCTGAATTAACTAAGGGTACTTGAGCGATATCAAAATGGCGTCGTTGCCGGGGAGGCACAGCTTAGGTTAAATTTTAGCAAATTTTTGAGTGTTTGATTTTCATTCCCCGGGTAGTCTGACCCCCGGTTTTCTTATAATTATTTTTCTCTCCTTTATTTTTGCATTATTTTATTTTTGTGTAACTCTCTGACCTCCATTTATTTTTTGTGCGAGGACCGCGAGGAGTCGGCGACGCTTCAAGGACTTCGCCTTTAAATTTTTGAGTGAAAGAGAGCCTTTGTAATTACATCTTATTTTTTTTCTTTTTCTTTCGCATCATTTCCAGCGGTTCCCGTTTGGGATCTCGCGCGTGTAAAGATAGTGAAACTGTGTCCCGTGTGTTGTGTGGGTGAATTGTAACTTAGCTTGCACTAGCGGCTCCTCGAGCCACTTTAGGACTTGTTTGTGCTCGTAATCAATAGGACCACACATTACACTTAAAAGACGCACCTAGACCGCAGTACTTAGTCAAAATTAAACTGTTCTTCACGCTAATAGAACTGCCTGTGTAGGAGCGGCTTTTCATCGCTTGCATTTGCATGTAGAGTAAAGTTTTCAATTCTGTTCTGCATCCTGCATCGAAAAGCAAAGGGATCACTGTAAGTATTCTCTACTCAGCATACCATCATCGATTTTTCGTGCATCGGCTTTTCTCGATTTCCCCCTCTGATTTTCTCACTTAAATTTAAAAGGAAATTGGGACTGTCCGATAAGCGTGCTTTGTGGTGGACTAATTAAAGTGATAACTTAACTTTAAAATCGGGACTGCTAACAGTATTGACCAAAAAAAGAGAATAAAATTTGAAAATTGTTTGCGGGAGATTAACCCCCGACCTTGTTTTCAGGCTGAGTGAGGGTACCTGAGTGTGTGTGAACACCCTAATGTAGAGCCCAAATCCCCGTCTTCCATATCACGTTCTAACTGATCCTAGCAAATATCACAAGCCGGATAATTTCAGATTCTTTGACTAGTACCAAGTAGCCTCCGCCTGTCTCAGGTAGATATGGGAGAAATTGCGGTACTTTGCGACAAGCTGCCAGTAACCCCCCGGGGTGAAGTTCCGGCCTTGTCAGCCTCCGCCTGCTTGCAGGTAGATGGGGGCGTGGTCATTGAATCCATCGGCTTGGGATAGGAGCGAAGAAAGGAAGGAGCGGCGGTATCTTAGACGACAGGATAAACAGGGAAGACGCATCCGGCTCTTAGTCGACTTCCCTCTAGGCCGCGTAATCCTTGCTATTTTTGTTGAATATCACACTTAAAAACTACAAGATAAATTGGACTCAACTTTGAGTCCTTCACTGTGTTGAGTGTGAACCCAGGGTCTTGGATTGTTCTCGTTGCTTGCTTCAGGTAGGAGTAAAATCCTATCTTCTTCCCGCTTCATCAAGATGAGTGATTGGGGAGATCTCGACGCGCTATTCACTGATCTCTCTATGAGTCCCCCAAGTAACTCGTCTTTCTCGGTCCGAGCGCACCTTGGACCACCCAGGACTCATGACCCTCTTGAGTCCTGGTTCCCTCATGCTCAGGGTGGTTACTCTCAAACCAACCCTTTTATCTCCTCCGAGATTACCGAGGAAGACCATTGCCTCTGTAATCCCTTCCTTGATTTGCCCTCTAACACCGATCTTATTTTCCAATCCCCAGAACTAGAGGGCGAAATGCCGCCAAGGATGCCGTCAGATGAGGACCAGATGCGACAAATTCTTAGACGCCTCGCCGAAGCCGAACAGAAAAATGCAGATCTTACGGCGCGGATGGGACAGATCATAGTAGCTGAAGGGATCAACCGACCAATGGTCGATACCTACAACCCGGCGGAGAACGAGATCCAAAACTGGTTAGCACCTGCAGTTCCCGACCAGGCATTCGAGCTGAAGCCCCACTTCCTCAGTCTGCTCCCGAAGTTCAACGGAAACCTCAGTGAAGAACCATACACCTTCCTCCGTGACTTCGAATTAGTGTGCAACAATCTTAGCCATCCCAATGTTGGCCAAGATTATATCCGGCTGATGGCCACCCCGTTTGCCTTAGGAGATAAGGCTGCTCATTGGCTGAAAAACTTAGGGGTGATATGTACTACCTGGATGCAGTTCAAGGACCTTTTCTTGAAGAAGTTCTACCCTCTCAGTAGAACTAATCAGATGAGAACAAAGATCGCCAGCTTCGCTCAAGGACCCAACGAACCGTTCCATGAGGCTTGGGACATGTTCAATAACTTAGTACAGAAATGCCCATGCCACGGTATTTCTAAGGCAATCTTAGTCCAGACCTTGTTCTGTGGTCTAACCCCGGAGATGCAGGGGTTAGTCAGCGCCGCCTGTGGAGGAAGCTATCTGAACAAGAACGAGCACGTTGTATGGAAGATCCTAGAACAGATGGCAGAAACCGGCAGGTCACAGGCCACAAGGGCCTATCAGTTGTCTCCCTCAATCTTATCCAATGAGACAACTAGAAGGACTGTTGCAGATCTGACTGAGGACCTCATCCCCAGCATGGGGATGATAGCCGACAAGCTTACCATGGTCGAGCAGATCCACAAGTGAGTCGCAGAGATGGAGTCTCTTTCGAGCCTTCCCAAGAAAATGGAGGAACTCTCTGAAAAGGTAGCTAAGATCAAGCTACCCGTCCCTTCTGCACCACCTGTGCCTGTACATCGAGTCCATCTTGTGCAGGAACATGCACCGGGGTCTCAGAGCAGCTGGGATCAGACTTATACCCAGCAGAACCATCATGCACCCCCACCAGTGGAGACGGAATACGAGGAGTCTCCGCCTGTATACGAGATCAACGGGCTTTGGTATAGCCGTGACCCGCTAGTCCGGCAAATCGAGATGGGGAAGGATCAGGCACACCGCCCAACCCCAGTCTATCAAGAGACCAGGCCCGTCACAGTCCCGCGATACCAGTCCAGGCCAGAACAGGGGTACCAGCCGCAGCAGCGCACCTACCAGCAGGGGCCAGCACCGTCTCATCAGCAGCAGTATCGGCACGGCCAGCAGGGCCAGTACAGGACCGCATCCACTCAGCAGCCAGCCCAGCCCACCGAATTGGAGTCCCTCACCTTGGCGATCCAGACCCTGTCTGATAGGGTCTAACAGATGCAGAATGACTACCTGGACATGAGGACCGACATCAATCGAGTCTCTCGTGCCCAGGACCAACAAATGGCGCCAAGGACTCCAATTCCCGCACAGGTTCAGGCCAACCCAAACAGCGTACACCAGGGCCAGAACCGACCTCGCGATCAGGTATACTATTCAGATAATTATTTATCTGAACATGAGATCCTTTCGTACGATAATGTTAATCATATGTCCCTCAGGAGCGGAAGGACCGTGACCATACCTGATCGGGCACGGGCGTAAAAGGAAGGAACCTCGGAAACTCTACCTGAGGAGAATTCGGAGGAAGAAGAGGAGGAGCATCACCACCACCGCCGCCAGCGGAAGAAGAGGACATCTGAGTCCTCGAAGCAGCACTCTCGCATCCACCTAGAGTCAGCCGACACCGATGAGCCTGCACCTCCATCTGAGGAGGATCGTCCAGAAGAAGCGGAAGAAGCGTCACCGGTCTCGCCTCAGCATTTTCTTTTTGGTCAGAGTCCAAGTCTGAGTCTGTATCGGAGTCAGAGTCATGTCAAAAACTCAGTTCCAGAAGTTAATGAAAATATTTCAGTTCCAGAACCTGAGTTGGAGTCAATAATCCCTTTCCCCCGACCTCTCAAGGGTGGAAAGAAGAAAATCAAAAAAATCTAAAAAGATGACCCTGAGATGTCTGAATTTTGCAATAAACACATCAAGGTCACAATCCCTTTTGACAAGTTCGTGGAAATGACACCTGCATTCCAGAAATACCTTAAGGTGAGATGCACACCTACTAGGGCTAGCAGGAAGACTAAAAGCCGTGTTGAGAAACACGTTTTATCAGTAGCCACAACTTGTGCAATAAAGAACTCGTTTCCTCGGAAATGAAGAGACATGGGTGTACACTATGTAGTGAGTCATGTTGATGACATCGCGTTTGCACGCACTCTCCTGGACAATGATTCCTCGATCAACTTGATGCCCACAGCCCTCTATGAGCGGCTTGATCTCGGACCTCTGAGGAAATCTAGAGCTATTCTGCAGGTTGCTGACAAATCCACTAAGAGGTCCCAAGGAGAGTTAAGGAATATTGTGATCAAGGTCGAGGGGCAAGAATACATGGTGGACTTCACTGTCCTAGATATGGAAACCCCTCGTAATTGGAGAGATTCCCAGATCATTTTAGGTAGGCCCTTCCTCAAAACAGCGGGGGCCTTATTTGATTATAAGAATGGGAAGATTCAGTTCCAAACTCCAGGCGGAGATGAGGAACTTGAGATGAAGCAGACGAGATGGCAGAGACCGGACTCCGAATCCAGCACCGAGTACTCTTCTACCGGAACAGACTGTGAGCATGTAGACGTATTTGGGCTATGGAGACAGAACCCAGCCAGCATCGATGTATCCATCTCCTTTGAAGATGATCCTGTGCATGAGTTAGTCTGCGAGATCCTCAGGAACGAGTACAGCTCTGAGCCTGCATCGCCCTACATCTTCGATGACGTTGAGGCCCAGTTGGGTCTGTCAGTCCTTACATCCTTAGGACAATCAGAAGATGACGATGACGAGTCGCACGAGGCATTTGCCGATTGCATGGAGACCTTTGACGATCCGACTCCAGAGCCGCTCTTGGTGGCAGCTATTACAGAACATGATCCATCCACTTCCAACACCGAACCAGATCAGATTGAGCCAGACTTTCTAGACGATCACACTATTCCTGAGCTCAAACCTTTACCCACATCCTTGAAATATGCCTTCCTTGCGGGCCAAGACAAGAAATTTCCGGTTATTATCAGTTCGCAATTGACCGAGGAGCAGGAATCTCGCTTGCTAGAGATCCTGGAGAAGAACCGCAAGGCAATAGGCTGGAGCATTTCCGATCTCCACGAGATAAATCCCGCTCTGTGTTCGCACCATATTTACTTGGAGAACGAAGCCAAACCCTCTCGTGAATTCAAACGCCGGTTGAATCCAAATTTACGAGAGGTTGTGAAAAAAGAGATAGAAAAATGGTGCGACGCGGGTTTCATTTACCCAATCTCCGACTCTAAGTGGGTGGCCCCAATCCATGTTGTCCCAAAAAAGTCGGGAGTTCAGACGACCACCAACGAGGACGGAGAGGAGATTGTGACGAGAGTACCCACGTCGTGGCGCGTCTGTGTGGATTACAGACGCTTGAATGCCGCGACGAAGAAGGATCATTTCCCCCTACCGTTCATTGATCAGATCCTAGAAAGATTAGCTGGGAAAGAATTCTTCTGCTTCCTTGATGGGTTCTCGGGCTACAATCAAGTAGCCATAGCTCCGGAGGACCAGGAAAAGACCACGTTTACATGCCTCTTTGGTACCTATGCTTTCAGGCGCATGCTTTTTGGGCTATGCAATGCTCCAGGTACTTTTCAAACGTGCATGATTGCTGTATTCGCCGAAATGGTCGGCGAATTCCTGGAAGTCTTCATGGATGACTTCTCGGTCCACGGCGACTCTTTTTATTCCTGTATTAGGAATCTGGACCGAGTCCTCAAAAGATGTTGTGAGGTCAATCTGGTGCTCTCCTGGGAGAAAAGTCACTTCATGGTGACGGAGGGCATAGTGTTGGGGCATGTCATCTCCAAGAGAGGAATGGAGGTTGACCCAACCAAGGTAGACGTGATCAGACGACTCCGGCCACCAACCAACGTAAGGCAGTTGCGGTCGTTCCTCGGGCATGTCGGATTTTATCGAAGATTTATCAAGGATTTTTCTAAGATTGCCCGACCGCTAACTGAGCTTTTAGGCAAAGACACGGAGTTTATCGTAGATCACAGATGTCTTGAGGCCTTTAAGCTGTTACAGGGAATGATAATGGACGCACCCATCTTACAAGCCCCAGATTGGTCTCTACCTTTTGAGATCATGACGGATGCCTCAGATTATGCTGTTGGGGCTGTATTGGGACAAAGAAGAGACGGCGTCCCATTCGCAATTCACTACGCAAGCAAAGTGCTTGGTTCTGCTCAGCATAACTATACAGTTACAGAAAAGGAAATGCTTGCGGTAGTGTTTGCCTTGGGCAAATTCAGATCTCACTTAATCGGATCCAAGGTAACTGTGTTCACAGACCACACAGCACTACGATATTTAATGGAGAAGAAGGACGCGAAGGCGCGTCTTCTTCGTTGGATTTTACTTATCCAGGAGTTTGATGTGGATATCCGTGATAAACCTGTAAAGAAGAACGTAGTGGCCGATAATCTTTCTCGTCTCGAAGATCTTAATACTTCCGAGGTTTCACCGATTCGAGACTCCTTCCCTGACGAGTCGATTTTTGTTATCGACTCACTCCCATGGTACGCCAATATCGTGAACTATCTTGTCTCAAGAAAGTTCCCGATGATTGGCCCTAAGAGCCAAATCGACCGACTAAACTCGGACGCTAGACACTACCATTGGGAGGATCCGATCCTTTTCTTTGAAGGACCGGATTGTGTCTGGAGACGTTGTATTCCTCAGGAGGAATACCAGAGTGTCCTTTCTTTATGCCATAGCTTAGAGGCAGGAGGACACCACTCCGGGAAGAGGACCACATGGAAGGTACTTCAGTGTGGCTTCTACTGGCCGACTCTTTTTCGCGATGCCACCGTCTTCGTGAAGTCGTGCCCAGTTTGCCAGAGAATGGGTGGAACCGTTGGTTCCAAGGATGAGATGCCAATACAGCCGGTCATCATTTATGATGTCTTTGACGCCTGGGGCATCGATTTCATGGGCCCATTCCCTGCCAGCCACGGGTTCGAATACATCCTCCTTGCGGTAGATTATCTGTCCAGATGGGTGGAGGCTATCCCGACACGAGCCGCAGACAGCAGGACTGTCTGTAAATTCATCAGAGAAAACATAATCTCTAGGTTCGGGATCCCCAAAATGATGATATCAGATGGGGGTAGCCACTTCGTGAATCGGGAGGTGAAGAAACTCCTGAAGGACTACGGCATCGAACATCGTGTCGCAAGTCCTTACCACCCACAAACCAATGGTATGGCTGAGGTGTCGAATAGGGAGGTGAAAACCATATTGCAAAAGCTTGTCCGCCCGGACAGGAAGGACTGGTCTCAGATCTTAGATCAAGTCCTCTGGGCGTATAGGACGGCTTACAAGACACCGTTAGGCACCTCCCCATTCCGAATGGTATTCGGAAAGCCGTGCCATTTGCCCGCAGAATTAGTGCACAAATCAGAATGGGCAATAAAAAAGGTCAACTGGAACGTCGCCCACGACGTCGCCCACTCGTCCCTTATCCTCGCCGTCTACCTCACACTCCACCACTCCCACCAGAGACACCCCACGTCGACCACCAACTTCGCATCGTCAGCAGCCAACCCACCACCTTCACCTTATAAATACGCCACCACCGGCAACGTCCACCCCCATCCGCCACTCCAGAGAGGTGCCTCGAGCTCAGATCGATCCGTTGGTGACAGCAATTGGGTGTGTCTTCGAGCGAAGACAAGGTTCTTCTCCGGCGAGATCCACGGCAAGCTCTGCCGTGTCGCAGCCTCCCTCCGCGAAGCTGCGCGAGCTCGGGACCCTACCGATCCCTCGAGCGAAGACCTGGAGCTCAAATCTGAGCTCCATTCCCCAGGTAGCCCCCTCCATCCATCGTCCAATCTTTCTCTTATTTTTCTTTGATTTCTCCGACTTTATTCGCCGCCACCGGCTACCTTCTCGCTCCCAATCCACCTCGACGAGCTTCGCGTCGAAGCTCCCATCCTCGCTGACCCATCTACACACCCCGACGACGCTTCTTGCACTTTTCCGACCAACAGCTCCGCCATTTGGTCGGAGCTCATCTCCAGCGCACCTCCTTCACACCGTAGGCCTCGCCGACCATCTATATCTCTCCACGAGCACTTGCACGCCTCAGCTATCTCTTCTAACCCCCTGCATGTACTTGGCTTCTCACTGAACGGAAGCTCGCCGGAGCTCCCTTCGAGCTTCACCGGCAGCGTGACCCAGACCTCCTCGCTCACTCCTGAGGGCACAGTAGGCTTCGTCGACCATCAGCGCATCTTCTGGAGCACCTCCGACTCTCCATCGACCTCCAGCGACGACGGGAAGGACGGGCGGAGCTACAGCCCGATCGCCGGAGCCCCGCCTTCTCCTCCGCAGGCGGCGGAGGATCGTCGGGGAGGACGAGCAGCTGTCGTTCGATCACCCGATCGAACGGTCCTTACGTCGCCACGCGTCCCCTCACCGCGGCCGTCCTCAACCATTGATCGCCCCCCAGATCTGAACGGTCTTCACGTCGCCACGCGTCTTCATCGCCAACCTTTGGATCGACCTTGATCCAAAGGCCCGCAGGCCGCCACGTCGACGAGTCCGAGCCTCTGCCTCCAAGCCTAGGCTCGGGCGATCCGAGGCTACACCGAGCCTCGCTCCGGACCTCCTGAGCCCCCGAACCTCGCTCCGAACCGCCGCAGCCCTCCGAGCCTAGGTCGCCCACGTGAGGAGCACGTGCGGCCTGGGTAAATTGCACAGAGGCCCTGGAGCTTTCCAAAATTGCAAAGAGGTTCGTGTGAAGCAGACCCACGTGAGGAGCACGTGCCCTGTGGAGAATTTGCATAAGAGTCCCACACATTATAGGTAATTGCATTTTAGTCCCTGTCTGCATATTTGTTTATTGAAATTTTAATTTCTTGTATTGCATTTACACCCCTGTGTTTGCACGCATCCCTAGAGTGCATTTTTCATCATTTTGGAATTCTAAAAATTGCATTTTGTTGGAAATTTTGTCCTCTGTCTATTGGTACACGTGTCTTATTTTTGTAAGCTCCTTTGAATTATTAATAAATTAATTGGTTAATTGTTGACATATTTTGCCCAGTGACACCTTTTGATTTTTAGTTAATTCTCTACGCTTTCAAAATTCATCAAAAATTCACAGTAGCTTAAGGACATCATTTTTAACATACCATAAAAATTTCATAGCATTTGCACGCATATCGAGGTCTAAATAAATTGTTAAGTGATTTTCTTAGATTAATTTTAATTAATTCATTTCACAGTGAAATTAAGTTCTGTTAATTTTCCTAGGTCCCTTATCATTAGAGCCACCTAGGATAATTTTAGTTCTTCAAGAAATTGTGGTTTGATATTTATTAGAAATTAAATACTGAAAATCACTCTGTCTGTTCATTTAAATCACAGTAAATTCATTAGAGTCTAAAAATTCCAAAAAAATTAGTGTAGGTTATTTTCATCATAATTAACCATCTGGCCGATTTTCATGATCTTTGGACTTCATTTGATACCATAATTAAATTGAACATTAAATTGGCCTGCATTGTCTGCATAAGTCTTCACAAAAATTAAAAAAAGACCAAAAAAATTTTCTCCTCGAAAATCAACACTTGAATAATTGCTTAAATTCACCTAAGGAGACAGATGCCTCCCTGAGATCGACCTTGGACTTCCACCAAGTAAAAAAATTTGCCGCTTGACATTAAATTAAAGTGGTTTTTGATTAACCCCTCGTATCCGACTACAACGAGACACGTTAAGTAATTTGGACATTAATCTGCCTGAATTAACTAAGGGTACTTGAGCGATATCACCTACACGAGCAAGAATCTCGAAAGGTCCAACATATCGCGGCATCAGCTTGCCACGAACACCGAATCTCTGCACTCCCTTCATGGGAGATACTCGCAGAAATACCCAATCTCCAACCCGAAATTCCAGGTCTCTTATTTGACGGTCTGCATAGCTCTTATGGCAACTTTGTGATGTTAGAAGCTTTCGCCTCACAAGATCAACAACTCTCGCAGTATCCTCTGAGAGACCACGGAATATAGAGCATGATCACCTACCTCATGCCAAGTGAGAGGTGTGAGGAATCTCCGCCCGTACAGGACTTTGAATGGTGCCATGCCGATACTGGGATGATAATTGTTGCTGTATGTGAATTCAACCAGAGGTAGGTGGTCCTTTCAGGACCCTTTCCACTCCAAATAGCATGTACGAAGTAAATCCTCGAGTGTCTGAATGGTGCGTTCACTCTGACCATCGGTTTGTGGATGATATGCAGAACTTATCTTTAGCTCTGTCTGTAGTTCTAACATGAACTGATGCCAATATTGCAAAGTAAACCACGAATCCCTGTCAGATACACCTCTCGTGGTATATCATGCAGTTTAATGATATTCTGCACATAGAACTTGGCCAATCTGGACGGAGTGTAAGTCGTGTTGACAGGTATGAAATGGGCTGACCGGGTCAACCTATCAACAATGACCCAAATAGAACCATGGTCACCTGTTGTCTTCGGCAAACCTGTGACAAATTCCATAGAGAAGCTCTCCCATTTCCACTTGGGAATGGGGAGAGATTGCAGTAATCTTGGTGTCTCCTGTGCTCAGCCTTGACCATCTGACAGGTCGTGGATCTGCAGACATGTTGCGCCACATCGTACTTCATCCCATCCCACCAGAAATATTAACGCAGATCAAGGTACATCTTTGTGCTGCTTCGATGGATCGATAACCGTGAATTGCGTGCCTCATTGAGAATGTCCATGCGAAGCTGCTCGTCAATGGGTACAACAACCCGACCCGCCTTCCATAAAATGGACTCTGTCACCACAAAATCGTCAACCCTGTCCTTGACGGCTCGCATGTATCTAACACGGATCCAAGGATCTGTCTTCTGGCCCTCAAAGATGCGATCCCACAAAATGTTGAACTGTGGAGGCACGGCGGTACTGAAGATGCAATCAGTCAAAGCTGCGAGCATATCCCACGTGTATAGCCAGTTTGTCGTACCCTCTGCATGAGCTCTCCTGTCAAGTGTGTCAACCACCACGTTTCCCTTACCATGATGGTAAGAGATCGTGCAATCGTAATCCTTCAGTAGCTCAAGCCACCTGCGTTGCCTCATGTTCTGCTCCTTCTGATAAAAGATATACTCTAGGCTATTGTGGTCTGTGAAGATCTCGAAATTCACCCAATATAGATAGTGGTGCCAGATCTTTAAGGTGATGACAAATGCCGCCAACTCCAAGCCATGTGCGAGGTAATTCCGCTCATGCAGACTCAACTGTCTTGATGCGTATGCAATCACATGACCTCTCTGCAATAATATTGCTCTTAGACCTCCTCCCGATGCATCTGTGTTGACTGCATAGTCCTGAGTGCCTGAAGGAAGAGCAAGAATGGATGTTGTAGTCAATCTCTCCTTCATTGTCCTGAGGGACTTCTCTCATGAATCATCCCAAATGAATGGAACTCTTTTCTGCATCAATCGTGTCAAAGGGCGAACGATGAGTGAAAATCCACTAACAAAGTATCCGTAATAACCTGCTAGTCCAAGGAAGCTCTGAATTTGAGTAACTATCTTGGGATGCTCCCAATACTTTATTGCCTCGATCTTCGCAGGATCAACTGGGATGCCTGCTCCAGAAATGACATGCCCGAGAAATGAGACCTGGGACAACCAGAGCTCACACTTGCTCACCTTGACATATAACTTGTGCTCTCACAATGTGTCCAAAACAATCCTCAGATTATTCTCATGATCCCATTCATTCCGATAATATATGAGCACATCATCAATGAATACCACCACAGATTTGTCCAAGTTGGGTGGAAGATACGGTTCATCATATCCATGAATGATGCAGGTGCATTGGTGAGCCCAAACGACATCACCACAAACTCATAATGACCATATCGAGTCATGAAGTCTGTCTTCAGAATGTCAAACTCACGAATCCTCAGCTAACGATAGCCTGATCGAAGGTTGATATTCGATAATACCGAAGATCCCTGGAGCTGGTTGAACAAATCATCTATGCATAGTAAAGGATAACGATTCTTCACCGTTCTCTTATTCAGATATTGATAATCGATGCATAATCTCATGGATCCATCCTTCTTCCTGACAAATAGAACCTGAGCACCCCAAGGTGAAGTGATCGGCCTCACGAATCCTAAGTCAAGCAACTCCTGCAACTGCACCTTCAACTCTCTCAATTCAGATGGTGCCATGCGGTAAAGAGCCATCGAGATCGGGTGTGTATCTGGTAGTAATGTGATCTCGAACTCGATCTCTCTCTCGGGAGGTAATCCTAGTAGCTCATTAGGAAAAACATCTGGATATTATATTACTACTCTGATGTCATGTGTCATCGCCTCTCGAACAAATGCTAGATAGGAATCACAACCCTGATCTACAAGTCGTTGGACTCGCAACACTGAAATGCACTCCATTTTGGAGTCTTGTAAAGTACCCTCAAAAGTGAACTAGGGTAAATCCGGAATACTAAAGACAATTGTCTTTCTAAAACAATCATCAAGAACATGGTGAACGGATATCTAATCCACACCCAAAATCAAGTCAAACTCATCAAGCTGTAGGAGTAGACAATCTGTGATCATCTCATGACTGCCAATCAATACTGGCTAGTGCCTGACTATCAGGGAAATGACGAATAACTGGTTACCTGGCCCACGGATGTGATATGGAGAAGATAGAGTACCTGCGACTCTCTCTAAAGAAGCTAGTAGCCTCGAAGCAAGGAGAGAGTGTGTCACTCCAGAATCAAATAAAACATGGAAAGGTCGGCCTAAGACTAAGACCATACCTTTCACCTTAGTATCTGCTGAACGGGCCTGCTCCTCGGTCACTTCGTGTAACTGACCCTGTCTGGCTGGTGCAAAACTGGAACCCGCCACACTATGTGTTTGTCTCCGCTGATGCCTCCTGAAGCTGGAGTTCCTACCATGGAAACTCCTTGAAAGTTGTGTCTGAGGATACAACTGTGAAGGTTGTGGCTCAGGCTCACCAGATCTCTGGGGATACTGATGTCGATAATGTCCCCACTCATGGTACAAGTAACATCGGACTGGTCGGGTAGATGGTGTGGTCATGCTTGTGCTCCGAGCCGGTCTTGCTGGTGGTCTGTCTGCTCATTATGTAAAGCCATGAACTTGGCATCTCTCGGATCCTATATCATAAGATCCGACTCGTCAAGAGAAAACAAACGGAATTTGTTTTGTGTGCTCGATTTGTTATGATTTTTGGAAGAAAGAGAAGTAAGGAGGGTTAAGAAGTCATTAACCCATAATGACTGTCATTAAGACTAATTAAGTGTGATTAAAGAAACTAATGACGTATTGAAAACTGCTAATGATCATTAACAAGACTAATGAATGGTTAGCAAAAGATAAGCGCAAATCACGAAAGTTAAACCGCGACTAGTGAAAGTTAATCACGATTAGTGTTAATCAAGCGTCATTAGCGAATCTAGAATCATCTGGAATGTTCTTACTTAAGTCCCAAGTTTGAGATAGGTTTTGGCCAAAACCATGGGCCAAAACCATGGGCCTCTAAATCATGGTTACGGTCTAAACCATAGTTTTCTAACCATGATTAGTGGTTTTCTGGAGCCTATAAATAGCCCCGCCTACCCATTCATTCTCTACGGTTTCCACTACGACCACCACCAAGGGTTATGGTCGAGAGGTCGGGAGGAGGAGTGGGAGGCGGGGAAAAAGCACTAGCGAAGCGTTGCCGGGAGAACGAGGAGGAGGAATGTACGATCTTCTCTTAGTTTTCTTCGTAGACTGGGCTTTCAATTCATCCTATTTTCTTCCAAGTTTTTTTCTTGTTTTATCTTTCTTCCCGATTTATTTTCGATTGTGGTTTGAGGAGAAATCTGTGTAACACCCTACTTAGGTGCGTGCGGCTGTGCATGTTTGTGAACCCTGTGATTCGTCACACATTCACTCACCTAAGACGCGTGGAGTCTACCGATTCTCCATTACTTATTGTTCTTTCTTTTCCGCTTTTATGGTTATTTTGATGGAGAAATCCGTGTAATACCCTACTTAGATGCGGGCGGCTGTGCACGTCAGTGAACCCTGTGATTCATCACACGTTCACTCACCTAAGACGCGTGGTGTCTGCCGATTCTCCGTTACTTGCAGTTTAATTATATTGTTTTAGTTTCGTTGTTTTTCTCTCGATTGAGTTTATATAGGAAACTCTTTTCGTTTTTATTTTCCAAGAAATATGTCCCGATATAAGGGGAAACTCTGCCAAAATTTTCCTAGAAATATCACCCCATACAGGGGAAGCTCTACCAATATTTCAAGAGAAAATATGTTCTTGGCATTCTTCGTGTTCTTCGTGTTCTTCGTTCATTCTTCGCGTTCTTGACACGTTCTTAGCGTTTTTGATACGAAAACGAAATTCGATCGTTTCAAGAACCTTAAATTATTCTTTCTGAAAACGAAACACGATAAAGCATTGCATACGCGAGAGAAAGCCCGATTAGGTAACGCAATCATTCTTTTTGCTGTTGGGTTTTCATATGAGATCATTGAAATTTCTGATTTTATGTTACGTGCTATAAAGAACCCTAATTTTGTCTATTTTTGAAAAAGTCTGAAAAGTTGCTTTGTGATTCCCACTAAAATAAGGTTTAAGCATCAAATTTATGTGGTGGCTTTGAAAGTTAGGGTTTGGGAGTTAAAATAGGCATAAATACAAGTATATGTGCATATGAATAATACATATGTGAGTATATACTAAGTATTGTTGATTATGCAAATCAAAGACTTAACGAAAGAATTACATCATGGGAATTGATGTGGTTTGAGTTGGATCCTGAAAAGGATCGTGTGTCACGTTAAGGATGACTGGGAGTAGAACTACATGTCGGGCATGCAACCTGTAGGTTTGTCGGAAGGACCCGTATTGGCGTTTCCCTACATAGGTGGTACACGGTTGTCCTGTTATGATAAGTGCGCATGAATTGAATGTTTTGCAACGCGTGGCAACGGGAGCCAATATATTCGGGTTGGAACAACGGAAGACGTGGTCGTGCCATGTGGAGGCACGGGTGGTTCAATAGCGGCTGGGTCACGATAATATGTATTTAAAGCTGCTAGGTTATATGATTAAATGTTAGCCTAAGGTTTTAAGCAACCAAGTCCTCGAAGACGGTGTAATCATTTGTTTTTAGGCTGAGGGTTTGAGACCCTGATTAATAAAAGAAAAGGAAATTATCAGGGTAGTATTGGAGGATTGGTTGAGGCAACGTGTGGCAGCATAAGCTTACCAAGATCAACACAATCTCCAATCCCAAAGGGTCCACGGTTTCGGAGTCCAAGAATGATGGGGTTCACCAGGACTAATCCCTGACGTGGAATAGAAAAGGAATGTGACTTAAATTAATGAGAAGGAATGAAACTTTTTGTGATAACTAGTTTTCAAAAATTACACAATTTGTTTGCTTTTCTCTTATTCGTTACTTAGCATTCGCTAATTTTTTATCATGTGATTTATGGAAAACCCAACATGTGTCGGTGAGTCATCACAAGAACTTTAGTAATCCTGCCAACTTACCTAGTAGAAATCCAGCTAGCTAGGGTAGCTTTTCTTTGTAAGGTAGTTAGTAATATTTCTTTGTATTTCCTTAAAGCTGATGTACATGTAAAGGGTTATAGTGGGACAATGGATCACGTAAACTTTATTTTGTGAATGACAAAGTGTTAAATACTTCCTTCTGAGTATTTGCAGTCTGTTTCTTAATGTTAGTAGTGATTGCTGAATAAATTATTGCTGAGTAACCAGATCCGGATATGGAAAGATCCGACGGTCCGAGATTCGGGTTCGCAACAAGCTGTAACCCAGATGGTCGAGCAGAATATGTGCCATGTCCATCTAATGCTCCTTCTAAAGTAGTCGATGGAGATGAGCGAGCATTGCCTGAGAATGTCGAACTTATAGGTCGGAAATGCCTAGCTGACCTCTGCTACCGAAATGGTCGACGAATCGACCCAAAAGATCGATGCGATCTAGGCGATGCTCCGGATGAGCTTCCGAAACATCTCTCTCTGATGTCCTCGATCTTCTCCGCTGCATCAGTAGCCTCGGAGATGGAAGTGATGTGCAATCCAGCCAACTTCTCATATACCTCCTCTCGCATGCCTGTAATGAACTTTTCCGGATTCTCCTTAAGTGGATCTTTGAAATGAGGTTGTTGTACTTCTACTGATTACCATTGATCCTGGCGTGTGCCGTTGTGAGATGGACGGTAGGTGGAATCTGACATCTCCTCAAATCTCATCTCTATATCAGTCTATCGTCTGCAATCTCAGTCTGCTGTGCCAGAATCTGGTCGTGCTGGTCTCTCGTAACAACCTGCTGCTGTTGAAGGTCGGTGAGAGCAGTCAGTATGCGTGCTAGCTGGTCAGTCGTCTCCTGACCTTGTTTGGATGCCATGGCTCTGCATGAGAACTATTTTTAGCTATGAAAAAATGCTGTTCACAAATACTTATCATATATATTTTTTCTCTTCTTGGATATAATATGAAAATTAATGAAATCAGTGACATTTGTGGTTATTGAATTTGAATGTCATATTTCCCTTCTTGGACTCACGACAAGTCGGAAGACTGTCATTATCCGGAAACTTAACGTGATCGGAACTGTAATACTACGAATGTGCGTATCGGGGGTACCACAGCTCTGATAACAAACTGTGACACCCTTAGGATCCGGGTACCCGTTTACACACGTTCGCACTACTACATTCACATGTGATCGCACAAGTATTGAAAATCAGTGGAAATTTTTCAATACTTTGTGCGATCGTCTACGAATGTAGTAGTGCGAATGTTTCGTAGACGGGTATCCGGATCTTAAGGGTATCACAAAAAATGAATACTGAACCGTGGCTCAAGCTGTAGCTGAACTAATATGGATCCGATCTATACTTACAGATCTCTGCATCACTCCCAATAATATCATGCAGCTCAGGTGCGACAATCAAGCAACTAGGGATGTTAATCTGGGTATACCCATTGGATACTCGACCGGAACCCATCTCATTTAAGGACCTGAAACACGTTCCATTTACTTTGGACGGGTTTAGGTCTTGAATTTACTACCCATGAGGGTATGGGTATGGATGGGGGATTTTTTTGTGGGTACCCGAACCCAAACCCGCATCAAAACCTAAATAAAAAATAAATATAAATATAGATAAGTGTGTTGCATTTTAATCAAACTCATTAAATCTACCTCAAATCTAATAGAAATCGATCCATACACAGACACACATAAATCCACCTCAATTTTCTCATATCCATCCATTTATTCATATTATCTACCTTTTATATCTTCAATGAATGTAAATTATCGACCAAAAAGAGTTAAACACCTAATACATAATAATATTTAACATTCCATACACATTGCACATCTTTGCATACCACATATTACATGATATTTCTCTATTCAATTTATGTGTGAAAAATCTTATGTACACTTATGAATAACGTAAAATTTTATTATACCGAATATATAGGGTACCCAGTAGGTAAACGGGTATCCGTAGGGTACATGGTACACACTAGAAATTATCCGTTTAATAAACGATGGGTACGGGTAGTGATTTTATAAATGAGTACAGATTTGAGAATATTAATACCCATCCCAAACCCGACCCCGCTGACATCCGTACAAGCAACAATGCACATAAACAAAAACCTATGTTCCACGAAAACACCAAACACGTGGAAAAACACCGTCACTATACCAGGGACCTGATATAGAAAGGACTACTTTGTACTCAGAGCGTACCTTCCTGTGATCAAATGGAAGATATATTCACCAAATCACTTGCACACATACAATTTGAAAAATGTTGTAAAAAGCTGAGCACGATTGCTATATATGCTACAGCTTGAAGGGGAATGTTGAGAAGAACTCTATTCATAAATCCTACGGTTATATTAGTCATATAATGTACAAACTTTGCTGTAACCCTAACCATAACCCTACGTCTCTCTAGCTATATAGGGATTCTTTTATTTTTCCAATAAGAAAGTACAAGTTTATCTTCTACCAGTATAAATGAATTGGATGGAAAGTATACGATATAAATATATTAATTGTGCCTACACCATAAAATCAAGATCAAATGTGGTGAAGAATATATAAAATTATATTATATATGGTTAAAAATAAGGGCGAAATGGGGCTGCCATCAAGGGGCAGTGAACGGGTTGTCCCTTCCCCATTTTCCAGCAAATTAGTCTGTTTCTTTTTCTTTCAAAAATACATCATGTAATTTCACCACCATATCCCTCTAACACGCCGATCCAATTTCATCAAAAACAGAGACTCCTATGCCCTCAACGTAGAACATATAATTTCAACGATGTAAAATTGATGCAATCGATATGTTCTAGACAGAGAGCGTAAGAGTATTCTGACGAAATCGGAATGACATATTAGAGGAATATAGTGATGAAAATACATGACGGTATTCTTTTTAGATTTACCGGAAAATGGGGCAGAGGCAGCCCGTTGGCTGCTCTGTGACCACAACCCAATTTTTTTCTTAAAATTAAATTATATATATAAAACACGAGGAAAGGGAGCCTACTTCACGAAGGACGTATACTTCATTCTCAATTTTGATCAATTTTTTTATTTTTTATTGGAAAATACCAGAATGATTTTTTATAACTATACCTCTCTCTAAGATGTCATTCTAATTTCGTCAGAAACAAATACTCACAGGCCCTCCATCCAGAACAAATCGATTAGAACAATTATAAGATAATTAAAATTTCATGTTGTAGATGGAGGGCGTGAGTCTCTTATTTCGACGAAATTGAAATGACATAAGCATAGATAAAAATCCATGGTAGTAATTTCCAAAAAAAATAATAAAAAACTGACCAAAAATGAACATGAAATAGTTATGTTTACCTCAGGCTTCTTTTCCTCTAAAAACAAATATAAAAGAATGTATACTTGTGAATATCGAAATGATATCTATATTTATTTCAGCTCTAGAATGGACACGAATTTCAAAATCACACTTAAAATGGATAGGATGATTATCCGTTTGCATACCTGAAATAAGGCCTTTTTCCATCCCCGCGTAGAAGTTAGAAGAGACGAACGACGCTTCTTTATTTCCTTCCGAAACGGACCACCACCGCAACAAAAGAATATCCCCGATGTGTCCATGGGATCCCATCGTAAATATCTCCAATTCTGCTGGCCTTTAAATACGCTCTCTCTCCGCTGCGGCCATCACTTCCGCGGGAACACTGCTCTCCTCGAGGCCGAGGAGTGCGCAAGCAACAACCCGCGGAGGCTACCGATCGACGATCCCCGCATCGATCTCTCCGCCACTTCGCGTCTCCCTCGCGTTCATCGATCGAATCGCTTCATAGACAACGGTAAGTACAGTCTTCTGCTTTCGCTACTAGCTCTCGTCTCTCGATTTCCTCCACATTCGGCGGTTTCTAGGGTTTTAGTTGCATGATTCTGCTCGATTGGACTAGAAGTTGACCATATGATCGAATTATGTGCTTTTCGGATGCATCGGTTGACTTGTTTTGATTGCAGCGCAGGTGCTCGCGGAAATGCGGAGGTAGTCGCGCGGTTTGTTACATCGTGAAGGAATGGATTTTGCATGTAGCTTTCGGCACTCGAATGGATTCGATCCAGGCGTTGTTTTTTGTGCACGGACCGCTAATGTGAAGAATAGATACATAGGTGGTAGGAATGCACGTTTTTGCGGAGGATCCTTGCCGAAAAGGAAGCGTGATAGCGGATTTGTTAGTAGAAACCTATTGTCGGATGCTCACGGCAAAGGGTGTATTAGTGAGTTAGTAGTGCGTTTATCCACTTCTACATCATGGGATCGATCAGCTAGATTTTCTCGGGTAGGATGTATATCCAATGACTCACTGTCTTTTGTCAATGGGAGCAATCAATATCTTGAGCATGCTGATGGAGTTAGTGAGAGAGAACAGAATTCGCAATCAGATGCATCCAACGAGGAGTCTTCATCTGAGGCTAGTGTGAATGGTTTGCTAGAGGAAGAGCCAGAGAAGCATCGGCTGGAGGATTTGAAGGACGCTCTCCAGAAAGCTACGAGGGACTTGGAGGTTGCGAGGCTTAACAGCACTATGTTTGAAGAGAAGGCTCAGAAGATATCGGAAACGGCCATTGATCTAAAAGATCAAGCAGAAGCTGCTTGGAATAAAGTCACTTCTACTTTATCTATCATTCAACAGATCATTGAGGAGGAATCTATTGCCAAGGAAGCAGTGCAGAAGGCGACTATGGCTTTTTCCATGGCTGAAGCTAGGCTTGAGATAGCTGGAGCTGCTTACAGATCTTTACAAGAAACTTTGGCTACACAGGAAGAACCAGAGCAAAACAGCGAGCAGGAGGAATTTCTGTCTGCTCGAGAAGAGCTAGGAGAGTGCAGAACATGCTTGGAAAAATCAGAAACCGAATTAAAAGAAATACAAAGCAAAAAGGCAGACTTGCAGAAAGAAGTGGACATGCTAAGCGAGGCGGCCGAAAAGGTTCAGTTGGATGCTCTGAAGGCAGAGGAGGAGGTTACAATCATAATGCTTCGAGCTGAGCAGGCCGTTGCCTCTGAGCTGGAGGCTGCACAACGTGTGAACGATGCCGAGATAGCTATTCAGAAAGCTGAAAAACTAGGTTCCATTGTTGATGTACCTGATACACCACCTTCGCCTTCTCATCAACCGGAAAAGATCGAGGATTCTCTTGTCACGGTGGACGTCAGTGAGGGAAATACTGATGGCATTGCCATTGAAAACATTGACAGGGTGCTGGCAAATGACAATATAAGTGCCAGCAGCCTGGTTGGAGAAGTAGATGATGAGGTCAAATCTTCTGATGGTTTGGTGGATCAGGACAGTGAGAGGTTGACTCCGGAGTCCGCGAAAGAAGTTGAGATTGCACCTGAGTTGAAGCCGAAAATCAGCACTCAAGCAAAGAAGCCAGAATTGCAGAAGGATTTGACAAAAGAGGGCCCTGCAACCATCACTCCTCCAAAAAAACTAGTGAAGAAGTCATCTCGTTTTTTCTCTGCCTCTTTCTTTTCCTTTGACGAAGAAGGGGATGAATTTACACCTGCATCTTTATTTCACGAGCTTCTTGCAACGGCAAAAAAACAAGCCCCCAAGCTTATTTTTGGATTGTTTCTGTTTGGATTCGGGTGAGTATTTTTTCACAGCATGGCTATAGTTCTGTCAAATTCTCAAGTTGTCCGTAATCTATCTTGATTGCTGGGAAGTAGTACTCTCTTGAGTCATTCTAACAAGTGTAATGACCATTTATTGCATTTTGACTATCAAATTATTGTCCACTTATCTTGATTTGTGTTGTTCTTACAAGTAACAAACTACATAGCTGGAGCTTGCGGCTATATATGAGAATCAACTATTGGCTATTTAGGTGGAATTGTAATGTAAGCACAGATGTTGGGTTTTTAACTTTCAATGCCCACATGGCATGTTTTAACATTTCTCATCATGCTTGCTTTGTTTATAATGGGACTGTCTGTTGATTTGTTTATGTATTGTTGAGAGACCATTGGACTTCTTTGCAGCCAAAAGGACCAGTTCACTGTTTTGGAGTTACATGATTGACTTCTGTCTAGAAAGGACAACCACCAGAAGACCCATAAAAGGACGGATTTAATAGAGCCATCAACCCAATCAATTCTTATCTGTACCCAGATACCCCTAGCAACAGGGAAATGGAATAAAACAGACCCAACCCTTCGAATCCTCATTATGTAAAGAATGAGTACATCTGATTGTAAAAAAGCTTTTGCCTCGGTAAGATGTTTTTTTTTTTTGAAACTCAAAAGAAGGGGGAGACACTCGTTGGTGTTCGCCCCAGTATTATATATAACTAAAGGTATAGAAAGAGATACTTACAGGGTTGAGGGGGGAAGAAGGTGGGAAGAGGGAAAGCCAAGTTAACAACATACAAACACAACAACCGGGCCCCGTAGCCCAACTATATACACCAATCTGAAATTAAACCAACGGCCGCGGATGTCACATTCTCCTTGTAGAAACGCGTCCCCGAGAAGATAGTCTCATTGCGAGCCCTCCAGATAGACCAAAGGCGCGCAACGGGACCCAACAGATCGGAACGGGGTCGCTTTCTGTTGACCCAAAGGATGTCGCAGAAGTCCTCAGTATTGGCCGCACGAGCCCAGGCCACATCGTCCCAAATCCGAGTCACCGACAAACACTGAAAGAAGAGGTGGTCGGCCGACTCCACCGACCCCCCGCAGAGCTGGCATTGGACGTTGGGGGTGGGAAGGAAAGAGGCGCACCGGTCGCGAGTCATCAGCCGCCTCGGTAAGATGTTTACCTCTCAAAAGCCACATGAAGAGGCCGGCCTTTGAAATGACCACCACTTTCCAAATAAGCATCCGATCTCACAAGGAACCATCTCAACTAGCACTTGGGTATATAGGTGGAGTCTTAGGGTTAGTGTTAGTCTGTTAGATATGGAGTGGTAATACATGTCAGAAGACTAGTGTACCTCGATATGTGTGGAACATAAAATCTATCTCAATACTCTCTTTCAAGCTGGAATGCATATATAACTCATGCTCAATTTTTTTTAAATAAGAATCATTTTTTGAAAGGAAAAGGGTGTTCACCTTACCAACTTTTGGAGTTGGAAGGTGCCATTGCTTTTCTGGTTTTTTATCTGGTCAGTGGCTGCTGACGAGGGACCACCTGACGATCGGTGAAAGAAAATCCATGTTCTTTCTCGGGCATGACAACACTTGTGAGCGTTGTTCGGCAAAGGAGAGAGCGCCGGTCATTTATTCATTGGATGCCCTGTTGGGACCATGGCATGTAGAGAGGGTATTGATAGTGGATTATACCATTTTTTCGGAGTCCCTAGATGCGATAGATCACGGGAGGAACCCCACCAAAGTTTGGGTGGCTACTATTCTGTGGTTCGTTCAAATTTCTCGGAATGGCTGTATCTTCCAGTGTGAAAGATGCCATTTCATGCAATCTAAGGTCGTAAATTATCATAACTAGATATGCAAACATAGAAATATGATGCCATGCCGTAAAAATCAGATTTAATAAATCTTCTAGGCTACTGAAGTTAACATATCAGTGCAAGTAATTCTAATATTGGATTGGATCCACGGACTATAGTTTTTTTTGAAAGCTCAAAAAAAGGGGGAGTCACTCGATGGTGATCGCCCCAATATATTAAAAATAAGGAAATATACAAAGGAAAAAAAGAGAAACTGTACAAAGACGGTCCACTGAGAAGTAGCCAACTAATGAATGGGCCCCCCAAAAACCATCAAAAGACTAGCCAATGACCCGATCCTGTATGAGGCGCTTGGCACGAATAATGATATTTTCTTTGTAAAAACGCTGCGCGGAAAAAATCGCCTCGTTCCTCCCAAGCCAGATGCTCCACACCCGAGCGATTGGATCCAGTATAAGCCTCCTGTCCCTGCCCCTAATGGAGATCAAGCTGTCGCATAATGCTGGAAATGAGACGTGATTGATCCATGGGAGGTCCTCCCAAATCGTGCACACGTGACCGCATTCGAATAATAGGTGAGATATTGTTTCCTGTTCCGCCCCACAAAGGCCACACAATGGGTCAACATTCGGAAAGAAAATTGCACATCGATCGCGCGTCAAAAGCCGCCCACGACGAAGAAGCCATAAAAAAACCCCAATGCATTCCGGAAGTTTTAGTCCCCATAAGAAGCGACAATCACGCAGCAAAATATCATCATAGGCAATGAGCGGGGAGGAGATAGCAAAATAAGCCTTACGAGAGGTGAAGGGCCCATCCTTCCAAGCCCAATGATCGCGCATAGCAGACGGCCGAGGAGAGTCACCAAGGAGAGCCATTAAGGATAGGTAATCGTGAATCTGCTGATCAGACATGGAGGCACTGATGATAGGGTTCCAGCTACCATCGTCCCAGCAAGAGGCCACCGACGCGTCTTTGTCCTGTACCAATGCAAAAAGCCTCGGAAACAATCTGTCGAAGGCACCCCTTCCCGACCAGTCGTCGGTCCAAAAACGAAAGCAGCATCCATCGCCCAGCACCGGCGAGAACAAGGAACGAAATTGCCTGAAAGCGGCCGTCACGCCACGCCAGAAGGGAGAAAGGAGGCAAATAGAATTCCCATTGAAGCCATCCAAAAAATCGGCACCAAGCAGAGCGCGCAGGACCATTTGCCTCCATTTGCGCGCAGGATCATTTGCCTCCAAAAAATCGGCACCAAGCAGAGCGGCGAGAACAAGGAACGAAATTGCCTGAAAGCGGCCGTCACGCCACGCCAGAAGGGAGAAAGGAGGCAAATAGAATTCCCATTGAAGCCATCCAAAAAATCGGCACCAAGCAGAGCGCGCAGGATCTTCATGGTCTCGAAAAGGATTGGTAGACCATTTGCCGAACTCCACGGACTATAGTTTTATGCAAATAATGCCTATCACAGATAGGTAGAATCACGAACCCCGGAATGTCCAAACAAATTTAGTAATCAGATCTCTCTGAGAATAACCGCTGCAAGCACACAGGAAAGAAATGCACAAAATAATCACATATACAAACTTTGACTGTTGATGCCAAGGATATATAGAGAAAGCAGAGTTTAATCATGCTTCAACGTTGCTGGGTGAATTTCTAACCAATTATTCCAGGAAATGATTGAATGAATAGTACCGGACAATTTTCTTAACCATGATTGAATAAATAGTACTGGACGTAAGAAGATAAATGATCGAATAGCAATTTACTGTTAAACACTAGCAGACTCTTGGAGCCATCAACTAATTACTCACAAATAACAAAAAACCAAGATGGAGACCTGGACTGTGGAGGAAAATTGACGGGTCACACGGAGGCTGGACCATCGCGGCGGTTAGGAACTGGTGCGGGCGGTCTGCTATGGCTGCCATAGGTCGAACTGGTACGGGAACTAGGTGGCAGCGGAGTTGGCGGTGGCGGGGGTTGATGGTGGAGGAATTGGTGGCGGCGGGAGTTATTGGTGGCGGTTCGGTGTGGGGCTGTTGGCGGTGATCAACAGGGAGGGCGTGGTTGGCAGAGGTAGAGGGGAGGGGAAAAGGGAGAGGTTAAGGATATGCTTGGAGGGAGAGGGGCAAAGAAGGGCTGGAGATTGGGTATCAGGGAGAGAGGGAGGGAAGAAGAGAGGAGGGAAGGGCCCATGAGGGTTTTTTTGTGTATTCCTAATCTCACTTAAATTGTCTGGTGGTAGTGCAATGTACTGATCACTCAAAAGATTGGGGATGCAAATCTCCCCTTGTGTGGGTTGCGTTAGGTAGTCGACAACCAACATAAAAAATAATCGAATCTTTTAACATGGATTTGAGAAAAAAATCCACGTAGCCAACCATACTTATAGTGGGAGAAGGCTTTGCCTTTATTCCAAAGCTGTCGTTTTTTCCCCACAACCCTCTTTTATACTGTCGAGATATTTCCTATATTTCTTACTGTTTTTTTATTATCTATTTAGTTTGTATCCCTGATGTAATTGGCTCAATAGGCTCCTCTCATGTATAAGAGAACCCAAGGGTCTCTCATTAATGTAATCAATTCATTTCCTTCTACAAGGTATCGGAACGACAGTTCTAGACAAGGGTTCCCTTATCTCACCAAATCCTAGCCCTACCCGCGTCCCTCTCCCGTCGCTCGCCGTCGCCTGACCCCCCACCTCTGTCGTCGCCCAGCCCCAGGTTGCTGCCCATGCCGCCTCGGCCTTGCAGCCCACCGCCCAGCCCCTCGGCCGTTGCCCGGCTCTTTCGGTCGCCGTCCAGGGCACAACCCGTCCCCTCTGTACGGGCAGGGTGATTGGATGTGGCCGTAAGCAGCGGGGACTCTACAGATTGGTCCAACCTCCTCATGTTGACGTTTCTACTATACCTACTGGACCAGTCTCACCATGTCTGTGGCACCTTTGTTTTGGCCACCTTTCTCTATAGAAGCTATGTCATGTTCTCCCTTAGATTTCCACGAGATCCTCCTTCCAGTGTGAGGCATGCGAGCTTGGGAAGCATCACCGTTCCTCCTTTCCATCTTGTCAGAGTCGGAGCAGTTCTCAGTTATTCGAGTTCCTTCATTTAGATATCCGGGGTTCGAGTCATGTTCCTGATCATCAGGGACACCGTTTTTATCACGTTGCCATCGATGATTTTTCTAGACTTTCCTGGGTGGGTCTTTTCATTAAAGGATAAGTCTGAGACTAGATCTGTGATCAAATCTTTTATTAATGAGATAAAGAATATTTTTCTGTCAATGTAAAATATATTCGTTCTAATAATCCTTTGGAGTTCTGCACCTTACATCTTTCTGACTTTCTGAGATCTCTTGGCATTGTTCACCAGACCTCATGCGCCTATACATCCCAGCATAACGGTGTTGTCGAGTGCAAATACCATCACTTACTTGATGTGTCTCAGACATTGTTGATACAGAGTCGTGCTCCTCACGCCTACTGGGGAGATGCTGTCCTCACGGCTTGCTATTTGGTGAACCACATGCCGTCTGTGTTGAGAGAGAAGATTCCTTTCTCGGTTGTGTTTCCCGAGAAGGATCTTTTCTCTCTTACACCTCATGTGTTCGGTTAAGTTGCTTTTGTTCATGGTGTCTTTCCAGGTCGTGACAAGTTTTCTCCTAGAGCTGTCAAGTGCATTTTTGTCGGCTACTCTCGTACCAGAAGAGGTATCGTTGCTTTGATCGGCTCAGGTGGAAATACTTTGTGAGTGCTGACATTACTTTCTTTGAGTCTGTCATGTATTTTTCTCGTACATGCGACAAACTAGCCCCGTCCGACTCTTACGATGAGGTCTACATGCCTCCACCTCCTACTGTCGTACCACCACCTCCCTCTACTCCGGCTTTACCACCACCTCCTCAACCACCACCACCACAATTATCACCTACATCTACTCCTGCTTCTACATGTTCCTGTGGCTCCACCTCGTACCGTGACTCAGTTTTTTGCCACATGTTTTTACTCGCAGGTCTCGTTCGGTTCACCCTGCACACATGTCTTGCCCATCATCCAACATGCCTTAGGTATGTAATGAACACATAGTTTCTACTGATGGCACTACTGAGTTGTTTGTGTAGTAGGATTCCATACAGGATGAGCATGTGTCCTTGGCAGATGATCTTGATGTACCGATTGCTCTACGTAAGCAGAAACGTAGGTGTGCTACTCATCCTCTTGTAACCCAGGTTTCCTTGAGCAGACCATCATAGGATTTCAGGTGGTTTACCTTGGCACTATTAGCCGTGGAGATACTACGGACATATCATGGTCTCTTCAGGACAGTCTGTGGAGATTAGCCATGGAGGAGGAGATGGCTGCGTTACAGTCACGTGGCAGGGCGAGACCATTTTGCTTGGGTAAATGGTAAATTTTTGGTGAAAAGAGCTTACAATTTGTTGGTTAGAGATGGGGACGAAGTGGAAACGAATATGACATCATATTTAAGTATAATTTGGAGATGTAGGATGCCAAATCGGATAAAGGTTTTCCTTTGGTTGCTTCGTCGGGATCTGATACTCTCGCAGGTTCGTCGGAGCCAGTTGCTTCATCTGGATTGCGAGGTCTGCACTAGATGTGGTTTGGTGGTAGAGGACGTTGACCATTTATTCTTCACGTGCCCATCTTCGGCTCAGGTTTGGAGCATGTCCGATTTATCGTGGTGTGATTGTCATGATGCTGCAAACTTTTGGAGGAGTATCCGTCTAGTATGCAGTTTTGGCCATGAGGATAATGCACGAATTTTTGCAACTTTATGGGCATTTTGGTGTGCTATTAACATAGCCATTTTTGGGAGGCTAGTTTGTTATACTGGAAATGTACTAGAGCATAGCAAAGCTTTGTGTTTTTTGTGGAGTTTGTAAGTTCATATACTGTTGTTATATTTTAATATAATGAAATATACTTTGTGGTGAATCACAAGCTTTGGGAGTTCACCCCTTTTCACATTAAAAAAACAGATTCTTGGGTGTTGGCTTCGGAGTTGGTGCTGGATTGGAAGATGGAGAAGCAGAAGGGGGTCATGTGGAAGGTGGATTTCTCGAAGGCCTATGACTGCGTGGATTGGTGCTTCCTTTGGCGATCGCTGCTGTTAAGATATTCATGTTATTTTGTCATTTTCTTATATTGTTTATATCTATTGTCCTGTTTATGTAATTTACCCTTTTTCTCCTATGCTAGAGAGCTCTAAGGTTAGATGAAATACAACTTTCTTTTCCCCTTCAACATGGTATCCGAGCGGCAGTTCTAGATCGGAGCCTGTGCCCTATAATCCTGCCCTCACCAAAAACCCTAACTCCCTCGAGCTTGCCGCCACCTATCATCGGGCTCGTCGTCGTCGCCGCCGCCGAACCCCTGCGGGCGTCGCTGTCGCCCAACCCTCTAGGGCTTCACGCGTTCACGCGTATTCTCGTGTTCACGCACCGTCGTCGCCCAGCCCTAGGGCTTCACACTTGTTTACGCGCCGTCATCGGCCTTGGCGGCTGCCTCTCCCGCCGCTTCCATTCGCCGCCGTGTGGCCTCACTCGTGTTCACGCGGGGTTGCCGTGCTGCAGATTTTTTTGGGTGCTTAGGATGTAACGTGAAGCCTTAGAAACATCCTAGCTACCTAAAGGACTCTTCAAAGAATGGAAGAGGTTGTAGTATGAGTCTACACCCACAACCATCTTCCTGTATGTCATGTAGACGCTGGTATCTCTTGTTTCTAGCCCAGTCTTGAAGATAGTTGTCATCATGTCTGACAACAAAGTGGAAGTTCCATCCCCGGGCACCTTCAAAGGTCCGGCACCCATTGTCAAAATGGATGGAACCAACTATGAACTGTGGGCTATGCAGTTCATGGGTTTGATGTAGTGTAATGGCAAGAAGCACATCTTCACGGCAGAGGAGCCACGTGACATGACTGAGACGAATGCCTCATGGGAGGCGGATGATGCGTATGCTCGCGTATGGCTATCTGGGAGTGGGACTGTATCCACAGAGATAGCTAATGATATTTTGAGCAAGCCTACTACAAAGGCTATGTGGGACATTCTTGCCGCGACATACTCTCCGACAAAGAATGAGTCGAAGATACTACAGCTCCAGCACGATATCTTCACATCGAAGCAGAACGGTCGCCCCCTTCACACCCTCTATACTTCTTTGAGGGGTATGTTTGAGAAGTTACATGGCTACATACCCTTGACTGCTACACTAGAGCAACTCAAGGCATAAGGAGACTCTGTGATGATTGGAGTGTTTCTAGCAACCCTGGATCTAGAGTATGATGCAGCTCGTGCCCAGATCCTCACTGATGCTAGTATACCTCCAATGGAGGAGGCGTATCATAGATTGAGTACACTATCTATGTCTTATGGGATTCCTCTTAAGTCCCAGACTTTTTCAGCTATGGCGGTGTCACGTGGTAGAGGCAGTCATATACCATATCGTGGCAGGGGGAGTTCCAACTGCGGCAGAGGAGGGGGAGTTCGACCTCGTCAGCCGTGCACCTATTGCCATAGGACATGCCATTCTGAGGAAACCTGCTATTCTAAGCATGGGTTTCCTGCTTCAACCAGAGTTGCAGAGCAGACACAACATGCTGGGAGTCCATCACGTGCATTTTATCAGAAATTTGACGAGCTTGTAGCACGACTGAGAGAGATCATGCCTGGCACGTCTGGATCTACTAGTTCTCCTTCAGGATCCTCAGAGGTTGCTACCTCAGCATCTATGTCTACATCAGGTATAGACTATGCTTTTACTAGTTGCTACAGGGCAAGCTTATCAGAATGGATCATGGATTCCGGTGCATCCCATCATCTCTGTGGTGATAGAGGTCAGTTTAGTGTTTTTCATCCTGTTCAGCCTGGCCCTGGACGATCAGTTGTGATAGCAGATGGTATACATTCCCCCATCACTGGTCAGGGGGAGGTGCAGTTGACTTCTACATTGAGGCTTCTCAATGTTCTCTATGCTCCTGAATTTTCTATGAATTTATTATCAATTAGTCAAATCACCAGAGATTTACATTGTCATGCCATATTTGATCCATGTGCTCTTGTGTTTCAGGACATACTTACGAGCAAAGTGATTGGAACTGGCCGTGAGGTGGGGGACCTTTACAGACTTGTGCAGTCTCCGTACGCTGACACCTCTTCTTCTCTTTGTACTTGATCTGTTTCTTCGTACATGTGGCATCTGCGATTTGGTCATCTTCCTCTGCAAAAGCTGGTCCATGTTTTTCCGCATATTTCTCCTAGCTCCACTTTTCAGTGCGAGGCCTGCTAGCTTGGGAAGCATCATCGGTTCCCTTTCCAGAGTCGTCAGGGTCCAAGCAGTCATAGTCTGTTTGAGTTGCTCCATTTCGATATTTGAGGTCCTAGTCGTGTCCTAGATCATCAGGGACACATATTTTATCTTGTTGCAGTTGATGAGTTTTCTAGGTTGTCTTGGGTTTTTGGTTTTCCTTCTTAAGAACAAGTCTGATGCTGGTCCTGTAATTTAGTCTTTTATTAATGAAATAAAGAACATTTTTTCTACTTGAGTCAAGTACATACGTTCTGATAATGCTCTAGAATTTTGCAGTACTCATCTCTCTCAGTTTCTTAAGTCTCATGGTATTGTGCATCAGACATCTTGTGCATATACCTCCCAACAGAATGGGGTGGCTGAAAGGAAACACCGCCATCTTTTGGATGTTACCAGAACCCTCTTGATTCAGAGTCGCGCTCCTCATTCCTATTGGGGAGATGCGGTTCTAACTGCTTGTTATCTGGTAAATCGTATGCCTTCTTCGGTGTTAGGGGAGAAGATCCCATTCTTGATTGCGTTTTTTGAGACGGATCTTTTCTCGTTTACGCCTCGTGTCTTTGGTTTGGTTGCGTTTGTTCATCAATTCTCTCCTGGTCTTGACAAGCTCTCTCCCAGAGCTGTCAAATGTGTGTTTGTTGGGTATTCCAAAACCCAAAAGGGATATCGTTGTTTTGACCCTGTTCGACGAAGGTACTATGCCAGTGCTGATGTCACCTTCTTTGAGTCCATTATGTATTTTTCGCCCACAGGTGACATGCTTACTCCTTCAGAGGATGGAGAAGAGATCTATATGCCTCCTCCTCCGCCATTACCATGTTCTATTCCATTACCTCCACCACCACCACCACCACCACCACCTCCTAGTTTCTTTCCGCAGGTCTATCAACGAAGGCCCCGTGCTCATGCGCCTCCTCCATTATTCAGCACGCCCAAGGTATGTACTGAGCATTTGAGTTCCTCTAATGGCACGTGTGATTTGCATGTACAGACCGAGGTACAAGGTGCAAATACTCTCTAAACTACTCCTACTGAGGATTTGTATATGCCTATTGCACTTCGGCGACATAAATAGGCATGTACTATGCACCCTTTGGGTTCTCATGTTACCGTGGAGCGTCTTTCCAAGGATTTTTCAGCACTTTGTTGTGGGGTTGTCTGCTATAGAGATACTGCGATCATATCAAGAGGCATTGCAGAGCAGTCAGTGGCGTTTAGCTATGGAGGAGGAGATGGCGACTTTACGGTCACGAGGTACGTGGAGTGTGGTCCATGCTCCACCAGTTGCATATGTTGTTGGAAGCAAGTGGGTATTTACTGTGAAGCATCGGACTGATGGTACAGTAGACAGATACAAGGCCGGTTGGTTGCACGTGGGTTCACCCAGACTTATGAGGTGGACTATCATGATACTTTTTCTCCTGTAGCGCGTCACTCTACCTTGCGGATTCTTAGTGCTGTTGCTGTGGTACGCGATTGGCCACTTTTCCAATTGGAGTAAAGAATGCTTTCTTGTATGGTGATTTACAGGAAGAGGTTTACATGCAACAACCACCTGGGTTTGCCGCTGAGGGGGAGTCCAGTATGGTGTGCCGTCTTCATAAGGCTATATATGGCCTTAAGCAGAGTTCGAGTGCTTGGTTTCAGAAGCTCTCAGAATTGATTGAATAGAAGGGGTTTGTCTCATCTAATGCAGATCATACTCTCTTTGTAAAGAGACACCAGAGAGGTATTGTAGTCATCTTGGTTGACGTTGTTATCACTGGCAGCGATGAACATGGCATTCAGGTAGCTAAGGATTTCCTTGGACAACAGTTTGTTACCAAGGACCTTGGCACGCTTCGTTACTTCCTTGGATTGGAGTTTATACAAAATCAACAGGGTATGGTTATGACACAAAGGAAGTACGTTACTGATCTTCTATCTGAGACAGGCATGACATGATGTAAACCAGCTACTACTCCGATGGATCCTAATGCTAAGCTTCATTATGACGAATCTGAGGAGGTGGACAAGAGACGATACAGAGAGATGGTAGGGAAATTATTGTATGCTACTATTACCAAACCTGATATATCTTTTGCTGTAAGTAGAGTAAGTCAGTTCATGGAGCAACCCAGGCAGACGCACATAGATGCAATATTCATGATCCTGAGATATCTGAAGTCATCTCTAGGTGCAGGTCTTCTGTTTAGAAGAGATACGTCTCTCTCAGTTACAGGGTGTGCATATGCAGATTATGCTGGGTGTCCTAATAACATGAAGTCTACTTCAGGCTTCATTGTGTTTGTTGGCAGCTCACTAGTCTCATGGAAGAGTAAGAAACAAACTGTTGTTGCTCGATCCAATGCATAATCAAAATATAGGGTAATGGCCCAAGGTAGTACTGAGATGATGTGGGTAACCGATTTAACGATTGAAGTACCTCTTCCTATGCATCTTAAATGCGATAATCAAGCGTCTTTGTTTATAGCTAATAATGCAACATTCCATGAAAGGACAAAGTACATTGAGGTAGACTGTCACTATACTCGTGATTTGATCCAAAAAGGGCTTATTTCAACATCTTATGTAGCGTCAGGAGATCAGATTGCAGACATGTTTACTAAGGCTCTGGCTGGAGGTCCTTTTCATCACTGTTGTTCCAAGTTGAGCATGATAGATATATATGCTCCAGCTTGAGGGGGAGTGTTAAGATATTCATGTTATTTTGTCATTTTCCTATATTGTTTATTTCTATTGTCCTGTTTATGTAATTTACCCTTAGAGCTTTTCTCCTATATAAGAGAGCTCTAGGGTTAGATGAAATACAACTTTCTTTTCCCCTTCAACAACTGCAGAAGAGAGGTTTTCCTGAGAGATGGATTGGTTGGATAAATAAATGCATCACAACGGCGTCGTATGCGGTTCTTGTCAATGACATGACTGAGGGAGGCTTTTTCCAACCTTAACGAGGGGTTGGTCAGGCGTGCCCTCTGGCACCGCTCCTGTTTGTGATTGTGGCGAATACACTAGTTGTCATGATGAGGTTGGCAACGGAGGAGGGCTTTTGTGCGGGGTACATGAAGGACGTCACTTCCATCCCCATCCTGCAGTATGCAGATGACATGGTCCAGTTCATTGATGGGGACTCGGAGCACGCGAGGAATGCTTTATGGATTTTGGATATTTTTGGGGAGATATCAGGGCTTAGAGTGAGCACAGACTAGTCTAGAGTAATCCCTTTTGGCATGGCGCAGAAGGAGGCTCAAGACCTTTGCTAGATTTTGAGATGTCCAGGGGGATCTCTGCCAGCCACTTACTTGGGGCTTCCTTTGGTTGCTGGGGCATCTACGGGTGGTGGATTGGAGGGCGGTGATTAACAGAGTAGAGAATAAGATGGCCGGTTGGAAGTCGAGAATGCTCTCTAAGGGGGGTAAGCTGATCCTCATGAAGCACGCAGTCTTCGCTATGCCGATTTCTTCATGTTGACAAGATTGATGCAAGTGGGAGTAAGGCAGAAAATGGAAGGGATGATGAAGCGTTTCTTCTGGTCAGACGGGTGACAGGAAGATGGGGGAATGCACCCGGTAAGCTATGAGGCGATGTCGGTGGTGAAGGAGGAGAGAGGCTTTGGTGTCTGCAATTTGGAGCTGATGAATAAGGCACTACTGACGATGTGGGTGCTCAGGTTCTGGGAGAAGTCGGATGATCTACTATGCAGGGTGATGCAGAGAATATATGTGGCCGGTGGTTCGTGGAGAGCGGAGACGTGCTTGCTGTCGTCGTCGCTTTGGAGGGGGATATCTAGTGTCATGACGGAGCTGTCTGCTCTCGTGATATCAGTTCTGGGTGGTGGGCAATGCTTTCGCCTATGGGAGGATGATTGGTAGGGTCTGGGTCCTATCTGTGAGAGATACTCGCGTCTGTCTGCCATTGCGGGGGCCAGATAGGCTACGGTGCGGGAGGTCTGGTCGGCGGGAGCTTGGTGCCCGACATTCACTTCTGCTCTATCAGAACAGAGATGTGATGAGGTCGTGGCACTTTTGGTGGAGCTGGCGGATGTTGATGGTCCTGACGGGGGCAAAGACCACTTTGCATTGAAGGTAGGGGCTTTCTCGGTGAAGAAGGCGTATTGCTGCTTTGTCAGGGCGCGTGGGGTTGTTTAGGAGGCGAATGCCTGTGATTACAAGATTATTTGGGCTACCAGGGTTCCCGTGCGGATAAAGGTGTTCATATGGCTGGTGAGGCATGGTTGCCTTCTTTCAAAGGCATGCAGGGCAAGGCTTCTAGTATCCGGGGAGACGTTGTGCGACAGATGCGGCCTTGAGTAGGAGTATTCAAATCATCTTTTCTTTGGACTTTGCATCGGTTGCTGTATGGGAGCGGGCGGCGATGATTTGGCTTCATTCTGCGGATAGATCGTCGCTCAAAAGATCAGTTAGGGCGGCTTGTGGTAGCTCGCAGGAGGACGCGTCAGGTCCCTTTGCCATGCTGTGGGCTATTTGGTGTGCCAGAAATGAGAATATATTTTGCGGGCATCCTTTTCAGCATGAGAAGGTGCCGGGACATTACAATGTGTTAGTGTTGTTGTGGAGTGTCATGTAATTTTGGGGGTCGGGCGAGGTCTGGTTGATATGTCCCTGTAATATATCTTTAATTTAATAAAATTGAGGTGGATTCCAAACTCGGGACTGCACCCTTATTCTCGTAAAAAAATCTGCTTCACTTTCACCCTCTTGTTTTAAAAAAACATCTATATATTTGGAACCCATGTTGCTCGAGACACATGAAAGACTATATTATATAATCTTATTTCGTTGGAGTTGTCGCTGCATGACTGATGTCACGGAGTCAAGCTGTGGAAATTATCTCTTGTAATTGGGAGTAATATAATTAAAAGTAATCTATGGCTACCACTTCGGCAATTTGAAGTAACATAATTAAAGTCATATTACACTGTGTACAATAGGCCTAAAGTATTTGGCTGTTCCCGCACTCATTATGGGACTAATCCATTTGGCTGGGATTTGGAACGTGTAAAAAGTAAACTGGCCATGCTATGATACCAGCATGGTTTTAAAAGGCGGCGCCTCGAGGCGCAAAGGCGTACGCCTCAAGGCGAGGCGGGCCTAAAGCGCCCCGAGGCGCACGCCTCAGGTACAGACTTAGGGGCGTACGCCTCAGCCTCGCCTGAGGCGCTCGAGGCGTGAGGCGCTCGAGGCGAGGCGGAGGCGTAAGCCTCGAGTCATGAGGCTTTTTTTACATTTTTTGTTACACATAACCCTATTTTTTTGTTAGCATTATATTTTTTATTTTTGTATTTTTGTTTCCATGTTAAACCTTGCATATATATATATATATATAGCTCCATGCAAAGAGAAGAGATAGCTTGAAACAAGCGACGTTACATGATCTTGTATACATCATATTTAATTTATCATACATCTACACATACTAGTTCTATTACACATATTTTTGTTTGAATTGTAATAGAATTTTATATTAGTTGCAAATTTGCAACTTGATGTTGTTGTTTGGTTGTATAAGTTGTGAACTTAGAATAGTTATCATATATATGATATGAAGTAATGTTGAAAAATAAACACGTGAAGACTGAAGTAAAATAATTATTACATTTTATTGTGAATAGCTGAATACAAATAATATCATTAGTAAAAAAAATCGCCGGGGGCTCTGCCCCCACACCCCCGCAAGGGGGAGCGCACCTGCTCCCCCTTAGACCCCCACCCCCACAGGCTCACTGACCGGGCAGCGAGACCCCGTCTTGTTAGGGTATGATATGGCAGGAGGGGATGCATATGGCAGTTCTCCAACTATGCCCAACAAGACAATTGATTGGGATTCAAGGCATATTATTATTATTTTTATTCGCACTAAAGATTATGGTTTCGATTGTACTTTAGTATTAAATATAGACTTTAGTTTAATACTCATATAGTCATGGAAGTTGGAATTGGAACTTGATATTCTGTATATTAGTGGCATAGTATTAGTTTTTTTGAACTTCAATGCCTTCATCGCTTATGTATTGTCTTTTACTAGTTTTAAATTGTTCCTGAATGTGTTTTTGGCAAAATGTAATAGTATTATATACTTTTTAAATGTATTTTGCTTTAATTTTAACTTTTTTCTAAAAAATTGAGGCTTACGCCTCGACCGCCTCGAGGCTTATGCCTCGCCTCAATTTCAGAGAAAACACCTCGGACTGCCTCCCGCTTTTTTAAACCTTGGATACCAGTTCTGGTTGGTTGAGGTTGTTCCCTCCCCGCAACAATATTGCCTCTTTACACGGTTCTATGCTCTAACCATAGTTCTAGACCCTGGTCATGTAATGTGCTAATTCAAGGAATTTGGCGAAGTTGAAAATATATTTTTGGCTGCCTCAAGCTTTTTACCTCTCAGTCTCTCACGCTTTTCCCCCTTTGTTAAACGAGTGCTTCTCGTGTAGTACTTGCTGCTTCCATGACTGTCTTTTTCCATATAGCAGGTATAAGTGCCTCTTTGAATGAAGTGCTTGCATAATTTCTTCTAGTGTATTTCATTTTCTTGCTGGATGTTAAATTCTTGTATTGGCAGAGGTATCTATCTCAGTAAACAAGCGCAGAGGAATTCTTTTTACCAGTCAGATATTGTCACTAGCATTGAGGAAGTAACATCAACCACCCGGCCTGTAGTTCGAGAGTTACGCAGATTTCCAAAAAGATTAAAGAAAATTATTGATCTAATTCCTCACCAAGAGGTGTTCACCCTTTTTTAGTTTTTATACCAACTCATGAAATACAGCGACACTGATTTCTTTTGTCCTCTTTTTTGTTTGCCCAGTTAAATGCAGAGGAAGCTTCGTTGTTTGATATGCTGTGGTTACTGCTTGCTAGTGTGATTTTTGTGCCTATATTTCAGAAGATACCTGGAGGTATGCTGTGGTCATTCTACATTTATACATTGATGTGTCCAATTTTGGATTTATCATCCAAAATCTTCTTAGTTATTTTGATCTAATCCTGAGGATGAGCCAAAATAGATCTGAATGGAGCCAACAAATTCATGTAGCCGACCCTACTTAATTATGGGAAAAGGCTTTGATGTTGTTGTATCACTGAAAGATCATTACCCTAAAGAGCAATAACAACAATTAGAGGAAGCATGATAACGAGTTTGTTAAATTATATTATCTTGTAACGACTTTGTTAAATTATATTATCTTTTCTCCCCTGCGATAAAGTACACATGCATTTATTGTGGCAGGAGGTTGGAATTCTTTGGTAAGAAGAGGTGTGGTCCCATAGTAGGTCACATCTGAACTAGTTTTTTAAATTAATATTCACAACCAAACTTACAAAGCCCAAGACTCCGCTAGGGTCTTGGCATGTTCAACTGCTAAGTACATTTTGTGGACAATGTCTCTCTCGACGAAAAATGACCACATTACATGCCACCTAGATAACTTCCAAAATGCAAATGATCGAGCGCAACCTTCACTGAGTTGAAAGACTCAATTCGAAGAGATGCACATAAGCTATCACTAGTATTGGAATCCAACCATTATAATGATGGACCAAACTATACCTCTATGGACCCGGGAGCAACTAAAGAAGAGATGATCATTGTCATCCTGAGTGTGAAGATATCTAGGGCACATAACATCATTTTTGCGACGAATAGTGGCCCTGGGAACCTTTGTCAATTGTCGATCTTGTCTCACTAGCCAAAGAAAACCTTCTCTCGTAGCGAGATCTTGGACTTCTAAAACGACAATCCTATGCTAAGTCTGCAACGTCAAAAATCACCTGTTTAGAGAGTGCCCTGTAACAGGCAGCCTAATTGACAACGTGCCATCCTTCTGAACGTAATGACCACATCCTCTTGAGGGCATAGAAGGAAATATCGTGATATATCGTCGATATATCGATATCGATATGAGACCAATATTGGTATCGATATGCTGATATATCCTCCTTTTCAGACCATTCCTTCACAAAAGATCGTTGATATGGGTGATTTTTCAGCGATATATTATTTCGGCGATATATTGCCGATATATCGTATCGATATGATATCGAAACAATATCGATATTGATATTGCCTTCCATGCTTGAGAGGCCTTCCACAACTTCAAGAAGTTCGATCAATTCCACGAATTCCTCTAGCCTCTGATATAAGAAGGCCGCTGAAAAAGAAGGTGCCCAATTCCCATCAGCCCATGCCTTTGTAATTGAGTGATGACCCAAGTCCTTTTTACTAATGCTAGATGTATGGAGAACTTTTTAGCTATGATTGGACCCGCGGGATAACCCTTGGGGTAATCGGTCCTCATTAGTCGTTACTATGTGGGTGTTGGAAGGGATATTTAGATAATCACTGTTGTGTTATGAAACATGTGGCATGTTATGATGTGCCATCTAATGTGTGCTAAATGATTGGAATATGATAAAAACATCTGCGTGGATTCCTGCTTTCTCTTCTTGGTTTGTTCCTGTTCTACCTAACTTGGCTCAGTCTCATCGGAGAGCATGGAGTTACTTGATGATTGTGAGCCCCATTTCTTTCGCTTAGATAATTAGTGATTCTTTTATTTTTTTCTCTCCTTCCATGACCCCATATCACAGTAGTGTGTTCAAACAGTGTTGTAGTCAGAGGGGTCAATAAATAAAGAATATTCGATATTCGGGAATATTCCGAATTATTCAATTATGTATTTTTTTAATTATTTTAAATAAATTTTTTTTTCTAAAACATATTTTACTACATATTAATACATATATGGTCATTAGTCAATAAGAATCCAATATAAAAGTATCAATTAACAAGTTATGCATATGGAGCTTTAACATTTGTTGTGATTCTGGATAAATAGGAACCTTATAAAAAATAAAAAAAATTAGCAGTATCTTGCAATAGTCAGTCGAATATTCGGCCGAATACCTGAATTCGAGTTGGATCGAATATTGACATAATAGCAGTATTCTTTTGAGTCACCCCTCAAATAGAATATTCAATTCTAACTGAATATTGCAACAATCAATTGACAAAAATGACATCAACCAAATCCCATAATAAAAGAAAGCAGAATTCCCTTTTGAAATTTAAAATAAGTATAACAAGGTTCAAAATATAAATACAACAACAACAAAGCCTTTTCCCACAATTAAGTAAATAAAAAAAAGGTTCAACAGTCTTCCCTACAAAATTAGAAGTAGGTAAAGTGTGTAAGTGTAGAATATTTATATACTTTTTATATCTTTTGCCTACATGGTCAAGTGGTAAGGCGGGAGATTGCAAATCCTTTATCGTTGGTTCAAATCTGGGGGGTCGCATGATCAACTCTATAATCAATAAAAAGAATTGGGATTTTTGAGAACTTTGAAATAAGGGTTATTTTATACGTACTAGTATCACTTGTGGCTACACCTGTAGATATATAAATTGTTTTGTATTGGTGTTTGAAGGGAACAATATTAATATTGAAGACAATCCTCCCATCCTAGTTTATGCTTTTCTAGTCTGGTTCTCATACCGAACAATCTAACCAGTGCTAGTTAGCCTTCAACCTGTCAATGTGAGAAAGGAATAGTGGATTTTGCTTACCTGAGAGGCCATCCGACACTTATTGAATGTTAATCTAAGGAAGGTATATGCATTTGGCCCCTGAACTCAGTAAGCGAAAGACACTATGCATAATCACCGAACATATGTAAGCTAGCCAAAACCTAAGGCAGAAGGGAGAAGTAGAAAGAACAACAACTCACGAATGCTAAGAAGCAGACAATTAGGATTTAATGCAATACAGAGTTTAATCGGAATGGGTTAAATGGTTTTGTAACTTTACCTTTACCCCCTGACTCAATATGTTAGTTTAGAGGTTAACCTATAAAATGACACCAACCCCTTAGTTAACCTACACAACAAATGGAATCTTGTGATAACTGTATTGGACGTTATTCCTCGTTTTGCTTATATGCCACCATGCTCTAACGTATTGTCTTGTTAATTTTATAATGGAGTCAACTGAACTTTAGTGCATTTTGCTAGTTCATGATTTCTTACTTTATTTCTTACTTAAATTTGCCTTTAACTTGATTTCTTTCGATACATATCGAACTTGTTAAGGCACGTTTCCCCCGCCTTTTTGCCTTGACTGCTGATTCTGAAGCGCGCGTTGTGGATTGCTGGGTTAGCGGGAGTTGGATGCCTGCTTTCCGGACTAACTTTTCTGACCATCGCTTTGAGGACTTCCTTCTTCTCCTGGACTATCTTAGCCAGCAAGGTAGGCCCTCTGATGGTCATGACCACTGGGTATGGAAGGTCACCCTCTTCTCGGTTAAGAAGGCGTATGCCACCATTTGTAGACCGCCCCCAGCTCATACGAACGATTTGATTCAGGATTGCAACCTAATCTGGGAGCTTGGGTTTCCAAAGAGGGTTGGTTTTTTTCCATGGCTCCTTAGAAGAAAACGTGTGATGACCAGAGACCGCCGTGCCATACTGTTTACTGTGATGTTCGACAGATGCCTCCTTTACGAGAATGCCATCGAGACACTGGAACACCTTTTCTTCCGTTGCCCGAGTCTCTTCGTCAATCTGGGGTGAGGTTGGTCCTTGTTGGGTCAACACCCATGACGTAGATGCGTTCTGGTCTTCGTTGTTTAATGCAAGACGACGACAAAGGGAGGACCTGCTTAGACCTGTGGCTATCTTATGGGCTATTTGGCTTGCTAGAATTGACGTCCTTTTTTCCTCTCAACGGTTCTATCGTGAGAATATTTGTATGCATTATAGGACCCTTCTTGAGTCCTGGCTTTTGTAAGGTCTGTAGAGAGAATTATGTAGTCGGTGTATCTTTTATGCTTTTTTATTTTCTCTATTCCATCTTATGTAATTTACCCATGGGTCGTCTCTATATAAGAGAGCCTAGGGTTTCTTGGAATAAGCAACATCTGTTTTTCTTCCAACATGGTATCAGAGCCAAAACCCTAGGCTCTCTTTTCCACAACCGCCGCCCCCCTTCCTTTCTTGGCATCACCCCTCCTTCTCGACGCCCCTTCTCCTCGGCGCCACCCCTCCTTCTCGGCGCCTCTCCTTCTCGGCGCCTCACCCGCAACCTCGTCCCGCCGCCCCGCCGGCCCCTCACCTCCCGCCGACCCCTCACCTTCCGCCGGCCCCTCCCTAGCCGGCGACAGCACACCGACCCCTCCGCACCCGGCCTCTGCCGTAGCCTCCTCCTTCACCCTATCCATGGATTTGGGTGCGTAACGTCTACATACACACTCAAATCCTATGAAGTTTATGTAGACACTTGTTCTTTCGTCTACAAGCCTTAGTTCTTCGTCTCCGGCGATATGTCAGAAAAAAAAGTCGATATGCCCTCCATAGGCACGTTCAAAGGTCCCACATCAATACTCAAGATGGATGGGACGAACTATGAGCTCTGGGCGATGCAGTTCCTGAGTCTCATGAAGTCGAACGGTAAGTAGCATATTCTCACCGAGGAAGAGCCGACAGAGAAGACTGGGATCTATGCCTCTTGGGAGGCTGATGATTCATATGCCAAGGTGTGGTTGTCAGGCACGTTGTCGATGGAGATTGCTAATGATGTCCTCCATCAGCCCACCGCTAAGGCGATGTGGGACATACTGTCAGCGACATATTCACAGGTGCGGAATGAGACCAAGATGTTACAACTTCAGCACGACATATTCACAATGAAGCAGAATGGGCGACCACTTCACTGGACGTATCAAAGGTTTTATATTCAAAATGTATTTATGCATATCGTGGCTCTAGAGGAGGCCTGGACGTTGTCACTGCTTTGGCCTGCTTTTATAGTGAAATTCATTTTGGATTGCCTGTCACCTTGGGATATCATCTGTTTCTTTCTCTAAATAAAGTTGAAGCCTGGTGCCTGACCATTTGGGAGGATCTCTACTACCTCACCTAAATCGTTGAGCGCAACTTTCATTGACCCAATGTTTCGAGGGAGGAGAGGAACACCAATCACTTGAACCACCTTGCGTTATGTCACCATTAGCTCATTGTCAGTAAATCCGAGTCTTCTCCATCGAGCCTTTTTTTTATAGAAACCCCCGACATCACCATCATAATCTCATGGCTAAAAAGATCTCGAACACATGTATCACTATCATCGAACGAGACAATTTCCATAGTAAACGAGCCCCCCACCTTCTCCTAACCTCTAACTTTGCACTGGAGAGGTTAAAACTTCCCTCTATGAATGCGGCAACCTTCTCCACCGAGCATATTGGACTGAAGGTGCCTTGACCAATGATCAACCTGCAAGAAACGTTGGACCAACACTCCTCACGTTGTTCCATAACTTCAAGGGGATGGTCTTGGGAAGCACCTCCTCTCGCACCTTCGTCGATCCATTCCCATCTAGCATTGCTATGCAGGAGTCCATGAACATGGCACCGAAAGCACTGCAACCCCGATGATGATGCTTCCAATGACTCATGGCTTACCATCTCTCATCCCCTCTCATTCTCTCATAGCAGTGGACCTCCTCACCCCCTCACTCTTCCACTCGAAGCCTTCCTTCTCTGGCCTTTTGTAAAGGATTCCCATAATTTATTATGAGTTACTAAATGATAAGATGAATAAAAATTCATGATTTTTGGTACAATAAGGCCCCACAAATTTCTAATTGGAACTAGGAGACCTTTTTTAATTGGTTCTTTTGTTACATTGTTGAGCACTTAACCTCCAGAGTGTTTCCCTTTTTTTGTTAGATCTCTTCTTGAGACCCGGTGGCTGTAAGTCTTCTATCCTATCTTATTAATATATATGGGGCAACCGGAGTGTTTCCCACTTTTTTGGATAAAAAAATAATGTCAAGCACTTTTTTTTGAGGCTCAAAAAGGGGGACACACTCGTTGGTGCTCGCCCCAGAAATTTATTAATTAAAAAGGAAAAGAAGAGAAATACTTACAGGGGGGAGAAGGGAAAGAGAGACGCAGAAGGGAAGAGAAATACAAGAAGAGCACCCGGCCAAAAAGAGCACCAACGAACAATTAAATACACCAATCGCTAACAAGTATACTGGCCAAAATGATAACGTTCTCCCGATAAAATCGCAAGCCCGAGAAAATAGCATCATTCCTTGCACGCCAAATGGACCATATCCGCGCAATAGGACTCAGAATCTCAGCTCTGGGCCTCGACCTGTTCGACCAAAGGATCTGACACAAATCTTCAATATTGTCCGCACGAGCCCAGGAAACGTCGTCCCATACCCCCGCAATCAGGGAACAGTGAAAGAAGAGATGATCAGCAGTCTCGTCGTGAAGACCTCAAAGATGGCAAGCAGCGTTAGACTGGGGGAATAGCTTGGCGCAACGATCCCGGGTCATTAAGCGCCGTTGCCGGAGAACCCATAAGAAAAAAGCAATGCGCTGAGGCAGGTGCAGATCCCAAAAGAAGGCACAGTCGCGCACAAGAGGCGAAGACAGAGGAGGCAAGGGAGCGAGAAGGGCCCTGTATGCCTTGCGAGTGGTGAAAGTCCCGTCAAACCAATGCCAATGATCCCGCTGCAAGGACGGCGACTCCACGGAATTAAGAGCATCCATCATCGATGCGAACTCCGACACCCTCTGATCAGATAAGTTCCCCGAGAACCGAGGGCACCAACAACCGTCAGACCAGCACTCCGCGGCAGATGCGAGCCGATTCGAAGCGAGCGCAAACAAACGCGGGAAGCGCACCTGAAGAGGACCTCCCCCCATCCAGTCATCCATCCAGAACTTGAAGGATTACCCCGTCCCAAGCACCGGGGAGAATAGCGCAAGATTGCACCGCAAGGTAGACGAGACGCTGCGCCAGAAAATTGAAGAATGAGATTGCAAGGCCCCCCGCATCAGACCGAACCAGTCCCTGCCAAGAAGCACGCGAAGGACGTTGCTGAAAAATGATTCATCCTTGCCCCATATTCTACTCACCCATTTGAGAAGTAGAGCGTCGTTAACCAGGTCCTGCCTCCGAACACCAAGCCCACCGCAACGCTTAGGCATGGTCACCACATCCCAAGCGACAAGGTGCATCCCCCGACCGCTCCCGTCCTTACGACCCCATAAGAAGCGCCGCATACATCTCTCCAGACGCAGCCGGATCCCCACAGGTAACCTACGCACCGAGAGGAAGTAAACCGGAATAGAAGAAAGCACGGACTTGAGAAGGATAAGGCGGCCACCACGAGACAACAAGGCGGCCCTCCAGCCCGCAAGGCGCGCCTCCATCCGCTCCGTGATAACCCGCCAATCTGCAGAACGGGAACGCCCCACCGAAAGAAGAATACCATGATAGTCAAAGGGAAGCGCCCCAGGAGCAGAACCGAGCAGCCGACCACATTCCTCCGCCTCCGAAGGCGACATGCCAAAAGGCACAATGTTAGATTTGGAGGCATTAATGGACATCCCCGATAGCTCACAGAAGATCGCCACAGTATTGGCCATAACCGCTACTTCCTCCGGACTGCCCTCAATGAAGCAAATTGTATCGTCTGTGAACTGAATCAAGGGCACACAGACATCCCCCTTGCGGAACCCACATGTAAGGCCGGCATCAATGACGCAGTCAACCATTCACGTCAACACATCAACGGCCAAGAGGAAGAGAAGGGGCGCCAGGGGGCATCCCTGACGCACCCCCCTGCGAGGCTGAAAGGACCCACCAGCCGACCGCCCATTAATTAGGACAGAGAGCGAGACTGTGGAAACACATCGGCGCATCCAAGCAATCCAAAGATTAGGAAAGCCTCGTCTACGCAAAACGGACCAAAGGAAGCGCCAATCAATGGAATCATAAGCCTTGGCAAAATCAACTTTCCAAAGAACCCCCTTCTTATTATCCTTCTTCCAATCGGCCACCAATTCGGTCGCGACGACGATGCAATCCGCGATTTGCCGACCTTTAATGAATGCCGCCTGAGAAGGGGAGATGAGGTCATCCGAAACCCGACCCAGGCGAGTGGACAGAGTTTTGGCCACAATAAGATAGATACCATTAGAAACAGATATAGGCCGAAAGTCGTCCAATCGCAATGCCGGGTTCTTCTTTGGAACGAGCACAATGTTCGCCCGATTGATGCGGTCGAATCCGAGATTACCAGCACAAAAATCCGAGACGACGTCGAAAACGTCCCCCGAAATAGTCTCCCAGAAGTCCCGATAGAAGGCGACGGAGAACCCGTCGGGCCCCGGGGAAGAGTCATAATTTAGCGCCCAAACAACACCTTTAATCTCCTCCAAGGAAATGGGACGAATAAGATTCCCGGCATCCGCGTCCGAGAGAGAGGGAGCACCCATCCCAAGCCAAGCCAACGCCAACGCCGTGAAGGGACAGAGGATGAGATACATCGGAATTGCTCAACGATGGCGCTCCCCATCTCACGATCCCCAGTCACGACAACGTCATTCATAGATATGAACCGCATCAAATTGCAACGCCTCTGATTGCTAGCCGAGCGGTGGAAAAAAGCCGTGTTCACATCGCCTTCTTTAATCCATTTTACCCGTGAGCGCTGAGGCCACTCCAAAACTCGCTTCTTATCCTCCTCCTGCACCCGAGCGATAGCGGAGGAGCGATCACGAATCTCATCAGAAGAAAGTTCACGAGCATTCTCAGAGGTATCGAGATGCATGATAATGTCCTCCGCTTCGGCGCGAGAAGCACGCCGCGCCAGTCTGGTAGAAGTTTTGAACTCAGCAAGAGCTCTCCGAAGGGAAGAAAGTTTCTGATTAAGTTTAGATGCCGCGGAGCCAGTGACGGGGGCGTTAACCCAGTGATTCTGGACGAGCGATTTGAAGTTAGGTTCCAATAACCAACAATTTTCATAGCGAAAAAGCCCCCGAGGGTTACTGCCGTCGCCAAAATCCCAAATAATGGGAGAGTGATCCGAGAATGATCTGGGGCGAGAGGAAATAGAGCACAACGGGAAGGAGTCCATATACAACCCATTAGCCAAGAACCGGTCGTTTCGAGAGCGAGAAGAGCTATTCCGCCACGTGTAAGAAATATCGCTCGGAACCATGTTAAAGAGCGCCATATCATCAATCACGTCCAAGAAGTCTTGCGAGCCAGGGTCGCGGCCACCCCTGCCGCGAGGCCGATCGGAGGAGTGTAAGGTAACGTTGAAGTCACCGCCCAAAATCCAAGGTAGCCCCGTAAAAAAATTAGCCGCCTCCCGCATATCATCCCATAATTCGCGACGTAAAATACGACACGAAGGAGCGTATTTACATGAGAACACCATCAGTATAGACGAATCGACCCGTTCCAAAGCAACAGAGATCATGTGACGACCGGCAAGCATGGATCTAAAAGAGAACGAGCGTGATCACCAAGTCACAAGTTAGCCCCCGGCGGAACCAATCGCGTTAACCGCACGAAACTCGTCAAATGGACCAGCACCAAAAGAACGCCACGTATAGTCATCAAGAGCATCCAGCTTTGTTTCTTGAATTAGCGCAACATCGCAACACCATTCTGATAGTCGCGAGCCCAGGGAACGACGTTTGACCAAGTCCCTGAGACCGCGGACGTTCCAAGATAGTATCTTCATTAATAAAAACAACAAAGTTCGGCCCCAAAAAACGCGGATACTCCAAGAGAGAGGCCATCAAGCACCGCCGGAGTTCGGCCCAAGGACAGGAGCCGCCGGGCATTCATCGCCTCCCGCAATGCTGCGAACACCCGCAGCCTCCGCCACGACCTCCCGCAAAGAAGCACAAGAGTGCAACAACCGAGGCCCATGAATAGAAGGAGCGCGCCTGCTGTAAGTTGACCCAAAACGTCTGAAGGAAGGGCCCATCCCGTCGCCTGAGAGCTGAGTTCCCGGAAAAAGAGGAGGAGGTGATGAGGCACCATGAAAGACAGAGGAGGGAAGCACCGGAGTCCATGGCGAAGCAGGCCGCTCAGAGATCAGAGGAGGGGTAACGTTCATGCACAAGGCCTCAACTTGTATCACAAAGGAGTCGGGCAATGATGCCCGTGTATTCTGCGAACTGCCCCGCGGCCAAGACCCGAAATGTCCATGCCCATCAACCCGCCAGTTTCCGGGATCCGCCGAGAAACCCGAATAACCAAACGTTGCAGCTGGAGCCGACCCGAATCGAGGAAAAGGAGAAGACGAATCGACCTCGGGAACCCCCACGACAGGGAGTTCAGATGATGCAAGCGACAGATGCGGGCCCCCAAAAGTCGGCGCGAAGGACCCCAAAACGTCAGGCGTGCATGGCGATGCTTCGGGGAAAACCACAGCATGCTCCACGTGGCACGAAGGAGAGGAGACGTCACGCTCCGCGTGGCAAGGCGGAGTCGAAACGTCGCCCGGCCTCCCCAGCTCGGCGTCGACCGCCGCCGCCGAAGGCTCGGCCAGCGCCGGCGAGGCCGAAACCGTCGGAGAAGGGGGAATAACAGAGAGCTCCAGCTTGAACCTCCACCGTCCAAGCTTGAGATGCCCGAAGTAGGTCCGACCAGTCGCCTCGTTGAGAAAAGCCGAGCTGCATTCAAAGAGGACCCTTATAGACTTCCAATCGGCCTCCGGAGCGAGGCCATCGTCAATGATCGAGAGAATGTTCCCCCATCGGCGAAAAGCTTTGTTGAGAACAGGAACAACACGAGAGAGGAAGGGGACGCCTGTAATAGTTGCCATGCAAACCTCAGAGATAGAAGAAGCACCATCAGCCACTCTAGGGTGGCGCCAAAAGACGTCACCGTTAGAGCCCTCAGCCACCAAAAAATTCCGCTGCTCCAACGAAAGACCGCGCACGCAGCAGTGAGAGTGGTCCAGCATGCAAAAATCCCCACGGAATAGAGGCCCCAGAGAGACCTGAACGTGCGACCTCACAAGCTCCCAGTCGACGCCGCGATGGCGTGCAACCCCAATCAACAGCAAATGAGAAGAAGCGAGACCCTCGTGGAACCCAAGCGAAGACGAGCACCTCCCATGCAGATCCTGAGCAAGACCGACCGCCATAGACGAAGAACCCCCAGGCGCAGACAGAGTTGCACCAAGGTCAGAGCCGTCGCCCGCCGAGTGAGCAGCAATATGAGGAGGGGAAAGCACCAAACCACGCTCCAGGAGACCCGCATCCAAAGTAACGTCATGAGAAAGATGGCGAGGAGGATCCACCACTTGCGCATAAGAGCGAACCTGCTCCTCCCGCCGCGCGAGAGAACCGGGACAGGAGCCATGCAGAGAACGCATCGATAAGGAAGAGAGTTGCGACCTTGGCTGCACCGGACGCCGAAGACGGAGCTCCCAGCAAGAAGCACGACGATGCCCCGCCTTCCCGCACGCAAAACACCGCGGAGGAAGGGGACAAAGAGAGGCGAGATGTCCCCTCTCCCCGCACCGGAAGCAGCGCTTGCCCGCCTTCTTGTGAGAGACCGCCGTCCACTCGCCCTCAGCAGCACCGCCTTGTACAACAGTAACCTCGTCTTGGAATACCACGGCCTTACCCTTCGCAGCCCCCGAAACCGCATGCGCACCGCCAGCAGAGCTCCCTTCTACATGCGCCACATCCCGGAGGATATCCCCAAAGATATGCGCATCGCCCGTCCTCACATTCCCGTCGCCAGCCTTCGTACTCGCCTCGTTCGCGTCGCTCCCACTCGCTCTCGCCATCTTTTTTCGGACATTAGGTATTATAATGTCAAGCACTTAACCAAGTATAAATACAACACTTGAATAAGCAAGCATTGGCCTTTGTCTTTTTTGTGAGGCTTGGACTTGATATCTTTGATAACTTTCGAGATGTAAAGATACAATAAAGCATGTGCCTATTGATAGTTGTGTGTCATTATTTAAATAATAGTTTTGAAATTTAAGGTTCTAACATTAATGTTTACTTCCGATTATTAAAAGTTTTAGGGGTGAACAATCACCCAGGATTATCACCCATTACATTCTAAACATTTTTGAAGTTATAAAAACTTTAATTAAACTTCAGAGTTCTGAGCCCTGTTACTTGAATATAATTCGCCTGCTGGGACTGGTCATAGGTTTCATTTTTCTATTTTTAGAATAATTAAATAAACTTTAGTTTTCTTTTCATGGTTAGGATGTCTAGTTGTTTTATATTATCTTTGCGGTTATACCAATTACTAACCTTGTGCTAAAGGTTTTCTTGAGGAGTGCATTTTCATTTGCATCTGCGTCATTACTATTATTTACCTTTTTCCCTTTATTGCAACTTTTTTATTTTAAATATTATATCATGTCTTTTCACTTGTAAATTTCTAGGTAGTCCTGTACTTGGTTACCTGGCTGCAGGCATACTAATAGGGCCTTATGGTCTTTCAATAATTCGTCATGTTCATGGGACAAAAGCCATTGCTGAATTTGGGGTTGTTTTTTTACTATTCAATATTGGTCTTGAGGTAGCCATTCTCATTTCTAGGCTAGCAAGTAGACTCTACATCACCTTTATATTTCATATCTCTCATCAGTTACAACTACATATCATGAGCTTGCATTTGCAGCTATCCGTAGAACGGTTGAGTTCTATGAAGAAATATGTTTTTGGATTGGGATTTGCTCAGGTGAGTTTGAATCTTTACACTTAGATTTTTGATCTACTGCATTTATTTTTGTTTTGTCCACAAAATTTTATCCCATGTCAGGTACTGGCCACAGCTGTAGTGGTAGGGTTGGTTGCACATTTGATATCTGGGCAGCCAGGTCCTGCTGCAATTGTCATTGGCAATGGTCTCGCCTTATCCTCGACAGCGGTTGTACTGCAGGTGCTTTTCCTGTCTTGCGCTTCTCATCCGAGAGTTTTACATTTTCCATGAGGTTGGTGCCATTGACCTTCGTGCACTACATAGTCTGGTTGTACACTTTTTGTTGTGCCAAAAACAATCTGATTATATGTTTACTTAGAGCGATTCTGATGTGAGCTTGCCATCGAAAGCCATTTGTAAATTTTTTTGGTGGTGAATAGTTAGTTGTCTTGAAGTTTTCATCTGGCCACTTATTGTGGGAACTCTTCCATACTCCTTTTAAAAAAGCTATTCCTTGCCAATTGTTATTGTAATTTGTGAGTTCTCAAAATGTCTTCCTCGCGGCAAAGAAGAATTTGAACTGATAGGGAATTCACATCAGGTCCTCCAAGAAAGGGGTGAGAGCACATCTCGACATGGGCGAGCAACCTTCTCTGTCTTATTGTTTCAGGTGTGTTATTTTGTAAAATCATCTTGGTTGGAAAATCCTGTCACAGAGGTTAATACCACAATTTCCGTTCTTGTTCACTACGTTCTCTTATTGTTTATATTAGTTTAAACTGTTTTTTTTTGAAGCTAAAAAATGAAGTAACACGCTTAAGGTGCCCTCTTCAAATATGTTCGTTTTTACTGTTGACAGAAAGATTTCAAAATCAGTGGATTATGGATTATTTAGAAGCTTTATATGTATCATAATTGGATCTATATTATTGTGAAATGATCTCAGTTACTTCGTAATAATGTAGTTCTATGGCATATTATTCAACACCCTATAGGCGCGAATAATTATCTTCCTCTTCTTCGTGCAGGATCTGGCAGTAGTTGTTCTACTGATTCTTATCCCTTTAATATCACCAAGTTCATCAAAAGGAGGGGTAACTTCTTTTACTTTCTTCTTTGTTGATGTCAGATATTCCTTTAGTCCTATCCATCTTTACTTATTGTCTATGCCAATTACATGTTTTCAATAGATCCATGTATTCTAAATCCATGCAATCTAAGACATACTGGGAAAAAAATCCGAGGCAACCGGAAGAATGCAAACTGCTGCTGTTTTTTAGTTACCATTTAATAAGTATTCTAGATTTGTCAAGACTTCTGCTCTAGTCTTAGTTCTTGTTTAAACATTATTCCAGATATGTTAAGACTGCAGCTCTCTTCTTAGTTCTTGCGTCACCATTATTCTAAATTTATTTGTCTTAGTTGGGGTGAAACCATTATTCTAGAATTGTTGAGATTTTTGATCTAGTCTTAGTTCTTGCTTAAACATTATTCTAGATTTGTTAAGACTCTACTTCTCTTCTTAGTTCTTGCATTGCCAGTATTGTAGATTTGTTAAGACTTCGGTTCCTGGGTATTTCTTGGAAGATTTTGCTACCGGTTTCAGCTATTTTCTAGACGGTGAATTAAGTAAAGTTAGGTGTTCCATCATTCTTTTACGTATTCTCTATTCTTTCTGTTCAGACGGTGAATTAAATAAAGTTAGGTGATCTACCGATAATCGTTCTTTTACGTATTCTCTATTCTTTCTGTTCTCTTTATGTGATTTGCCCAACATGTTTCTCCTCTATATAAGAGAACCCTATGGCCTCATGAATAAGCAAGTCATTGTTTTCTCCCAACATGGTATCAGAGCGACGATCCTAGAACAGAGTTCTAGTACCCCGCTTGTGCCCTGTCCCCCACTTGCCAGCCTCTGCACCTACACGCGCCTCTGCTCGAGTTACCAGGACCCACTGGCAGGATTGCTATGGCCCCTTCTCGTGTTGCCACCACCGCCACAACAACCCTCCGTACTGTCACATCGGTCCTCCGCACTGCAGCAACGACCACGTGCAGCCTCCGTGCTGTGGCAACGCCTTTGTGCCTGCTGCTGCACGCCGCAACACATTTTTTTACGTTTCCTTGCACCGCCACGTGCCTCCATGCACCTCTGTGACTCCTCCTTATACTGTATACGACCCTCGTGGATGATTCATCTCCTCTCTGTCGAACTATGGTATGAAACTGTCTAATTTTGATCGGAAAAGGTGATTTTAGCCCTATAAATCACCTTTTTCAGCCCTAACACGGATTGAGGAGTGATGGATATGAGTCTACACATACAACCAATCCTCCATATGATCGTGTAGACTCGCTCGGATCGGTCTACTTCCCTAGTCGAGTTCCGTTTCGGCCTACTTTTTCATCATATCGAGAACAAGGCGGCATCTCATCTTCGTCTGGTGCCTTCAAGGGCCTGACTCCTATCGTGAAGATGGATGGGACCAACTACGAGTTGTGGTCCATGCAGTTTTGACCCTTATGGAGTGCAATAACAAGGAGCAGATTCTGACAAATCCTGAGCCAACGGATAAGACGGGGGTACAATGCTTCATAGAAGCAAGATGACATGTATACATGTGTTTGGCTCTTTGGGACCCTCACCAAAGTGATCGCCAACGACATTGTGAACCAACCCACCGTCCAGGCGATGTGGGATATTCAGGCAGTCATGTATGCCCAAACAAAGAACGAGGCCCATATTCTTCAGCTTTAGTTTGATATATAGACGGCCAAGCAGAATGACCGTTCTCTGTATACCTTCTACTCTTCGCTTCAAGGCATGTTTGATAAGCTTCACATCTTCATGCCTATTACTACTTCCATGGAGCACCAGATGACATACATAACTCTAAGATGGTTGGAGTTTTCTTGGCAGCACTGGATCCAGAGTATGAGGCAGCACACGCATAGTTTTTTATAGGTGCGACCGTACCGCCCTTCGAGGAGGGCTACAACTACCTCAGTAGGCTTCTTATCCCACCTGCTGCCACCATACAGACTGCCTCAGCGATGGCTGCATCTCATGGCAAAGGAGGTTATACATAGTTCATAGGGCGTGGTCTCCGTGGCAGAGGAGGTGGACATCATCATGGTACCTGCACCTACTATTGTCGTCTAGGTCACATTGATGGCACATGCTATTAGAAGCATGGATACCCCGCATCTGCTTGTGTGGTCGAGCATATTGGGCCTCCAAACAGTTTGGTTCCTCAAGCAGATCCACACATTAATGATATTGTCTCCCGTTTGAGGGAGATAGTGACTCATGTTGTCAACACCACTACAGGTTCCCTAGATGTCACAACTGCTGCTAGAGCCTCTTCGAGCTCCTCAGGTATAACCTATGATTTTACCAGTTGTAGCAGGGCATATATGACGGAGTGGATCATGTACTCTGGTGCTTAACACCATCTGTGTGGAGACATAGCACAATTTCGTTCTTACAGGTCTGTACCCCTTAGTAGTTGGGTCGTCATTGCAAATGGGGTCTACTTATCCATCACAAAATAGTGGGAGGTGCATTTGACGGTATTCACGTGCTTGCAGAATGTTTTATATGCTTTTGATTTTCAGATGAACTTGCTTTTCTATTAGTCAGATCACTAAGGATCTGCATTGTCGTGTCATTTTTGATCCATCTACTCTTGTGTTTCAAGATATATTCATGGGCAGGGTGATTAGATGTGGCTGTGACTAGAATAGGCTCTACAGAGTGGTCCAACCTCCACATGCTGTTGCCATTACTATTCCCACTGGACCGGTCTCATCATACTTGTGGCATTTTCGTTTTAGCCATCTTCCTCTATAAAAGCTGCCATGTCCTCCCACAGATCTCCATGCATTTTTCCTTCTAGTGTGAGGCTTGCCAACTTGGGAAGCATCACCACTCTTCGTTCCCTAGTCGTTAGAGTCATAACAATACTCAGTTATTTGAGCATATTCACTTAGATATTTGGGGTCTCATTCGTGTTCCTTATCACCAGGGACATCGTTTTTATCTTGTTGCTGTTGATGACTACTCTAGACTTTCTTGGGTCTTTCAGTTAAAAAACAAGTCTGAAGCTGGGCATGCCATTAAATCATTTATTAATGAGATAAAGAACATTTTCTCTGCTACTGTCAAGTTTTTTGTTCTAACAATGCCTTAGGGTTCGTTTGGTTGCAGGGTTGGACAGGGTTGGGTTGGGCAGGGGTACCCCTGTGAATAGTAAAATGTGAGGAGGAGAATCTTGTTTGGTTGCAGGGCCAACCCGGGTTGGGCCAAGCCAACCCTGCCCAACCCTGCAACCAAACGAGCCTTTAGAGTTCTGCACTTTACAGCTATTTGATTTCTTTAGATCTTTTGGCATTATACATCAGACCTCGTATGTCTATACATCCCAGCAAAACGGTGTTGCCGAACGCAAACATCGTCACTTACTTGATGCGACCCGAACCCTTTTGATCCAGAGTCGTGCCCCTTAATCATTCTGGGTGGTGAGGTCCTCGCAACTTGCTACTTGACAAACCGCATGCCATCTTCTGTTTTAGGAGAAAGTGTTCCTTTCTCGATTGCGTGTCCCGAGAAGGACGTGTTCTCCCTTACACCCCGGATGTTTGGCTATGTGGTCTTTGTTCACAATCTGACGTCTGGTCACGGCAAGCTCTCCCCTAGAGCTATCAAGTATGTCTTTTTAAGCTCCTTTCATACCCTGAAAGAATACCATTATTTTGATCCGCTGCGAGGAAATACTTTGCCTGTGCATATGCCACCTTCTTTGAATCTGTTATGTATTTCTCTCCTGCAGATGACATGTTGACTCCATCAGACCCGATGAGGAGTTTTTCATGCCTCCTCCTATGCCTGTATCATCTCCAGTACCTCCACCACTCCACCACCATTATCACCACCACCACTGCCACCTCTAGTACCTATACCTGCTCTCGTGACTTCCCCTGGACAACCACCCAGTACGCTCCGATGGAAATATTTTGTCACTGCAGACGCCACCTTCTTTAGGTCTGATATGTATTTCTCTCCTACAGGTGACATGTTGACCTTATCAGACTCTGGTGAGGAGGTTTTCATGCCTCCTCCTATGGTTGCATCACCTCCAATACCTCACCACATCTACCATCACCACCTCCACTACCACCTCTAGTTCCTTCACCTGCTCCTGTGGCTGCCCCTAGACAACCACCTGGTACCTTGACTCAGTTTTTGCCATGTATCTTTATTCGCATGCCTCACACTATTCCCCCTGCTCATGGGCCTTTCCCATCATCCAACACGGTCCAGGTATGCAATGAACACATCGTTTCTACTGATGTCACTGTTGATTTGTCTATACAATAGAGTTCTGTACGTGATGAGCAGGTGCCCTCTCAGGAGGGTAGTTTATAGGTTCAGGAGGAGGCATATGTTCTTGATGTGTCTATTACTCTGTAGAAGCATAGACGTACTTGTGCAACATATCCTCTTGTGGCTAGAGTAAGCCATATCATCGATATATCGATATCAACGTGTGACCGATATGTCGCCGATATGGCCGATATTTTCCCTTCCAAGGCCATTTCCTTCACAAAGTCAGACCGATTTGGGCGATATGGTATCTATATATCGACGATATATCTTATCGACAAGTAGCTGATATCAATACCGATATTACCTACCTTGCTTGCAGCCCATGCCTCCTTGGATCATCTTTTAGAGGACTTCAGATGATTTGTTGTTGGACTGTCAGCGATAGAGATACCGTGGACATATCAGGAGGCAATACAAGAAAGTCAGTGGCGTCTTACCATGGAGGAGGAGATGGTCGCGCTACAATCGCATGGCACATGGAGCATTGTTACAACTCCTACAAGAGCATCTATTGTTGGATGCGAGTGGGTGTTTACAGTGAAGCATCGAACAGATGACGGCGTGGATCGCTACTAGGCGAGACTTGTGACACGTGCTTTCGCCCATGCATATGAGGTGGACTATCATGATACGTTTTCTCCGATGGCCATGCATTCTACACCGCGCGTTCTTCTTTCTATTGCAGTGACATGGGATTGACCCCTATATCAACTAGATGTGAATGCATTTCTCTATGGTGATCTAAATGAGGAGTTCTATATGCAACAATCACCTGGGTTCACTGCTGAGGGGGAGTGTTGAGATATGAGTTATCTTTTTTTTCTTTTATGTATTCTCTATTTTTCTGTCCTCTTTATGTAATTTTCCTAACAAGTTTCTCCTCTATATAAGAGAACCCTTGGGCCTCATGAATGAGCAAGTCATTGTTTTCTCCCAACAAATTCCAACACAACCCACATGCTAGCACCCGGGTAATTACAGATTACGGGACTTGAATCTTGATTTTTCCTTCTAAAGTCAAGTGTCAAGGCCGATTTAGCTATGCTTTGGTGGGCAGACGTGCTGAGACTTATGATAGTTTACCGATGAGATACATATGATGCCCGTCTAAAAGAGCGACTTCAAAACTTCTAACTCACATATATAATCTTGATAAACCATTGTTATATCTGAAATTTTACATGCACACTAACATATAAAATAAAAGATGCAAATTCAAAGAGTAATAAAAACTTAGTTTCACGTAAAATCCGACTCTAATGTAGTGGGATGATAGCATGGGAGAATACAACAATATGCTAGATATTGCATTATGTTCTCAATGAATAAATGACATGTGAGGGTCTTTGACTCTTTGTATAGCCTATCGAAACAATGAAGTTCAACTACTAATCAATACACGACTAAACACCAATTCCTACACATGCGGTCCAATTTGTTAATGCTCTTAACACTTCCTGCAAGCTAGAGCATAGTATGCTCAGTTTGGACAATACAACTCTCAACACACACAAGCCGCGTGCCATCTCTCAAACATAACATGAACTACATCTTCACTAGTTGTGATATGGGGAACTGAATTGGTGGACTCTGCACTGCTCTAGACACATTGCTTCTCCACTAGACACCTTTGTGAGTGATGCCCCCATATGAAGGTATGAATTATGGGTTTCCTCATGAAACCTCTAAAACGAGTCTATCTCACATGAGAGCCTTGAATTGGGCCTCTTTCATACATTGACTCAGAGAATAAGATCTCTACTCAGTAGTTCTTGTGGATCTCCATATCGAGCCTTTATCACGGGTCTTATACATGGTCTATATTAAGGCTCTAGGCCAAATACACGAGTATGGAGACCTTTTAACGAACGATCTATGTGACGAGAAAATAATGAATTGCATTATCAAGAGGCCCTTGGGTTCGCTTATACAGAGAGGAGAACTTCTGTTGGGCAAATTACATAAAAGAGATGAAAAGAAATAAAAATACATGAAATAGGAAAAGATAAAATATATCTCAACACCCACCTTAAGATGGAGGATAGATGTCATTCATGCTCAGCTTGGAACAACACCTCTGAAATGTCTCTCTGGTTGGAGCATTGGCGAAAACTTCTGTTGCTTGTTCCCCTAAGCTGACGTGGGAAGTAGAGATAAAGTCCTTCTGAACCGTGCCATGAGTGTAGTGACAACCGACCTTAATGTGCTTGGTCCTCTCATAGAAGGCATGGTTGTTGGTAACGAAAAAGGTAGCCTATTTGTTGCATTGTAGATGCATGGGAACATTGGGAAGAGGTGTGCCAATAGCCACGCCAGTCAAAACGGATTTAACCCGCATCATCTCCGTTCTTCCATATGCCATGGCTCTTTACTCCGATTCTGCACTAGATCTGGCAACCACAATCTACTTCTTGCTCTTCCATAACACCAAGGAGCTCCCTATGAACACTTAAAACTTGAGGTAGATTTCATGTCCTTGGGACATCCTACATAATCTACATCTTCTCATGCTGTAATGGTGAGGGATGTCCCTCCGCTAAAAAGCAATCGTGTACTTGGAGATGTCTTCAGAGATATCTCTGAATTATGTGAACCACATCCGTATGTGCATGTCTCAACCGCGCCATTAACTGGCTAACTTTATTTACGACAAAGGAAATGTCTGGCTTGGTAATGGTCACATATATGAACTTCCCTAGGAACTCCCTGTATCTCCTCTTATCACCGGAGGTGCAAGGAATAGTTGCACACATCCATATGGTAAAGGAGGAAAGGAGAGATGAGGAGGTGGAAAGACGAAGAGTCACAGGGATGGCATAGGAAAGCTAAAGTGAGTTTGTCATGTCTTGTAGGAGGGTTTTAGGGACTTGTCAACATATCATGAAAAATGAATACAGATGGACAAATGCGGCATGTGTGTAGTGCAAGTACTTAATAAAAAATTGAGTCAAATTGAGTTATCGAGTTGAGTTAACGAGTCGGACACCACTGAACTCGAACTCGATTCGATAAGGATAACGAGTCCATTATTCAACTCAAATGAGCTTTTTGAGCCCAACTCATGAGTTCTTATCGAGTTGAGCCCGAGTCAAGCTCATTGAGCTTGAACTTTCCTGACACCCCTATGTCCAATCCCTTAAGTGGTTGGAGGAAAAAAATAATAAATTGACCCAAGAAAAGTGAAATCAACACTACTATTTTAACGATGAGTAATGAGATTATTATGCATGTGCCTTCCTAAGTCTTGCAGTACCTCACAAAACAGTCTATGGATTCAGCAAAAAGCATATCATGACCTTGCCCAAGGTCCCAAGAATGTGAACAAAGAAGACACATTTGAACACTCGAGGTGTAACAGAGAGAACAATACATGTGCTCATCAAGAATGGTAAAATAATATTACTCAAATTACATGCAATCAAGATGGAAATCCTTTGTATATGTGAGGAGAAGGGTTTTGATTACGCCGAAGATTTTAAGATGTTTCTCTCGACTCCTTTATTCTGTTGGAAAATTGAATCTTTATCTTGTGAACACAATTTTTTATTATATTGTCTTAAGTCTACTTCAGTTATGAATTTAAATAATAGGACCCCGTGCCAAACAAGAAAGTTCATCAGCACCAAATAAAAATAACATCCCTATGATAAGGAATACAAATAAATCCCCATGCATCAAGATGCAAAAGCTGAATTAAACACGCAGAATTTGTCTGAGACATCTAGTCATGAAACCTCAGCAGTTTTTAATGATTGGCAGGAGTTACGTTGAAACTGGATTGTGGAGAAATCAATGGAAAAACATAACACATCCTTGTTAGAGGAGGATGCCCAATATGAAGGCGCCATGGGTAATTGGGTGCAATCCCCGAAGTAGTACCAGCCCAACATAAGGACACTGTATTGGCCTATAAGTTTTTTCATGTGCAATATATGCTTGCTTGTTCCTTTAGATCGATGACTAATTAAAATTAACATGTTTTATGTGGGAGTTCCTTTTTTTAGTTTGCTGGTCAAATTTGATGCTTCTTTTTCAAATAATGGGCAGCTTTAGTGGCCAATTTTTGTTCTTGACAATTTCTTGTTTTCCTTAGGTGGGTTTCCAAGCCATAGCTGAAGCTCTTGGACTGGCTGGTCTAAAAGCTGCAGTTGCCATCACTGCCATAATTGCTGGAGGACGTCTGGTATGCATTGAGTGGTGAAATATCTTGATTTTTTTGAATATAACTGGGTGAATGTGCGCGAGAGATGCATCGTTTACCTTAGAATGATTTCTGTTATTATAAATAAAAAATGTAAAATATAATGTCGATTTATAAATTTTTACTCTTTTTTATTCAATATAAGAGTTTTTTTTGAGACATTCAAAGTTTCAGTAAACACGATTATTATCTTTTTTTTCTATTGAAAATAAGGATTATTTTTCGAAGACTAAAATAGAGACTATACGGTTTTTTATATAGGAGAGATCAACGAGACAATTACATTGGGAACCGAGAGACATATAAGGAATATGGATGCCTTATAAGTAATAGAAAACTCAACATTTCCCCTTACGCTAAGCACTCCCCCTCGAAGTACAACAGCCATAATTCGAGGAGAGTTAGTAGTAACATTCTTTGTGGAAATTCACACCATTTTGAGTAATTCAAATAGCCCAAAGTAAAACTATCGGTTTTAGCTAGGTAAATGGAAGTGAACACGGAAAAATTGACTCCTAGAAGTTCTCCACACTTTGAATGTCCAACCACTACATGTCTAGCTTGCTCATAGACATTTCACCTTGACACATCCCAGGATAATGTGATCAATCAACTCCATTTCCTCTTTGCGAATCGGGCACTTGTAGTCCCCTCCCCCCTCGAACATATGTTCACCCAACGTTCCTTTAGTCGTTAGTCTTTGGAGCCATAGAACAACCTTCTCTCGAACCAGAACATGCATATCCCAAATAACCTTGCAATCACGCGCGATCTCTCCCTACATGGGAGGTGGATGTGGCTCCACTTCTCGATAGACCCGTTTCATTGTAAGCTCACCATCATGTGAAAGTTGGTGTTCCCGACCTTCAGAAGGGTCCTCTATAGTATAAAAAACCTCCATCAACTTCAAGAACTCTTGGAAGTGTGGGTGAAGAGGATGGTTTCGAAGGTTTCATATGGGGTTTTTGGGCAGGCTTCTATTCGGGGGAGATTTCCATCCCCGTGCTCCAATATGTCGATAATATTTTTTTGTGGAGGGACAATCGACATATGCAGAAGGAATGATCATTGTTCTTGAGCTATTTGGGCTGGTCTCCGTCCTCCTGATCAATCCTGCGAAGTCTTCTTTTGTTCCTTTCGGGATGAATGAGGAGAAGGTGTCTATTTGTGAGGCAGCTTTGTAGACAACGAGGAGGGCTCTACCGATCCTATACCTAGGGATACTGCTGGTGGGTTGTAAGGTGTTACAAACAGACTTTTTTTTGAGAAGTGAAATGGGTGGCCTCCTAAGGAACGGGAACCACCTCCCATTGTATTAAATATAAAGCAAAAGAAAGGTTACATGTAAGATAATATCATATCACGAGTTCCGCAATATACACATCACCTTGCTATGTTCCACAATGTTTTCTGTGTAACAAGTATGTCCCCCCAAAATGGTGCTATTTCTCGCGCACCAAATCGACTAAGAATACATGCAATCCTCGTGTCCTTATCCACAAACCACTCTGATGCTCCTCCAAAAGTCGGCGGCCCCCTGTCTTTGAATCCAAGGAATGCTGGCAATCTCCCAAGCCAGAACTGAAGAAGAACATGTGAAAAATTAGTGTTTTGCATCCTCAGTTGCCACACCGCATCTGGAACACACTCCAACCTCAACCCCCAACAATTCTCCACGATGCACCTGTGTAAGGAGCCGCTCCTGTCTAAAGAGCCAAAGAAAGATCTTTATGCGGTTTGGGATCCCGCTCTTCTAAATTAACTTTGCACCAATTACCATCTTGCTCTCCATATCCTCTCTGTCCTCCACCAGAAAGTGATACGCTTTCTTCACAGAGAATCTTCCATCGCCCCAAAGAAAGTGATCCTTTCCGGACGTGGGCCCCTTTATTTGTGCCAAGTGCATTTGTAAGTCAAGAAAATCCTGCACCCTGTGGTCCGACAGATTGGAAGTAAATACTGGTGCCTATGCTCCATGGACCCACATCTGTTGGACCGCCACCATTCTGTTAGCAACAAGATGATATATCTGCGGAAAGAGCTCACCCAAAGTTCCTTCGCCAGTCCAATCATCGGTCAAGAAGAGGAAGGAAGCGCCATCCCTAAGCATCGGCCGCATCTTCGCAACAATGTCCGGCAACACCTCGACGATCCCCTTCCAAAGAGGAGGGCGAACGACAAGGATCCGCCTCCAAAGCCATTTGCACACCACATAAACTCCTCATCATCTTGCAGACCATGTCACCAGAGTCTCCTCAGATCTCTACCACCCATTTCGCTATAAATGCCTTATTCATCTCTCCCATGCGAAGAATTCCCAAACCACCATGCTTCTTCGATCTCGTCATTCTGTCCCATCCGACCAAATGAAAACCGCACGTTTTGCTTTCCATCCGACCAAAAAAAACCTTCGCATGAGTCGTTCAATACGTGCCCGGATTCCCATTGGGAGCTACCGTGGGGAACAAAAGAAAATGGGGATGGCCGATAAGATATGCTTAATGAGCACCATCTTCCCACTCTCAGACAACATCGAAGCCTTCCAGCTCGCCAGTGTGCTCTCAAGCCTGTCCAACAAACTCTGCCAGTCCTGATTCATCAGTTTCCCCACCACCAATGGAAGGCCCATATATGTGATCGAGAGGTTATCAATCTGGCATCTGAGAAGAACCGTCGCCTCCTGCGACTCACTCTCCGACAATCCAAACGGAACGACCACCGACTTGTCCCTGTTGATCTGAAGCCCAGATAAGTTCCCAAAAATGTCCATATTGTATGATGCTCTCCTCATCTTCTCCTTGTCCACCCCCATTAACAGAATAGTGTCATCTGCATACTGCAGCGAAGGAATTGAGATATTCTCCCTCCGCTCATAGCCCTCACACCAACAGGCACCAACTGCCAACCTCATCATAACAACCAACGCATCTGCCACGATGATAAACAATAACGGGGCCAACGGACATCCCTGCCGAATCCCCCCTGTGGCTGAAAAAAGCCCCCTTCCAGCCTGCCATTAACCAGAACGACATGAGATGAAGTCGTGATACGCCGCTTGATCCATCCAAGCCAACGTGCCGGGAAGCCCCTCTTCTCCAAAGATGCCCATAAAAATCTCTAGTTGATACAATCGTAGGCCTTAGAGATATCCACCTTCTACATTAGACCTTTTTTACTGCACCGCTTCCAGTCCTAAGCAATATCCGACACAACAACCAACCCATCCGCCATATTCCGACCAGGAACGAATGCCATCTGCTCAAGAGAGATGATCTAGTCAAGGTGCCCCTTAAGTCGATTCACCAAAATCTCCGAAATGATCAAATATACCACATTGGACAAAGCAATCGGTCTGTAGTTCTCGAGGGGAGCCCCTCTTAGGCAATAAAAAGATGAGTGCCTTGTTCAGTACTTCAAAACTGCTGTTTCCATCTCGGAATTCTGCGATGACTCCCATTACCTCATGTTTGATCATTCCCCTAAATTCCTGATAGAAGGAAATCGTAAAATCGTCTGGACTAGGAGCTCCATCCACATTCAACTGGAAGCAAGCTCATCTAGCCTCCGCCTTAATGATTTCCCCTTCCAACATACATGCATTGGTTTCCGATATCCTCAAAACTTCTCTGCCCAGTCAACCCCACCCTGCCCGGGTGGTCCGCCTACTGAACTCCTGGAAATGTGATCGTGAAGCCTACCCCACAACCTGATCTACCTCCACCACTGCCCCATCAACCCAAGCGAGTGAATATGATTCCTTCGCCTTCTACCACTTGCCATCGTATGAAAAAGTTTTGTGTTGGCATCCCCTTCCCTCACCCATTTCTGACGTGACCTCTTCCTCCAAGAGACCTCGTCCTTCCTATCCTCCTGCAACAGTGTGTCAAGGCAACTGCACCTCATTGCCGCCTCCTCCGCAGTGAGTTCCCTCGCATCCTCTAGTTCATCCAGCCTCTGAACGCCCTTCTGCGCCTTCTGCCGACGAGCTTTGCGCTGCTTACGATTTGTACAATTAAATGTCTGCAGGAATGACCTCAACACCCCCAGCTTTCTCGCGTACCAACGAGTAGCTGTCCCATCCAGACAACAACTCTCTCAGAACTCTGAAATCGCCTCCCGGAAGCCAGGCTCCAGTAACAATGCCTTCTCAAACCTGAAGAAAGAACGATGGCAGTCACCCTCTCCTGAGTACCATAAGATCAGCGTGTGACCAGATCGAGACCGTGGTAAAGCACGAGCACCAACTGTTAGAAAATAGGAAGCGAAAGCGTATCAGAATAAAGAAATAAATTATTTAGAGAACAACGAGATTTTACGTGGAACCCTACTCCCTAAGGAGCGGGATGAATCCACGGGAGAAGCCCTCAAAGGGGCATATGCTTCATTGCTTTTTCTCAATGGATACAGGAGGTCTGGGGCTCCTTATATAGCCTCCACAGAGCCTCCAAGTCCCACCACTGGTAGATGTGGGACTAAACACATGAATAGGGTAAATGGATCCTGGAGAGATCCATTTACCCATCTCCCATACATATGGTGCACAACTAAATACTCCAACACTCCCTTCTCTCAAGCTGCAGCATGCAATGCTCAGCTTGGACAAACAGAAAGAAACGCAACTCACGCTACAGGACACTACAGACAATATCAACTCAATGCGCACAACTGCTGCTGTCGAGGACGTTGCTTCTCATGCCGTGCAGGTGAGGAGGACGAACGGGCTGGAGTGTGAGTCCGCTGAATCTTCTCGTCAGAGAGCATGTGCTCTAAACTACGCCTGTCAGAGTCACTGCAACTGAAATGAGTCTCCTCGTCGGAGTACTCTAGCCCGCCACAATAATGTGGACAACTCCTCCATCTCTGAAAAGGGCAGAACTGGAAAAGGCCGTGGAAGTGCAATCCTCGTCGGAGTCCACGGTCGCTGGAAAATGGAGTCTGAAAGAAGTCTCCTCATCGGAGAACCGAGTCTCTCCTGTCTGACACAGAGAATGGTACACTACTCTGGAGTACCTATGATACCACATGAAAACCCTTGCCAACATGGCATAAGGAATGATCCTCTACTCTGGAGTCCCTATGGCTCACATGAAAACTCTGACCTGATAACAAGAAAAGATGGGGGCCATAACAAATGATGGCAAATACGTGCTCATATGAAAAGATCGCAAACAAGTGCGTGTCTGAAACTGACTCGGAAATCATGATCGTCGAGTCTGAAGTCTGCTGTATAGTCTGGAAAATCTGAACTGACCTAGAGTTTGGAGCCTATGAATCTGGAGAATCTGGAAAATCTAACAAACTGACATGTGACTCTACATATACTCCCCCTTTCTCCCATACTAGTCGGAATAATCAACATCGACTGTTGGGAAAAACTGTGATCTGTTTATTCAAAGGAACCCTAGGCTCTCTTATATAAGGAGAGACCTTAAGGGTAAAATACATAGTAGTCCAGAGAAAACATAGAAATAATGAACAGGCACATAGCATATAATAATATCTATCTCTACACTCCCCCTCAAGGTGGAGCATAGATGTCTATCATGCTCAGCTTGGATGAACATCTCAGAAAAGGTCCTCTGAGCAACGGCTTGGTGAATACATCAACAGTCTGATCCCCTGAGCTCACGTGAGTTATATATATCAATCCTCTCTGGATCAAGTCTCTAGTGTAGTGGCAGTCAACTTCAATATGCTTGGTTCTTTCATGAAACGCTGGATTGTTGCAATGAACAAGGCTGCCTGATTGTCACACCGAAGCTGCATGGGTAGAGGTACGGCTACATGTAGATCCTCTAGTACAGATCGAACCCACATCATCTCCGTGCTTGCTTGCGTCATGGCCCTATATTCGGATTTAGCACTGGACCTTGCCACAACAGTTTGTTTCTTGCTTTTCCAAGAAACCATAGAGCTTCCAACAAAAATTGCAAATCCTGAGGTTGATTTTCGATCCTTAGGGCATCCTGCATAATCGGCATCTGCACATGCTGAGATAGACAAATCTGTGCCCTTTCGAAACAGCAACCCTGAACCTGGAAAAGACTTCAGATACCTCAGTGTGAGGCCCGCTCCCGCGGATCTGGGAAACCCGTTTACACATCATCCGTAATATCATATTCTCTAGAAATCGCATTAGGGAACTGGAAATTAGGGAATTTTTTTTGAATGACATTCACAAATTAACTAGTAAGCCACAAAACTACAGTATGTCACAGTTATATTGCATAAATTTCCATATCACTTTATATGTAACAACAGAAATTGCATTATATACATGTATCCCAATTTTATCAGAAGAGAAATAAAAGCATAAATATCATGAACAACTATAGCATACATACCTGATATGTTTTGCTTCAGAAACTGACATTCAACTCTCCCAATACAACGGTGCAGGTATTTTGCCTGCAATCCATGGAATAGGGAGAAAAGAACATCAACAAATGTTGAGTAAATCTTAATTAATTAAAAATAACAGGAAATTTAGTGGTTCCAAAAGAAAGCAAGTAATTTGGCCTTGACAATTAAAATTTAAAGCTACTTGCAATGAAACAGGCTTTCAAGCTGTTTGGTATGTAAAACCACATTCTACTCATCCTACACTAATTACCCACATTAATCATTTATATATCAATATCATATGGTCCATATTTAAGTCATTGCCTTTCTATTAATTATAATACAAGTTTGACTGGTCTTGAGAATATGAATGATGAGAATCTGATATAATCATTATCTCTATAATGCTTATAAAGATGTTTAAGAATCTTGTGGATTGATCATAGTAAGAGTATATGATGGATATGGGGTTTTGATTCTTTTCTTGTTGTTTTTCTCAAGCCTAGTAGATAGTCTGATAAGGATGATTTTCATGATATGGTCTTTTCTCTTTGCCAGGAATTATTGGCAGAAAAGTAACTAGTTCAACGGAAACCAACTCAACTGTAATTCAACTTTAGCCAACTCAATTGTGACTCAATCCAATTTCAGTGTATCTTTTTCAGATTCAACTGTAACTGATTTAGAGGTAGCCATAGAGGATTCAGATGTATACATGGATGATTCAGATGTAGCATCGCCAAGTCTGTTGGCGAAAAATAAATAAAACTCAAGCGGTGAAGTAGCCTATAAAAGAGGCTCTTCCGTCTCGCCCTCTAATTGGAAGGGCAGTCCAATAGAGGAATATGTCTACTCCAAAACTACGCCACTGAGACGGGTGAGAGAGACTCTCTAGAAAAGTCGCTCTAAAAGAAAAACCGGCCCGACCGGTACGGGCTAACGAGCTCGAAAAACTAAAACCAAGGGTCCTCCAGCCTAGGTACCCTAAAGAACAAGGGTCAGCGGAACTGGTCTTTAAAAGAAAACCTGTGGATCCCAGAGAGGCGTAAAAACTGCGAGCGCTCGCGAAAAACCGAGAAAAAGACTGGGATCCTAGACCCGCGCACGAAGCGGCCGCTGCCGTAACTGGGCTTCCTAATCTTCCGCCCAGCTGAGGGTCACCGCCCCCTCGCACAGTCAGGCGTAATGGTTACCATGACTGGCACTTTTAATTACTAGTCATCATTGAATCATCATCACTAACTTAATTTCTCATCCTCTCTTGAACTCTGATGTAGTCAACTTTACAGATCTAGGTATCTTGTTGATAATTATATTGAATAGTGATTCATACTTTAGTGATTTTGAATGATTGATCACAAAGATCTTCAGTCATTGATCATAGATGATCTCATCAATTGGCGGCTTGCTTATTAATCTAGATTTATGAAAATATCTCAATGAACTTCTTTTTCAAACCACGAGATCATAAGTTGTTTATTGGAACTGAATTTAAAATTTAATTTAATGTAGAAATTTTACTTTTGTTATTTAACTCGTAATTTAGTGGCAGGACTCTTGATCTAATTTTTTTAAGTCTCTTGTATGAAAATACCCTAATATAATGAACAAAAGATGAAAAGATGGTCGATGCAATCCTTCCTGGCACTGCAAAATTTCACCCTGGATCTTCTCTTCCACTAGATCTCAAGTCATTCTAATAATGCTAACATATTGAGATTATTATTTACTTATCCACCGTAGCCATCTTTCGATTCTTTATCAATATTACTAAGAGATATTGAGAAACCCTCCCAATTGGATGTATCAAACTCCCAGCCAAGAGTTATACCCCTTTAGCTACTTTATATCTTCCTACCCTTGCTAAAAAAATATGTCGGGTTAATTACGCGATCTTGATATCATTAAGTTGGATCATAGTTAAATTCTTTATCTTTCATCATTTTCAATAGGTTGAAATAGACCTTCTGTGATTGTTCTCGAGATTAAGAATCCAAATAAGTTGATAATAATATATTTAACAGATTTCAGAATACTTAATATTGAAAATAATCTCCTGATTATGTCATAAAATGGAATATGCTCCATTGAAAATAATCTCCTGATTATGTCATAAAATGGAATATGCTCCAGCGGTATAGATATTGTGCATCAAAAACCATGAAAAAAAATGTGGCAGATTCTTAAGTTGACTATACTCTGAAGAGAAGAATTTTGCTTGCATTATGCAGATTTGTCTAATGTTTAAAATGAAGCAGAATACCCAACCTTTAGTTGAATATTGCTATGCTGGGAATTCTAATTTTAAAAGGCTAAATTCTTACACACATGTCTGTATATGTGCAGCACATGGACTGTTCAGATATCCATTGATTGTTGATCTTTTTCTTCCGGATCTGGAATCTCCATATGTGGTCGTGTTGTCACAAAGGATTACCATATCAAAGATTTCTTCTAGTTAGGAGGTACATATTAAGTTGAGTATATTATCTATATTATTTCATACACCTAAGAAAGGTGAGACCACCTCTGCCATGGTTGCTTCTTCTAGGAGGGACAGATTAGGTACACTCATGCCCACAACCGTGATTGTTTTACATTGAGATGAGCCACATATTATTTTACTTTTCTAGATGTAGTGGCCATAGAGAAGATTGTTGCTGGTTAAAGCATAATAAACTTGTAGCTCATCAAACAGTCTTTTGAGATGTTGATGATATCATGATTCTATGTATACCATCTCAAGAGATAAGTATGATGACCTTCTTTATAGGCTTCATTAGTGTTGTATATCCTTACATTAAACTCTAGTTCCAATGACCCTTGTGCAGAACATGATATCACTGCCTTTACCGACCCTCATGTATATCTCACAATGGTTTAAATATTCTTGGGAATCATTTGTACTTCTATTATTAGTATTGAGATGTTATTTATGTATTCACATCATATTAACCAGGAATATACAATTAGAATTTAGATGAAAGTGCAATCTATCTTCTGCCACATGCAATACACAAGTATTATAGAGGTAAATTTCCATGGCTTTAGATTTCCACAAGACCCTTGTTCCCAACATGTTATAATATATGGTAACCCAGTTATAGCATATCTAGAATATACAACACTCAAGCAACCTATTACTATCAAAATATGTAAAGACCATGCATGGAAAGCAGCAAGAGAGGGGAAAAGATTGTACCTTTGATCCTTTAAGTTTGGAAGGATTTTGTGGCTTTATCTAACATACAACAATAGATAAAATACCTTTGAATATCTCCACTTTGGAGATCCAAACTTGCTTGCAACATCCTTTTCTTGACAGAAGCTTCAGTTCATTCGGATCCGGATGTTACAAATATAAAAACCTCAAAGGGAGTCTCGTCCTCGAGACTAGGGTCAAGGTCACTTTGTGTCTTGTTTGGATCTTATCTGACCATAAAAACCTCAAAGAATTTTGTACCCATAAAAACCTCAAAGGGAAAACAAGCCGTGTTCTTTCAATAAATATAATTAAATGGGCTTGTTTTGACAATTACCTGAAAGAGTTGTGGGTATCGTGCCCGCATATCCACTTTTGTCTTCCATGTTGCCTCTTTGACATCATGTCGGTGACATAGCACCTTTATTAGAAGAATCTCTTTGTTGCGAAGCTTTTTTTTTTTCACAACACTATCGAGTATTTGTACTAACCTTCTCTTTGTAAATCAAATTTGACTCCACGTCAAGGTTCTCATAGCTGATGACATGGTGAAGGTCGTACTCGTAATTCCTTAAATTGATAGGTGTGGAGAAAGGGTTACTCAATAGACCACCTTACACATACGACTAAAAATTTCAAATATTCCAACGTATCGTGGTGTCAACTTGCTATGAGCATCCAATCTCTGTTCTCTTTCCTGATAAAGACTTATTTTCACTTACCCCTCGTGTCTTTGGAACAGTCGCCTTTGTTCACCGCTTGTCTCCAGGACTTGACAAGCTCTCTCCTAGAGCTGTTAAGTGCGTATTTGTGGGTTACTCTCGGACACAAAAAGGATATTGCTGCTATGACCCTATTAACGACAAGTACTATGTTAGTGCTGACGTTACATTCTTTGAGCCAATTATGTACTTCTCCCCTGCAGGTGACAGGTTGGTTTCCTCCACATCTCCGGATGATAATGTCTATATTCCTCTACCTCCAAGTCTGGGTCAATCTGAGTCCACTACACCCCTTCCCAAAGAGATCTACAGAGTAAAATGTATGTTCACCTACCTTACACCAACTGATAGGTGCGAGACATCTCCACCCGTATAGGGCTTCGAATGATGTCATACCAATACTGGAATAATGGCTGTCGTTGTGCAGGAGTTCTTCCAATGACAGGTGGCCCTTCCAAGATCATTTCTACTCTAGAGTACATGCACATAGCAAATTCTCAAATATCTAAATAACACATAGTATCGTATGCAGAACTCATCTTCAGCTCTGTCTGTGGTGTTGACATAAGCCGGTACCAGTAGTGAGATATAAACCTCGAGTCTCCATCATACACTACCCCATGTGGTATATCATAAAATTTGATAATGTTTTTTTTTGCACATGTAATCTAGCCAGCCTAGATGTAGTGTAGATCATGTTGATATGTATGAAATGGACTGACTTGTAATCTGTCAACAACATCCCAATAGCATCGTGATCACCTACTGTCTTTACTAGTCCCGTGACAAAATCCATAAAAGTACTCTTCCACTTTTATTCGAGAAAGGGGAGAAACTGTAATAATCATGGTGGTCTCTTATGTTAAGCCTTGACCATCTAATAGATCATGCACTTGCTAACATGACATGTTGCATCTCGCTTCATTCGGTCCTGCCAGAATGTAGACCTAGATCTTGGTACATCTTTGTGTTACCAAGAAGAATAGACAATCGTGAATTGTGTGCCTTATCAAGAATATCTCTGCGTAACTACTCATTGTTGGGCGCAATTACCCAGCCAACCTTCCACAAAATAGACTTAGTCCTCACAAAATCATCACGTTTGTCCTTGATGACACGCATGCATCTGTCTAAAATTCAAGGATATGTCCTATATCCTTCTACTATGCAATCCCAAAGAATGTTGAATCGCGGAGGTATGACAGTAGATGAGGACGCACTCTTATGAGGATGTCAATTAGTCAAGGTTACGAGTATATCTCATGTATATAGCTAGTTTGCCGTATGTGTGTGAGCTTTCCTGCTAAGCGCATCTGCCACCACGTTTCCTTTACCAGAATGGTAAGAGATCATGTATTCAAAATCCTTCAGTAGTTCAAACAACCGATGTTGTCTCATATTTAGCTCTTTCTGGTTATAGATGTACTTCAAACTTTTGCGATCTATGAAGATATCAAAATTCACCTCATATGGATAGTGGTGCTAGATCTTAAAAATGAGGAGCCACATATAAGAGAATGCGAAGGGTAGAATGAGGAGCCATTGGAGAAAATGTATCCATATAGTCCACGCCATATGTTTGTGTAAAACCTCGCGCGACCAACCGTGCTTTGTATCGATCTAGACTGCCATCATCATGGTATTTAACTGTGAATACCCACTTACAACTCACAATAGATGCATCAAGAGGAGCAATAACCAAAGACCATGTGCCACGAGACTGTAATGCACACATCTCATTTCCTTAGCCATTCTCCAGCAATCAATCTTCAGAGCTTCCTGGTAGGTCCGTGGTATGTCCACGGAAGACAAAGCTGCAGCAAATCTCTGAAAGTCGCTTGTGAGACGGTGAAAAGACACCTGTGAAGCAAAGGGATAAGAGGCGCATATCCGCTTCTGCTTCCAGATAGCAATAGGAATATCAAGATCATCTTCCGCTGTACTGGATGGTGTAGTCTCCTTCTGCAATGAAGAATCCTGCACATGTACCATATCTGACCCGTCAGTAGTAATGCCATCTGAACATACCTGAGGCGTGATGGGTGTCTGACGTGTAGCCTGAGCAGGATCTGACCGACGCGTATAGAATTTTGGTAGAGGTGGAATTGGAGGTCGTGGAAGAGGTGGAGGTGGAGGTGGTGGTGGTGAAGATGACGTAGAGGCAGGAACAAGAGGAGACTCAGGTGAACTCCAAGTAGGAGGTGGAGGGACATAGACATCATCATTGGTAGCGGATGGTACCATTCTGTCACCTGCAGGGGAAAATACATAACAGACTCAAAGAACGTGACATCGACACTAACAAAGTATTTCTTGTTTATTGGATCATAATACCGATAGCCCTTCTGAGTCCGAGAATAACCGACAAAGACACACTTGACAGCTCTAGGAGAGAGTTTGTCAAGTCCAGGAGTCAGAAGATGAACAAATGCCACATTACCAAAGACACGAGGAGTAAGTGAGAATAATTCCTTGTCAGGAAAAATGATAGAGAGGAATTTTCTCACCAAGAACAGAAGATGGCATACGGTTTACCAGATAGCACGCGGTAAGAACAACATCCCCCCAGAAAGAAATAGGAGCACAACTCTGAATTAGTAGGGTTCGAGTAATGTCAAGAAGATGGCGATGCTTTCTTTCCGCCACACCATTCTGCTGAGATGTGTAAACACAAGTGGTTTGGTGAATAATGCCCTTTGACGAAAGAAACTGAGAGAGGGACCGTGTGCATAATTCTAGAGCATTATCTGTACCAACATATTTGACTGTAGAAGAAAACAGATTATGCACTCATTAATCAAATTCTTAATCACATCGCCTGCTTCAGATTTATTCTTTAAAAGGAAGACCCAAGATACACGAGAGAAATCATCCACTACCACTAGATAAAATCTGTGCCCCTGATGATCGGGTACACGACTAAGACCCCATATATCTATATGAAACAACTCAAACGGGGAGCTACTGCTCCGACTCTGACGACTAGGAAAGCTCGACCGATGATGCTTTCCCAACTGACATGCTTCACAACGAAAGGAAGAACTGGGAGAGATCTGAGGCAGAAGATGTCGCATTTTCTGGAGCGGGAGATGACCAAAACGGAGATGCCAGATGTACGGAGAAACCGGTCCGGCAGAATGAGAGGAGACGCCAGCATAAGAATTCCGGACCAGCCGATATAGACCATTCTGCTCAGAGCCACATCCAATCACCCTGTCCGTTAGTATGTCCTGAAAAATAAGAGAAGACGGGTCAAATATAGCATGACAGTGCAAATCCTTCGTAATATGACTAATAGACAACAGATTCATCGAGAACTCTTGAGCATGTAGGACATTCTGTAGATGCATAGGAAGACCTCCCCCTGTCCAACAAGGGGGGAATGAGTACCATCGACGATCTGCATTTAGCGGCCTTGAGGAATGTCCCTGTAGGACTCAAGTCTATCTCGATCTCGACGGAGATGATGTGTGGCACCCGAATCTATAATCCAATCAGAGATATCATGAGAAGATGTAATTGCAGTAGCTCTACCTGAGGTACTAGCAGCAACAGAGGAACTGGCAGAGGCTGTAGCAGCAATATCTGAAGGTCCACCAGAAGAATCACCAGATGATTGTGGCATAATATCACGTAGACGTGCCACAAGTTCCTCAAAACGATTATCTGCAGCAGATGCCAACTAGGGCTGAGAGTGCTCTGCTACACGTGCCGATGCTGGGAACCCGTGCTTAGAGTAGCATTTCTCCTCCGAGTGGCCTGTGCGGTGACAATATGAACACGGCTGACTAAAGCGACCATCCCTACCTTGGGGTCCACTTCCACGTCTACGTCCACGACTAGAAGACGGACCACCTCTCCCATGCGATACTGCCATCGCCGATGGGTGTGGAGTAGATGAGCTGGAAGGAGCTGATATGCGACTGAGCCTCCTGTAAACATCCTCCGCTGGAGGAATAACTGCATCGGCCAAAATCTGAGAATGGGCGGTGTTATATTCAGGATCAAGGGCCGCATGTAGAACTCCCACCATGGTGGCATTCTGAAATGTCTTCTGCTGTTCAGGAGTCGCTGTGAGTGGGATAGTACTGTATAACTTCTCAAACACCCCCCTCAGGGATGTGTATAAGGAGTGAAGAGGTCTGCCGTTCTGCTTCATCGTGAATATGTCATGCTGAAGCTGTAACATCTTGGTCTCATTTCTCACCTGGGAACATGTAGCAGCCAGAATATCCCACATCGCCTTGGCAGTGGGCTGATGGAGGACATCATTGGCAATCTCCATCGACAATGTACCTGACAACCAGACCTTTGCATACGAGTCATCAGCCTCCCACGAGGTATATATCCCTGTCTTCTCTGCTGGCTCATCCTCGGTAAGAATGTGCTTTTTACCGTTCGACTTCATGAGGCTCATGAACTGCATCGCCCAGAGCTCATAATTCGACCCGTCCATCTTGACTATTGGCGCAGGACCTTTGAATGCGCCTATGGAGGGCATATCAACCTTCGATTCTGACATATCGATACTGGAGAAGAACTAGGGTTTGTAGACAAAGTGACAGATGTCTACACAAACTGCATAGGATTCGAGTGCGTATGTAGACGTTACGCACCCAAATCCATACACCTTGAGGAAGAGATGGCTAGGCTCAAGGTGCCAGGAAAAACCGCCCTAGCGGTGCCGCTAGAGCAAAAGAGCAACGGGATAGACCACGCCGGGGCTGGAGACCGGCGAGGCTTGGAGCCGGCGGCGATGGGGGGCCGATGGCTGGGGTTTGGGAGCCGACGACGATGGGGGGGGGGCGGCTGGGCTGGGGGCCGGCGACGGAGAGAAGGGAGGGGGGAGGGGCCGAGAGGGGCAGCAGCGCTGGGGGTTGGCGGCGGCGGCGGAGAGAGACGAGAAGAGGGTGGGCGGCGGGTGGGGTTGGGCGGCGGGTGGAGAGCCTTAGGGCTTGGGCTCTGATACCATGTTGGGAAAAACCGTGATCTGTTTATTCAAAGGAACCCTAGGCTCTCTTATATAGGGAGAGACCTTAAGGGTAAAATAGATAGTAGTCCAGAGAAAACATAGAAATAATGAACATGTACATAGCGTATAATAATATCTATCTCTACATCGACCAAGTTGGGAGAAGACAATATAATATGGGAAAAACAAGATATCAAATAAGCCGTCTTAATTTTTTTTCTTTCCGGCTCATAATTTTTTTCTTTGGCTATTTTCATTTTTTTAATTGCCATCAATTTTTTTAACTAAGCCGTTCAAACACAATTTTTTTACGGCTTTACCTCTTTTTTTTAATCATCATTTTTTTAACTTTGCGTACGGCTTTTGTATGTACGCGCTTTTTTTTAGTTTCCTTTTTTTTAATCCTTGCAGCCCAATTGAGGCTGAAAACAACGCACCCCTCCTTTTTTTTCAGATGGCCGTCCGCCCACTTGGGCTTTACAATAGCAAACCAATAATTTTTACTCTTGCCCATGTTGGGCCTGGAATAATGCAGCCTCCACATCCCCTCTTTTTTTTTCTTAAACAGATCAGCCCACGTGGGCTCTCACACAAATAACCTTTTTTTAAAATAAAAGGGTGTGGGCCCACTACCCTTAGGGCCTGTTTGGTTGCTGGGTTGGACTGGGTTGGGTTGGATTGGGGTACCCCTGTGAATAGTAAACTGTACCCCTGTGAATAGTAAACTGTGAGGAGGATTGAGAGGGTTGAAGGAGGGGTACACCGATGTACCCCAACCCAACCTAGTCCAACCCAGCAACCAAACATGCCCTTAGGGTTCCCAACACAGGAACCCTCTTAGAATGCCGCTGCCCCCGCTGGGGAGTCCCCTGCAATTGCCGCCATTGAGAATCGCCGTGGAGGTTGGGGCTGCCGGCACCGCCAGGCTCTGGAGGAGGGTACGTGGGGCTGCGCTGCATGCTGGAGCGGCATCGCCATGCCATGCGCCGCCTGGAGGATACACGGGAGGCGACACTCCGAATGATGGCACTGCCAGGTGCTTGGACAGGAGAGCTGCGTCGTGATCGTGCGGCGAGGGAGATGCGTCGCTGAAGGAGAGGGCCGCGCCATGGAGAGATTCACCAACAAGGGCCTTCGTGCGCTGGAGGTCGAAGTCGCGTCGCCAGAAACCCTCCAGAGCGAAAATGTGTGGAGCGTGATGTGTACCCCTGCGCATGATGTGCTGCTCGCACAGAGGGGTGCGTGCAATGGGCTGTTACGACGAGTTGCACCCATGCGCCTACTCCTGTATTGATAGGGCTCCACCTCCGATGAGAGATGCCGCGCCTGTACCTTCGACCTGTGAGCGGAATGCTCTTAACATCTTGGATGGCTACGGCAAAGTCTGGTTCTGAACTGAAGATCTGATTTGCAACAGAACTAAAGATCTGAAGAGCAACGAATCGGTATTAGGGTTTCAAAGGAGAAATCCTAGAAAAACTCGAACTTGAACCATACATCGATAATCTTCAAAGAATATCAAAAAACGAATCTCGACATATAAAAGACAAAATCTTCGAGAATCGAACCCGCTCTGATACCATGTTAGAAAATAGGAATATGAAGCGTATCAGAATAAAGAAATAAAATATTTAGAGAACAACGGGATTTTACGTGGAATCCTACTCCCTGCGGAGCGGGATGAAACCACGGGAGAAGCCCTCAAAGGGGCATATGCTTCATTGTTTTTTCTCAATGGATACATGAGGTCTGGGGCTCCTTATATAGCCTCCACAGAGCCTCTAAGTCCCACAACTGGTAGATGTGGGACTAAACACATGGATGGGGTAAATAGATCGAGGGAGGCGAGGCTCGCCGCCGAATGATGGCGATGCCGGTTGCTTGGACAGGAGGGCCGCGCCGTGATCGTGCGGCGAGGGAGATGCGCTGCTGAAGGAGAGGGCCGCACCATGGAGAGATTTAACAAGTTCCTTCGTGCGTTGGAGGTCGAAGTCGCGTCACTAGAAACCCTCCAGAGCGAAACTGTGTGAAGCGCGATGTGTACCCCTGCGCATGATGTGCCGCTCGCACAGGGGGATGCGCGCAATGGGCTGTTGCGGCGAGTTGCACCCCTGCGCCTACGCCAGTACTGATAGGGCTCCACCTTCGATGAGAGATGCCGCACCTATAGCTTCGGCCTGTGAGCGGAAGGCTCTTAACATCTTGGATGGCTGCGACAAAGTCTGGTTCTGAATTGAAGATCTGATTTGCAGCAGAACTAAAGATCCGAAGAGCAATGAATCTCGATTAGGGTTTCAAAGGAGAAACCCTAGAAAAACTCGAACTTGAACCATACATCGATAATCTTCAAAGAATATCAAAAAACGATTCTCGAACGTATGAAGGACAAAATCTTAGAGAATCGAACCCGCTTTGATACCATGTTAGAAAATAGGAAGCGGAAGCGTATCAGAATAAAGAAATAAAATATTTAGAGAACAACGGAATTTTACGTGGAACCCTACTCCTTAAGAAGCGGGATGAAACCACGGGAGAAGCCCTCAAAGGGCATATGCTTCATTGCTTTTTCTCAATGGATACAGGAGGTCTGGGCTCTTTATATAGCCTCCACAGAGCCTTTAAGTCCCACCACTGGTAGATGTGGGACTAAACACATGGATGGGTAAATGGATCCTGGAGAGATCCATTTACCCATCTCCCATACATATGGCGCAAAACTAAATACTCCAACACCAGCCAACGGGAAACCCGCCTGTGCCTCACCAAATAACAAGAATCTGTCGAGACGTAACCTAGATCGTGAGCCACGACACGTGTACACACAACCAGCCGCATCAAGAATTTGCAACCCCATTCCTTGGATTGCCTCCATCAGTTCGCGCGGACCTCTGTCACCACCACCCAGGCCCCTAGGACGATCCTCCGGGCACAATGACACATTGAAATCACCTACAATAAGCCAAATCACATCTTGGAACCTCGCCCGAGTCATCCACAACTTGCCCACCAAACCATCGATGCCAATACCATTTCATGGGCCATATACATTTGTGACCAGCAGCATCCCACCATCACATATGCGCCTTAGCAAAATGGACAGAGAGAATGCCCCACGGATCTCCTCCCCACTGAATTCCATCTTTGCTCCATCCCAGCCAATCGCCAATCTACCTGCCATCCCGACCGCATCCAACGCCCTGAACTCCCCCACAGATCGACCCCCAATCTCCTTCCAGACCCATCCATGCCGTCATATATTTTAGTTTCTTGTAAGAGCGCCAAATCCGCCTTATGTTGAGTAAGGAAATTCCGAACCGCCATCCTCTTGTCAGCCTGCCCCAACCCCCTTAAATCCCAAGATATCGGCCTCATTGGGCCACAATTGAAACCCCACCTGGTCTCACCAATCCCATGCATTCCACCACTTCTGTCTCAAGACCCGCCCTAGGCACCCGCTGAGGTACTGCCTCCACCTCCACAGCATCAGCAGGGGTCCTGCCCGCCTCCGACCGCACCCCTTGGGACCCATCGACCGACTTCTGCGAGCGGCTAGCTTCATCTCCCCCCTCTCACCGCAATAGATTCCCCATGCCCCCTCCCGCTCCTCCCTGAAGATGTTATAGGCTCCAGCCTCCCCACCACCCAATTCCAACCAACTCCATCTCTCCCTGCACATCCACCCGGCCGACGGTAGATCTCCAACCGGCGCCCCCATCTTCTCTCCCTTATTCTATGACGAACAAAGATAATCCCAAAGCACGTGCGCTCAGCTACCTCAACGACATCCAGATCTACCCATGATCTCCCCTCTCCCGGCTGTCGAACAACTATAGGGAGCGGCACATCCTCGGCGTTCCGTTCATCAGAGCCCCCTGGTCCCGCTAGGCTCGGCCTCGAATGTGACACCATCTGCTCCTGGCGGGATAGTTGATCAAAGATACTCCCCGGAGCATAACAACAGATCAAGGCAAGGATGCGTGAGTGCGACACCAGCATCGCCCTCCGTGATAGGATCCGAGACATCAGAATTCCCCAGTTGAGTTTCCGCCCGCACATACGAGGCAAAACCCTCAGACTTCGAAGCAGCAAACGGGCCAAAACCCACACACTTCGAAGCAACAGGTCCAGGACTGTGCTTCTCGACTCGAGATTCGTCGCCAAACGTCGTGTGCCGAAAGAAGCGGGTAAATGGCAAGTATTAGCCCGACCCGCAAACAGAGAAGATGGCCTTTGCGCCCTACCCGATAGAGTTTCCACCTGATCCGATAAACCGACGAGGGTGGGCCAACCCGATCCGACCGCCCTTGCTCTCTATCCACATAGCCCAGGACCGCCTCAGCATACGATGCATGGGCTCCCATGCCACCAATCCTGGTGCCCATAGTGCGATCCCCAAGGGCACTATCCCCCATCTCGAGCCTTGCGCCCTGATTTGTCAGATACGCGCCTCCATGATTTCGTTTTCCAGCATCATTGATTCAAACTCCTTGAAAGACATCGCGACCCCTTCCATAGAAGGTGCCTCCCCCTCAAGCCCGATAGTCCCAACCCCATCTACCGCCGTTGGAGCCAAACCGATGCTCCCAAGCGACACCGACTCCTCCCGTACCTCAGGAATGAAATCACAGCCGCGAAACACTGCTTTGAAAGTCGCCCACATCGAACATTTGACACCACAACCCTCGGCCACGACCCATGGCTGCTGCCCCCTCCGCAGAACATCTGAGAGAACCGCCCACACAGACATGACCGGAGCAAGCATCTGCCTGACCGCCGCCTCACTTCTTTCCAAGATCGGTAGCCTGGAGACCCGTCGGCATATAAACTGCCAATCGCGCCACCCATCTCTCAACAGGGGACGACCGCCCGCGACGACAATTTTAGCAAGCGCTGCACCTCCACCTGCGTCAAGCCACACTCACAAACCGCAACACCCTCCATCTTCACTACATCGCCCACGAAATTGACGCCTTGGTTAACCCGATGTCCTCCATAACATCCTCCAGGCAGCTCGCCTCGCTCCAGCGAACCCCGATGAGCACCCCCCCTTCGCACCCCTCTGACACTCCCCCTTGCTTGGCAATTTGCTTCCTCGTAGCCCACGACGTTTACGCAAAAGCTCTAATGCCCATACTTTCTGTAGAGGAAGCACCGAACGGGGTCCCTGCACTCTGTCACCCAATGGCCTCTCTCCCTGCAGCGCATGCATCTCCCGGAGTAGTATTTGCCACTGCACAAAACGACCCCAGATGGATCCCCATGCATCGGTGCATGGCGTTCATGAGCTCCATGAGTCCACCCACCGGGTTGAGTACCATGCGTCGTCGCATGACCCTCGCGAACAACGTGAGTAACACAGTCCAACCCTAGGATGCGACTCCGATGTTGCAAGCGGATTTGGCTCCTATTATTGAGAGGATGGAGAAGAAGCTGGTGGGTTGGTGTGCGCTTGCTTGTCTAGAGGTTGACATCTGAATTTGTTGAAGTTGGTTCTGTCAGCTATTCCTATGTTCTTCTTGTCAACACACCTCTTACCTGTTGGGGTGAGGGTGAAGTTGGAGGCGACAATGCAGAATTTTTTGGTATACCTCTGGGGAGTCTCAAGGGTTGCCATTGCTAGGGTGGAAGACTTTGCTCCTTTGGGAGGATGATGGTGGGCTAGGGATCTAAAGCTTGGAGGTGATGAACAACTCCCTTTTGGCGAAGTGCGCGACTAGAATTTGGAAGGGGGCTCCAATATACTTTATACGACGTTACGACCGATTTATGGTGTCTCTTGGGATGTCGCTTCACACGTTGCTGCTATTCTTGGGCCTTCCAACTTTTGAAAGGGAATTTGTGCGGTGCTTCCACGGGTGATTTTGGTTTTCCGACCATCTCTTAGTGACGGTCGTGGCTTTCAATTATGAACTGGTGATTGGATTGGACATGGGTTGTTACACGCTCGTTTTCCAGTCTGTTTGTATGACAACTTCTGATGGGGCCTCCATGAGGGATTATTGAGAGGCCGAGAGCTGGTTCCCTCTGTTCTGAGCTTTCTGACCAATGCTTTGCAAAGTTTTTACGTTTTATGGAGGTTCTGCTTGTATGCGAGGGGTTTCATTATACTAGGGACCGATAGACATGGGATGATGGGTATTTTACTGTTCGGAAGGCCTACATGGCTTTTTATTATATGATGGTCTTTGATCCAACTAGCGCTTCAGACAGTTTTACTGACATTTGGAGGTGGAATCGCTTTGAGGGTGAGGATTTTATTTGGTTGTTATGCAGGAATCGGTCCCAAGCCCAGGTAAATGAGGAGGGTTGCGTTAGGTAGCCGACAACCAGCGTAAAATAGTCGGAGACAACTTCCTAAATAATATATTTTTTAAAAAATATTATTTAGGATGTTACCTCATGACAGTCGGATCTTTTCAACATGGATTTAAGCAGAGTCAAATTCCTAAGTAGTACCTGGGAATTACTTAAATACCCAGGTACTACGTAATGTTTTTTTTTACTTAAAAACTGCAGGGGTGTCGCATGTTCAACATGCGACACCCTTTAAGTTTTTTTTTTACCCAGGAACTGCGTTAGTGTCGCATGTTGAATGTGCGCTATAGCTAACGCATATTCAACATGCGACATATCTCCAGGGAATTGCTCTAGAAATGTTCTGTACAGGCATCAGGTCTCGAAATGTTCTGTAAAGGTATCGCATGTTCAATATGCGTCACCTTTGCAGGAAATTTTCCTCGAAATGGCTGGGGCAGGTGTGGCTTTGAAAGTTGAACATATGACGCATGTTCAAAATGCGTCATCTGTACAATAATTTTTGGCGAAAATGGCAGTCCAAGTGTGGGCTTTGGAATTTAAAGTTTTTAAAAACCATTGAAAAGGCATGCCAATCCCATGTTTTTAATGTAAATAGACATGTTTTTCTAAACATTCCAGACATTGCAAACATTGTAGACATTCCAAACATCAAAGAAGACATTTCAATATGCGTCATCCTCGAATGGTATGTATACACATTCCAAATAGACTTGTTCATGAATACACATTACATTTTTTGCATCATATTAAAAATTACATTGATTACAATTCAACGTTTCTTCCTCCGATGGTATGTAATCGTAGAATCTGGAGGATTGAACGGTAATAGACGGTTCGCTTCGTCTATCATGTTGATTTGAGAGGGTCCTGGGGCATCTTCCTCGAATGTTGGCATAGACGGCGGCATTAGTGTGCAGTAAGTAGGTCGTGTCTGGCTGGGGTCCACTCCATGCCTCAACGGTGCTTGAGGCGTTGGTAAGTCTTCTCTTGGTCGCTCGGTGGCAGGTGTGAAGTAGTCTCCTTGCGCCATGTTATCATCATCCGCAGCGGCTTCTTCAAAGTCCATCGGTTCCGCGACTTGTTCACACGCCCTACCTCGACCTCTTCCTCGTCCCCGTCCTCTTGCCCTTCCTCGCCTTGCCTCCTCCCTAGCCACATCTGCACGCTCGTCATGTAACGTGACTGCATCTGCAAATTGTAATGACAACCACTCCGTCATTTCCGCCTTCGCTTGTGCCGCAATCTCGCGGCATTCCTCGTGTCCAATGTCGTAGACACGGCTCCACAGAGCGAGCTGCATCCAAGGAGAAGACGTAGATGTAAATTTGAAATATTTTTGTTAATATGCAGGCTGTGTTTTGCCCTCCAATCCACATGTACTTTCCCCCTCAAATCAATAGCGTGGAGTTCTGGAAAGGTGGAGCAATGACTTGGGATATCCTGAAGACCCCCAAATTGTCTCTTGAACCGATCTGGGTAGTAATACTCCACAATGTGGAAGTATATCAAAGGCACTTCAGCTATCCAAATGTGTTCGCCTTCAAGAGAGTTGGCTGGGAGATGAGCGCGGATCTCATCCGTATAGGGAGTCCAAAATACCTGAATGCAAAAATTGTATTACGATTAGAATTTCTTTTGTTGATATAGGGAAAATTTGTAAATGTAAAATTACCTGCTCGGGTGATTGCATGTCAAAAGCATCCCTGTAGGGTCTCACCACGTGTGTGGGCTGTCTACGATGGGCAAACGCCGTTGCCCAGCGGACTCATATGTTGAACGAGTATTAGACCCTCTAACCCCAAAAAAGGGTATACGGGGTGTAATAGTATGCACGGTTTGTTCATCAGTTGGGAGCTCCTCGTCCATCAGATCATCTTCCACATCTTCGCTACCTTCTTCCAGGTCATCATCGGTCCCCCAAGGGATGAAATCCTGATCCATCCGGTTAACCTCTCGCAGCAACGGCTCACTCAAGCCCAAATCCTGAACCGTGCTTGGCTGCGTAACAGGCGCATCCGTATCAAAGTAGGGTCCCATGGTTGGGACAATTCTTGGTGGCGTGCTGCGGACAACTGCTGCTTGTGTGCTCGGGATTCCAGACGGTCCCTTGTTAGTCATAACAGTTGGGACTTCGCTCACAGATACATCTTCAACATAAATATCGGTAGGCATTGATTTCCCAATGGTCCGAGCGTACACCACAACTGCCTGCACATCATCATCATCGATAATAGATGAAAATGACGGTTCCTTCCCTGGGCCTCGAGGGATGCGATGTAATAATCGGATGTTTTGACTGTCAATATCCAAGTTGAACTTACGGTAAACCAAGTTCAACATCTCATCGAACGTCATATTAGGAGTCAACACAAACCCCCTCACGTTGGTTGACGATCCGGACATGAGTGTACTACTCAAATGGCACATACAAAACAACTGCTCCATTCTAACCTAATACGTGACACAACGTACAAGCAACCGTCATACATTCGAGAAATGAAAAAAACATGCATATGATACAAAAAAAATTAAAGAAAACGTTTTACCAAGTGATTAGCCCTAACGAGAAGCGGGGACGGCTAGGACGGTACCAATCACTGAAAACACGGAAACGGACTGTTCCGCGGGGCTAGGAGTGACAAAAAATGGTGTTGTTGAGAGGGGAGGAGTCCAAAAACGGAGAGTGCAGTGGAGGGCGTCGGAGGCGGCTGGGTCTGCTGGAAACGAAGGAAGGTCGGGGAAATGAGAAGGCCGCTGGGCGCGGGGCTTAATTAGAGTCGATATCGCATGTTGGATATGCGTTATGTATAGCGCACATCCAACATGCGACACCAACGCAGTTCCTGGGTAAAAAAAAAACATAAGGGGTGTCGCATGTTCAACATGCGACACCTCTGTAGTTTTTGAGTAAAAAAAACATTACGTAGTACCTGGGTATTTAAGTAATTCCCAGGTACTACTTAGGAATTTGACTCGATTTAAGCAAACATACAGATTTCGTTGGGGCGTTCCCTACTTGCGACGCGTTGCATCGCCCGAATGCAATGAAAAATTGGCAAGGGCCGCTGCATCGCAGCCTGGATGTAGTTCAAAATTTGCAAGGGTTCTCGCATGAGGAACGCATGCGGGTAATTAAGCTAGTTCCGCTGCATCACCGCCCGGATGCAGTCCAAAATTTACTGGGGTTCTCGCATAATGGACGCATGCGAGTAAATAAGTTAGTCCAAAAGAGATTGCAACGGAAGTTGCGGATTGGTAGTTGGAATATTGGCACTTTGACTGGAAAACTGATGGAGATAATGGATGCTATTGAAAGAAGGAAGATTCATATACTATGTCTTCAAGAGACTAAATGGGTTGGAGAGAAAGCAAGGGAGATCGAGAAGTCAGGCTTTAAACTTTGGTATTTAGGTAGATAAGGGTAGAAACGGTGTTGGAGTGATTGTTCATAAGGATTTGAAGGATTGTGTGGTTGAGGTGCAAAAATTCGAGGATCGGATTATTTTGCTAAAATTGGTACTTGAAGAAAAAATTCTGAATATAATCTCAGTTTATGCACCGCAAATTAGTTTAGATGAAAGGACTAAACAAGCTTTTTGGGAGGATTTAGATCAGATTTTACAAGGAATCCCACAACGAGAGATGATTTGCATAGGTGGAGATCTTAATGGACATGTGGGAAAAGATGCTTCAGGGTATGCTAGTGTTCATGGAGGACATGGTTTTGGGGATAGAAATGAAGAAGGAAAAGTCATCCTGGATTTTGTAACGACATATGGTCTTTTCATAGCAAACACTCTCTTTAAGAAGAGGGATGAGCATTTAATTACTTATAAGAGTGGGCCAACGAGAACACAGATAGATTACTTTGCATTGAGGAGAAGAGATCGGTTGTGTTGTAAAGACTGCAAAGTAATCTCAGGAGAGAGTTTGACATGCCAACATCGCATGTTAGTCTTGGATGTACAAATAAAAGGGCTGGTAAAGAAAAGGAGGGTTCCTAAGATCACTAGAACTAGATGGTGGAATCTTCCACTAAAGCAATCGAGCTTCAGGGAGAATGTTTTAGAAGATTTATCTTGTAATTGTAGTGGAAGTGCAAACGAGATGTAGGAGGCAGTAGCATCTTGTATCGAAAGGTAGCTAAAGAGATGCTAGGCGAGTCAAAGGGAGGAGTCCCAGGTCAAAAGGAGGCTTGGTGGTGGAGTGAAGGGGTGCAAAAGAAGCTAAAAATTAAAGAGCATGCTTTAAAGCTATGTCTAAGGATAGAACAGAAGAAACTGTCACAAACTACAAAATAGCAAAGAAGGAAGCAAAGAAGGTTGTAAGCGAAGCTAAGTCGAAAGCTTATGAAGTTTTGTATAAAAATCTCGACTCTAAGGATGGCCAAAAGGATATATTCAGGTTGGCCAAAGCAAGAGAAAGAAAGACCAAAGACCTTTCTCAAGTGAGATGCATTAAGGACGAGGAAGGTCACGTACTTGTTACTCAGAAGGATATAGAGACTAGATGGGAGCAATACTTCCATAAAATTTTCATTGGGGAAGGAAATAGAGAGATCACTTTGGGTGATCTAGCTAGTAGTCAAAGTTAATTGAATCGTGCAAGCTATAGACGGATACAAAGAAAGGACGTAAAGGAGGCTTTGAAGGTTATGAGACCTGGGAAAGGTGTAGGACCAGATGACATCCCTGTAGATGTATGGAAAGCTTTAGGTGAGCGCGGTTTGACTTGGCTTACGAATCCATTCATTGTTATTTGGCAAAGCAAGAAAATGCCTGAAGATTGGAGGAGTATCGTGGTGCCTCTTTATAAGAATAAAGGTGACATTCAAAATTGTTCAAATTATAGATGTATCAAGCTGATGAGTCACTATGAAAATTTGGGAACGTGTGATCGAGAGAAGGTTGAGGCAAGTTTCCAACGTCAAAGAAAACCAATTCGGATTCATGCCAGGTCGCTCAACTATTGAAGCCATCCATTTGCTGAGGAGAACAATGGAGATTTATAGAGCTAAAAGGAAGAACCTCCATATGATCTTTATTGATTTGGAGAAGGCTTATGATTTTGTCCCAGGAGAGATATTATGGAGAGTTTAAGAGAAGAGAGAAGTGCCTGTCCTATACATTAACCTCATAAAGGACATGTATGATAGGGCTTTATCTTGTGTAAGGACCCCGTCTGGGAAGACTGGCTATTTTGACATCAACATTGGTTTACATCAAGGTTCAGCTTTGAGCCCATTTCTTTTTACCTTGATTATGGACGAGTTGACAAGTCACATTCAGGATGAGTTACCTTGGTGTATGTTATTTGCTGATGATATTGTGTTGATTGACGAGACTAGAGATGGAGTAAATGAGAAGCTTGAGGTCTGGAGACATGAGTTGGAGAGTAAAGGATTTCGTATAAGTAGGGCTAAGACAGAATATATGGAGTGCACCTTTGATGGAAGCAATGGTGAAGGAATTGAGGTGAAGATTGGTGATTATAACATTCAGAAGAGAGATTCTTTTAGATATCTGTGATCTATTTTGCAACATGATGGGGAAATTGATGGAGATGTTACTAATAGAATAAATGCAGGCTGGCTAAAGTGGAGAGGAGCCTCTGCTGTTCTCTGTGATAAGAAAATTCCTTTAAAAATTAAAGGAAAGTTTTACAAAGCAGCCGTGAGACCTGCTATGCTCTATGGATCTGAATGTTGGCCTGTGAACCATAGACGTGCAGAGAATGGCTTTAGTAGAAATTAAAATGCTAAGGTGGATGTGTGGACACACACGTAAAGATCGGATTCGGAATGATGCAATCAGAAAGAAAGTTGGTGTTGTTCCGATCGAGAATAAGATGCGAGAAAACCACTTAAAATGGTTTGGTCATTTGCAAAGAAGATCAGTTGATGCACTAGTTTGGAGATGCGAGTGTTGGGATGTTGTGCTGGCTATGAGAGGGCGGGGACGGCCCAAGAAGTATTGGAAAGAGACCATACGAAGGGATCTTAGTTTTTTGGATATAAGCCCGGGATTGACCCAAGATAGATCTGAATGGAGGCGAAGAATCCATGTAGCCGACCCTGCTTAATTATGGGAAAAGGCTTTGTTGTTGTTGTGTTATGCAGGAATCTCCTATTGACTGTAGGACGACGAGCCAGGTTTTTCCTTAGTATTGGCGGTACATGTCCACAATGTCTTGTAGCGAGCGAGGATGTTGAGCACCTTTTCTTTTTATGTCCGGTTGCAAAGGATGTGTTGGTGGCATCACATGTGGCGTTGGAGTCAACCGATGATTGGGTTGGCTTTTGAGACTCGATGGATAATTTGGGAAACATGAGTGATCAAATTTAGGTGTGGATGGTGGCTATTATTTGGTCCATGGGGCTTGCATGGAACTATAATATATTTTGTGGAGAGAGATTGTATATGGAAAATGTTATGCGTAAGAAAATTTAAAGACTTTTTGGCTTTTGCAACTCCTTTTTGTTACTTATTGTTAATATAGAGCTTATGAGTGGGCGTCTACATGATGTCACACCCTCTTTTTCCTAAAAAAAATTCTTGGAAGTGTCGGTCAGGAAAATTCGACTGAAAAGTAGGCAACCAGACATCGTCCACCCTTGCCTTCAACACCAACATGTTACGATTAGCCACCGGGGTAAAACGACGTGGGAATTTGACCTCCAAAGACCCCTTATTGGTCCAATCATGCGTCCAAATCTTGAAAGAACAACCATTCTCAAGAACTGGATAAAAAAGCGTAGCGATTGTGGTAGACCATAGTCATTATCCTATCAAAATGCAGATGAGAGGTGGGTAGGACGAGGCTCCATAGCACGTTGGGCATCTACTCCATATATGCCACATACTAATCTATAGCAAAGGTCCTCACTACCACCCCATATTCGCTCCACCCATTTTAACAAAAGCGAACAATTCATCGTCTCCAGTCTATGAATGCCGACCGCCATCCTCCTTGGGAAGCGCAACCTTATTCCATTCCACTAGATGGACCCCTTAGGATTATTGGAGGTAGACCCCTTGAAGAATCTCCAGTCGATAGCGAATCCTTACGAGTCGAAATCTGGACGACAACACCAACAATAAAGCCTTTTCCCACTCTAAGTAGGGTCGGCTACATGGATTCTTTGCCTCCATTTAGATCTATCTTGGGTCATTCTCGGGTTTAGATCCAAAAAAGTAAGATCCCTTTGTATAGTCTTATTCCAACACTTCGTGGGCCTTCCTCGCCCTCTCTTAACCGACTCAACGTCCCAAAACTCGCATCTCCTCACCTGTGCAACATCTAACCTCCTTTGTAAATGGCCAAACCACCTTAAGCATTTTTCTCGCATCTTATCCTCGATCAGAGCTACGCCAATTTTCCTTCTCATGGCATCATTCCGAATTCGATTTTTACGTGTGTGTTCACAGATCCACCTTAGCATTTTCATTTCTGCTACTGCCATTCTTTGTACATGTCTATGGTTCACATGCCAACATTCAGATCCATAGAGCATAGCAGGTCTCACAACTGTTTTGTAAAACATTCCTTTAATTTCAAAGTAATTTTCTTACCACAGAGAACAATAGATGCTCCTCTCCAATTTAGCCAACCTGCATTTATTTTATTTGTAACATCTCTATCAATTTCCCTATCATGTTGCAAAATAGATCCTAAGTACCTAAAAGAATCTCTCTCGAAGGATACATGTATCTGTCTCAAAGGATACATATGGAGCGTGGAGCGCCTCGTGGAGGATGTCTGAGGGGTGGCGCCTTGTGGAGCGTCAGCGGCAGCGATTCCGTGTCGGGCCTCCTCATGGTGAAAGGCCGATCGAGAACCCTTTCGGGCGTGGATGTTTTCGCTGTGGTGGTCTGGACCATTGGGCGCGTAGGTGCCGGGAGCCCCTGCGTTGTTTCTGCTGTAGGCGGTTTGGGCACTCTCGGAAGCATTGTTCGGAGTCGGAACCCCGAGGGTCTCTGCTTATCGGAGAAGGTGGAGAGCAGGGGGCGCTTTTCTTGGCTTCTTCATACGTGGGGCTTGTTTCCCAGGCGAGATTCGCCGGTGATGTCGTCTAGCTTTCCCCTGGCGGGTTATGGCGCGGGGTCTTCGAGAATCTGAGGTGCGGGCCTATTGCGAGGATCGGATGAGGGCTCCCTACAGCTGAAATTGCGTAGGCCGAGAACTGGGGACGGTAAGGTGGAGCCTGCGAAGGTGACTAAAATCTGGGTTAGGGGCCTTCCGCTGCAGGCCAGATCGATCCGTTGCGTATCGGAACTGCTGCGGGGAGTAGTCATCGTGGAGCTAGTGGAAAAAGATGGATGCAAGCCGGGCCAGTCGTTGGATGTCATTCTGCAGGTCCGACGGATGGGAGTGGAGCGGTTGGGTTGGTGGGAGGTGGCTTTCGAAGGTCAGCGGGTGCTGATGGAGTTAGCAACGACGATGGCTGGGTCGCTCCAACGGGTAGCCTGCGGTCGGCGAGAGGATGTGCTCGCCGCGGAGGCGGGGCTGAAAGGTGGGGGTGCCCGGGCGGAGCCTTCGCAGGCGCAGATGGCTCAGATTCCGGTGCAGGCGCAGTGTTCGGAAGGGGGGCGACGTCGGAGGTTGGCGCGGTTTTCGGCGGAGGGGATTTGCTTCGGTGCCGTATCCGCAGCGGTTGCTTCGAGGAAGAAGTCGCTTTGTCTCCCTTGGGGTGTAGCGGTCGATGGTAGCTTTGTTTCGAGAGGTGGTGGGGCCGTATCTGTTCCGACTCGGATGGAGTTGCGGGGTTCTTTGGTGGACTCAGAGCAGATCCGCTTTGCGACTTATGGAGGCCGGTCGGGCGATCGGGTCGGGATCGCCTATTCGGATCCGGGGCGCGAGAGGGGGGATCCTGGTAGTGGCTCTTCGGGTCGTCTGTCGGGCGGGAATTCAGAAGGGCCCCTGGGTGGGGGATGTACGGCTCCTAGTATGGAGGAGACTGCCGGGGAAGGGTCTGGAGGGTGGGTCGGTTTGGAGCAGCAGCCTGGTGTGGAGTTCGAAGGGCCTGCGCCCGCTTTGGGCTCGGTCGGGGGGCAGCTGGAAGCGGGTGGGGTTGGGGTCGCCAGGCCCCGGAAGGGGGTGAGGATGGGTGCCTCGGGGTGGTGGAAGAGGCTCCGGCCATGGTGTGCGGTGATGCACCGGTGGCTGGCATGGGGGGGGGCGAGCTGGTCCTGGTATGCTGGGGGATGAAGGAGTGGCCGGTGGGGGTGGGGTCGAGGTGCTGGCTGAGGAGGGGGTGGGACCGGGGCCGCGGAGGTTCAGCTTGGCCTACGTGAGGCAGGGCGCCCGTAAGAGAGCTTGGAAGGAGAAGAGGGCTGCGTTGAGGGCATCCTTGGCGGGGGAATCAACGATCGCGTCGTCGTATCCGCGTGCCGGTAGTCCGTTACAAATCCGGAATCGATTCGCTGCGCTTGATCGGGATGTTGTGTGACGGTTAGGGGCGATACCCTCGAAAAAGATGGTGCGCCAGTGTTCTGAATAAAGATCCTGTCCTTGAATACGAGGGGCTTGGGCCGCCCCGATAAAAGGCTTGGGGTAAGGAATCTGGTGAGAGATGCATGTGCGGATATCTTCTTGATTCAGGAGACGAAGTTGCAGTCCTTTGATGACCGGATCCGGCGGGAGATGGGCAGGGGGGAGCTCTTCTCCTTAGCGGTTAAGGGGGCCTTGGGTGCTTCGGGGGTGCTCTTGTCGGGTTGGCGGTCTGACTCTTTCAACTTGTTGGGGACTTCTTCTACGTCGTTCTGTCTGACGGTGAACCTGCGGCGGAGGGTTGATGTTGTCTTGTTGTGGGTCACCAATGCTTATGGCCCGTGTCGGCAGGAGGATGGTTCGCTGGCTGCGGACTTGGCGATGGTTGTTGCAGGGATGGGGAGTGGAGCTTGGATAATCGGCGGGGACTTGAATGTCACGCTGTATCCCGATGACAGGCATGAGGGGGGGCTGGTGGAAGAGACTCCGGGTCGGATGAGTTCAGGGCGGTGTCCAGTTCCTTGGGTCTGCCCGTTGTTGATGCTGCTGGGTGCAAGTTCACATGGAGGAATGTGAGGTCGACATCCAGGCTCGACTGGTGTCAGTGGAGGCCGGTGAAGCCTTTCCGTTGGCGAGGGCGTGGGCTCTGCCTAAGACGCTTTTCAGATTACACTCCCATCTTTGGTTCTTCAGGGAGGATCGGCGGGGCAGTTCACCTTTCACTTCGAGAAGAGTTGGCTGTTGGAGGAGGGCTTCCGGGAGATGGTGGTCGACCATTGGAGGGGGCTTGATGTGTTGGGCTCTGCGGTGTCGCGGTTTGCGACTAAGTTGACTTCGCTCAGGCTGTTGCTGGAGTCGTATGGAAGGGAGGTTGCCTTGCGACGGAAGGCAGCCAGGGCTGAGGCTGAGGCGGGTGTGGTTAGGTTGGATGGTGTTGATGATGAGAGGGGGCTGACTCCGGATGAGTTAGAAGAGAGGGTGGCGTATTTGGAGGTGGTCTTGTTGGAGGACTGTTAAGAGGAGGTTCACTGGCGGTAGAGATCAAGGCAGAAGTGGCTGAAGGAAGGAGATGCGAACACGCGGTATTTCCATTCCTTAGCATTCGAGCGGAGGAGAAGAAATTTCCTGCATGAGGTGGAGGTGGGAGGGGTAAGGGGTGTGTGAACCCCTCAGGATCCGGGTACCCGTTTACGACAAAATTCGCATAATTCATTCACATTGATCGCAGAAGTTGTAGAAAAGCAGGGAAAATTTTTCGCGCGGCTAATTATCCACATGACGTTCACATCCACAATATAACCACAAAGTAAAAGAGATAATGGCACCAAAATTTTCTTTTCATTAATATTCATATCAAGTTACAATATGTACAAGGATCTTCCCATTACAACATATATCCCAAAGTGTGATACAAAAGAGATAGCATTTACATCATCATCTGAACAAAAACTGAGACAAGTAATTCATACCGTCTAGTATAAACTCTGTCTCCAGGAAGCATGTATATACTGAGCGGCTACTGAACTGCAGGCTGTTTGCCTGCCACACACAATAGGAAAGAAGAGGCGTCAGCCATTGCTGGTACCTCCTAAAAACTTATAAAAATAACTGGACATTTAATAAGTACAAAAGCAAGCAAGTAGAAAGGTGGTATAAGTAAAATCTACATCTACTTGCGTAAGTAAAAAGGGTTTGTTTGTAATGCGTTTCTAATGATTTCCCCAGAATCCGACATTTCCCATATGTAACATATTTATAAAGCAGTTGCGTAATCATGAGTGTATGAGTGTAAATGCATATATCAATTTTTTAGAGATCATGTTGGTGAGTGAAAAAATGGAAAAGTTGAGATTGTAGAGATCTATTAATTTATTTAAATTCTTGGGTAGAGAGAATGGTCTTTTGATCATAACTTCTCAAATTCTCAACTTCAATGTTTCAGATATAGCTCCAGATGTTGTAGATGTGGATATGGATGATCTAGATATAGAATCGCCAAGTCTGTTTGGCGAAGTAACTCAAGCGGTGAAGAAGCCTGCAAATGGCTCTTCCGTCTCGCCCTCTAATTGGAAGCGCGGTCCAATAGAGGGATAGGTCTATTCCCCAACTACGCCACTGAGACGGGTGAGAGAGACTCCCTAGAAAAGTCGCTCTAGAAAAACTGCCCGACTAGTACGGGCGGACGAGCTCGTACGAAAAACTGAAAAACCAGGATCCCCCGCCTGGGTATCCTAAAAGACAGGGTCAGCGGAACTGGTCTAAAGTCAGGATCCCAACGAGGCGTAAAAAACACTGCGAGCTCGCGTAAAAACCGTGTAAAGACTGGGATCCTAGACCCGCGCATTAAGCA